>ML664175.1:8162080-8471864 GCA_007570785.1 Antilocapra americana
TGTATGGCAAAAACAATAATTAAAAAAAAAATAAAATATAACTGATTTGCAATGCTGTGTTAGTTTCAGGTAAACAGCAAAGCAATTCATATGTATATATTCTTTTTCAGATTCTTTCCATTATAGGTTATTACAAAATATTGAATATAATTCACTGTGTTACACAGTAGGTGCTTGTTTAACTATTTTGTATATATATTAGTGTTAGTCTTAATCAAGTTCACAATTCCAAAGCAGTGTATTAATATCCCTTTTTTGCCTATCACTCATTTGGGGTGGGATAAATACACTCATCCATGGAGATGAGCAACCAAAAATGATAAAGGAATTAACACATTTTTTTTTTCATTTTCAGTATTGTTGCTCACTTTATTATTTTTTTTAATTAGTTTTGCCATACAATGACATGATATCACCATGGGTTTACATATGCTCCAACACTTTTTAAAACACGCACTATGACACTATTTTGTGGGTCATGAAGCAACAGTTAGAATCTTACATGGAACAAATGACTTGTTCAAAATTGGGAAAGGAGTATGACAAGGTTGTATATTGTCACCTTGTTTATTTAACTTATGTGCAGAGTACATCATGTAAAATGCTTGACTGGATGACTCACAAGCTGGAATCAAGATTTTCAGAAGAAATATCAATAACCTCAGATATGCAGATGATACCACCCTAATTTCAGAAAGTGAAGAGGAACTAAAGACCTTCTTGATGAGGGTTAAAAAGGAGACCGAAAAAACTGGCTTAAAGCTCAACATTCAAAAAACTAAGATCATGGAATCCAGTCCCCTCATCTCATAGCAAATACAAGGGGAAAAAGTAGAAGCAGTGACAGATTTTATTTTCCTGGGCTCCAAGAACAAACACCGTCCTCCAACAATACAAGAGAAGACTACACATGGACATTACCAGATGGTCAACATCGAAATCAGATTGATTATATTCTTTGCAGCCAAAGATGGAGAAATTCTATACAGTCAGCAAAAACAAGACCAGGAGCTGACAGTGGCTCAGATCATGAACTCGTTATTTCCAAATTCAGACGGAAACTGAAGAAAGTGGGGAAAACCACTAGACCATTCAGGTATGACCTAAATCAATTCCTTTATAATTATACAGTAGAAGTGAGAAATAGATTCAAGGGATTAGATCTAATAGAGTGCCTGAAGAATTATGGATAGAGGTTCATGACATTGTACAGGAGGCAGGGATCAAGTCTATCCCCAAGAAAAAAAAATGCAAAAAGGCAAAACGGTTGTCTGAGGAGGCCTTACAAATAGCTGTGAAAAGAAGAGAAGCAAAAGACAAAGGAGAAAAGGAAAGATATACCTACTTGATTGTAGAGTTCCAAAGAATAGCAAGGAGAGATAAGATAGTCTTCCTCAGTGATAAGTGCAAAGAAACAGAGGAAAACAATAGAATGAGACAGTCTAGAGATCTCTTCAAGAAAATCAGAGATACAAACGGAACATTTCATGCAAAGATGGGCACAATAAAGGATAGAAATGGTACAGACCTAATAGAAGCAGAAGATATTAAGAAGAGCTGACAAGAATACACAAAAGAACTATACAAAAAAGATTCATGACCCAGATAATCACAATGGTATGATCATTCACCTAGAGCGAGACATCCTGGAATGTGAAGTCAAGTGGGCCTTAGGAAGCATCACTATGAACAAAGCTCATGGAAGTGATGGAATTCCAGTTGAGCTATTTCAGATCCTAAAAGATGATGCTGTGAAAGTGCTGCACTCAATATGTCAGCAAATATGGAAAACTCAGCAGTGGCCACAGGATTGGAAAAGTTCAGTTTTCATTCTAATCCCTAAGAAAGACAATGCCAAAGAATTCTCAAAGTACCACACAGTTGCACTCATCTCATACACCAGCAAAGTAACGCTCAAAATCTCCAAGCCAGTGTTCAGCAGCAAACAAACCATGAACTTCCAGATGTTCAAGCTGGATTTAGAAAAGGCAGAGGAATAAGAGATCAAATTGCCAACATCTGTTGGATCATTGAAAAAACAAGAGAGTTCCAGAAAAACATCTATTTATGCCTTATTGACTATGCCAAAGCCTTTGACTGTGTGGATCACAATAAACTGTGGGAAATTCTGGAAGAGATGGGAATACCAGACTCCTGACCTGCATCTTTAGAAATCTGTATTCAGGTCAGGAAGCAAAGTTAGAACTGGACATGGAACAACAGACTGGTTCCAAATCGGGAAAGGAGTACATCAAGGCTAAATATTGTCACCCTACTTATTTAACTTAAATGCAGAGTGTATCATGAGAAATGTTGGGCTAGATGTAGCACAAGCTGGAATGAAGATTTCCAGGAGAAATATCAATAACCTTAGATATGCAGATAACACCACTCTTCTGGCAGAAAGTAAAGAGGAACTAAAGAGCCTCTTGATGAAAGTGAAAGAGGAGAGTGAAAAAGTTGGCTTAAAGCTCAACATTCAGAAAACTAAGTTCATGGCATCCTGTCCCATCACTTCATGTTAAATAGATGGGGAAGCAATGGAAACAGAAAGAGACTTTATTTTGGGGGGCTCCAAAATCACTGTAGATGGTGGCTGCAGCCATGAAATTAAAAGACACTCGCTCCTTGGAAGAAAAGTTATGACCAACCTAGACAGCATATTAAAAAGCAGAGACATTACTTTGCCAACAAAGGTTCGTCTAGTCAAACTATGTTTTTTTCCAGCAGTTATGTATGGATGTGAGAGCTGGACTCTAAAGAAAGCTGAATGCAGAAGAATTAATGCTTTTGAACTGTGGTTCTGGGGAAGACTCTTGAGAGTCCCTTGGACTGCAAGAAGATCCAACCATTCCATCCTAAAGGACATCAGTCCTGAATATTCATTGGAAGGACGGATGCTGAAGCTGAAACTCCAGTACTTTGCCACCTGATGTGAAGAACTGACTCCATGGGAAAGAACCTCATGCTGGGAAAGACTGAAGGTGGGAGGAGAAAGGGACCACACAGGATGAGATGGTTGGATGGCATCACTGACTCAAAGGATGTGAATGTAAGTATACTCCGGGAGTTGGTGATGGACAGGGATGCCTGCTATACTGCAGTCCATGAGGTCGCAAAGAGTCAGACACAACTGAGTGACTGAACTCAACTGAGGAACATTTAAAATGTGACAAAGTAGTTTGTACTGTGGGAAAAGGGATTAAAAAATATTCAAGATCAAGTAACTTGAAGAGAAGTCCAAGACGACAACACAGGAAGATTATTCCAGTATTATACAACCTCCTGGCTAAAGTCTGAGAGCCAAAGTCATTATGGAACTTCCCTGCCCCCTGGCTGGATTGGAAAACACTAAAAAATCAGGCTTTCCCCTGTTTCCAGCCTGAGGCTAGTGCATAGACAAGGCACTGTACCCTTCATTGCTGAAGCCTGTAGACATGCATAGTCAAGACATTTTCACAGTGCCTTTCTTTTTTTTAATAAACTTTTAATTTTAGAAAAGATGATGATTATAAAATCGATGTGAAGATAGCACACAGAGTTTTTACATATACCATTCTCAGTTTCCCCTATTATTAACATACTACAATATATTTGTCACAATCAGTAAAACAAAATAAGCCAGACAGCACGTCTTGCTTCTTCACCTCTCCATCTGCCTTGCTAAAGCCAGCAGGTTTACCACAATCCACAAGGGACATGACTCCATTATCTGGCCCTGGTGGTCAAGGGGGCTGACGTTCCTGTACCCCACAGGAGGTAGTAACTGGAAAGACTGTTCTTGCCAAGCCACCACCCCCAGGACACTGCATAGAGAACAGACTAACACATAGACTTTGAGTTTCCCACACTTCTACAGGCTAGGGAAGCACTTTCAGGTAACACAAGGAGACCTTATCCTCACAAATATCCCAGGTCTCACTATGGCTCAATGACATCTCCCAGAAAGGAGCTTACATACTCTTCTAGAGCCTCAATTTTCACAACTGTCTCCCAGAAGACACCTCCAGATTTTGACTTGAGATCTGAAGGCCTCACAGAATAGCATGCCTTTATATAGTTTAAAAGTTGTTTAAAAGCTGCTGCCTGAGGTTCTGGCCAATCAGCCTGAAACTATAGTGAAAGTGTTAGTCGCTCAGTTGTGTTAGTCAACGTTAGGTAATCATTGACTACAAGTAGGTAGTCATTCCTCGTCCAGTATTACTGCTGGAGAATTCTATGGATAGAGGAGCCTGGTGGACTACAGTCCATGGGATTCTCAGCAAGAATACTGGATGAGGAATGACTACCTACTTGTAGTCAATGATTACCTACTCTTACCTGGAGAAGATTCCCTTGGACCAGGGATCGACCCAGGTCTCCTGCATTGCAGCAGATTCTTTACCTTGCACCACCACTTAGGAAGCCTTGGTGCTAAATGAGATTTTTCCAGTTGAACACTGACAGCTCTTGAGATACCCTCAATAAATGGAGCACAATAAGAATAAATCAGGCTACTGATCTCAAAGGTCTGGAGACAACCAACAGTAAGATTAAACAAGGAGAATTATGTACACAAAGCGACTTCTTCTAGACAAAGAGGTAGCTATTTCATCAAATACAAAGAAACAGACACAGAGACTCAAGCAAAATGAGGTAACAGAGAAACATGTTCCAAACTAAACAAAATCTCAGAAAAAGACTTTAGTGATATGGAGATGAATGATTTAAAAAATAATTTGAAATAAAGATCATCAAGATGCCCACTGAACTAGGACGAATGGGTGAATACAATGAGAACTTCAACAAAGAGAAAACTTAGGGAAGAAAACAGACATCTAGGTCCAGGAAGAGCCAAAGGTTCCAAACAAGATGAAACCAAGGATATTCATACCAAGATAAATTGTAATTAAAATTTCAAAAGTTAAAGAGAAATTTCTAAAAACAGCAAGAGAAAAAAGATTATTATTTATAAGGAAACTCAATAAAGTTATAAGCAGATTTCTCAGCAGAAACTTTGCCAGACAGAAGGAAGCAGCATGACATATTTAAAGTGATAAAAGGAAAGAAAAAAAAAATCCAATCCAAAATACTCTATTCAGCAATGTTATCATTTAGATTTGAAGAAAAGATAAAGAGCTTTCAAACAAGCAAAAACTAAAGTAATTTATTACTACTAAATCAGTCTAACAAGAAATTTTACAAGGAAAGCTGAAAAGAAATGGCACAAAACAAGAAAACATGAAGGTAAAAATCTCACTGGAAAAGGTAAATTTATAGCAAACACTGTAGGTTAATTACTTACAAAGTGACTAAGGAGGCTAAAAGACAGAAGCAGTAAAATTAACTAAAGCTACAATAATTAGTTAAAAGATATATAAAACTTTTAAATGTGAAAGGTAGCAAAACTGTAAGATGTAGGGGGCAATAAAAATGTAGCTTTGGAATGTGTTCAAATTTAAGTTGCTATCAACTTAGACTGTCATATACATAATAAAATATATGTGAACCACACAGGAATCACAAAGCAAAAAATTATAGTAAATACACAAAAGAAAATGAGAAAGGAATCTAAACACAGAGCTAAAGAAAGGCGTCAAACTACAAGGCAAAGGAGACAGAAGAAAGGAACAGAAAGGAAAAATAGCAAAAATAACAAAATGGCAAATATATACCTACCAATAATTACTTTAAAAGTAAATGGCCTAAATTATACAAATGACAGAGAATAGATGAAAAAACAAGACACATCTATAGACTGCCTAG
This sequence comes from Antilocapra americana, assembly GCA_007570785.1. NCBI lineage: Eukaryota > Metazoa > Chordata > Mammalia > Artiodactyla > Antilocapridae > Antilocapra > Antilocapra americana. Next base: position 8,167,826 of record ML664175.1, read on the forward strand.
AAAAGATCCACTTCAGAAGGACACTTAGAGACTGAAATTAAAGACGTGAAAAAAGATACTCCATGCAGATGGAAATGAAAATAAGACCCGTGCAGCTACACATATCAGAAAAAAATAGATTCCAAAACATAAAGTGTAATAAAAGACAAAGAAGGACATTTTAATAGTATAGGGGTCAATTCAGCAACAAGATAAAACATTTATAAATACATATGCACACAGTAAAGAAACTATAAGCATCTAAAGCAAGTATTAATAGACATAAAAAGGGAGAAATCGACAGGACTACAGTAATGGTAGGGGATTTTTACACCCTACTGACATGTATAAACTTGTACTTACATTTATACATATATATATATATATATATATAAGAACTAAGATTTTATATTTATATATAAATATAAAAACTAAGAACTGGTTCTTTAAAATGATAAACAAAACTAATCAGCCTTTAGCTAGACTCACCAAGACAAAACTCAGGAATTAAAGAGAAGTTTCAGGACTTCCCTGGTGGTCCAGTGGTTAAGAGTCTATGTTCCTAAGGGGCTCAAGTTTGATCCCTGGCCAGAGAGCTAGATTCCACATGCATGCCTCAACTAAAGATCCTGCATACTGCAGCTGAGACCTGAGACAGCCAAAACAATAAACATGTTTTAAAAAAGAAAGAAGCTCCAACTGATATCATAGAAAGTTCCAACTGATATCATTATCACAAGATACTACTTTGAGCAACTACATGCCAACAAATTGGACAATCTAGAATAAAAGAATGTATTCCCAGAAATTAATAAAATCAAACAAGTTGAAGAGGTTTCATAGTTTTAGAGAAGAAAATTTATTTCAGGCCATTCTCCTCTTAGTTTATGAGACCTCTGATAAAATGCAGTAGCATCCAGTTTATACCTCACGCAGGACCTTATCAGTATGCTGAATAATTTCATAGACACAATGATAGAATATATAAATTAGAAGAGGTCACGTTTTCCAGAGACTAAATTTTAAGAATACAGTAACAGTCAAATACCATATTTTTTGATGGCTTACTTAAAGTAAGTACTTAAAATAGCTTAATGTAGCTACAATTGTTCACTTTTAAATTGCTTTATTCCTACTTTCACAAAGCTGAATGCTAAGAAAAGAACATCTAAGAGCTAGAGACAATATATTTAGACTCTTAGGGAATCAAAGGAAAAAGGAAAAAAAGCAGAAAAAATTGCACCCTGAGAACTTCTTGAGGCAGGATACTGGAGGGTACTGGCACAAGACAAACCAGAAATGCAGATGAGCAACAAGGGGAGGCAGTGCCCAGTGGCCAAAAGCCAACTCTGGCAGATCCAGAGAACTCTTGAACAATTCTATATCCTACACTGTGGTTCCAGAGTTAACAGGATTCACATCCTGAAATGATCAGAGAAGTCAGAAGTAACTGTCTAAATCTAGAGCTTCTGACATTGGAAATGAGAGTAATCAATCTATGTTCAGTAATTCAAAAACTATAACAGAAGTAGTATCACATAAATTATACTATATATTCAGTAGATACAAACTTTCTTAGTGTAGACCTATATAATGAGAAACTAAAAATTGTGCTTGATAGTAAAAAAATGAATTAAAAATTTTTAGACGTCTGGAAAATATCTAGACAGGGAAATGAAGGTCAAAGGAAATATGTGATATTTTCCTCTCCTACTGCCTTTTGCTTTGTCATTTTTCCCTGTGTTCCCTTCCTTCCATCCTTCCTTTTTTCCCCTCTTTCTCCTTCTAATCTCCTATTCTTTTTGTATTTGTTTTTCATCTCTCTCTAACTTTTGTTAGCTAAAAATCAAACATCTATTTTAGATCACTGGCAGACCCTGAATGAAAACTGTCTCCTTGAATCTCCTACAACCAGTACCAATAAATTTTTATGTTTCTTACTGCCCACAGTGACACACAGCTTACACAACACACAACAAAGAATGCTTTCACTTGCAAGTTAATCTTCTTGCTACAGATTTTATAGTCTTAAGAAACAAGCTGGTCTGGGGCTGGTCAGGTGGTTAAGAGTCCACCTGGCAATGCAGGGGATGCCAGCTCAATCCCTGGTCCGGGAATATCCCACATGCTGCAGGCAACTAAGCCCGTGTTCTGCAACTACTAAGCCAATGCTCTAGAGTCCAAGAGCCCCAACTACTGGATCTGTATGCTGCAACTCCTGAAGCCCATGTGCCTGGAGCCCGTGATCCCCCAAAAGAGAAGTCAACACAATGAGAAGTTGGTGCACCACAACTACAGGAAAGCCTGTGTGCAGTCAATAAATAAATAAATAAATCTTTTAAAAAAAACAAGAAAGACATACACACATCTTTCAAAGAGGTCATATATCTTCTGGTTGATCCATCTTCTACACAGCCTCGGGTGCGTGTGAAGTCACTTCAGTCATGTCTGACTCTTGGCGACCCAATGGACCATAGCCCACCAGGCTCCTCTGCCCCAGGATTCTCCTGGCAAGAATACTGGAGTGGGCTGCCATTTCCCTCTCCAGGCAATCTTTCCAACCCATGGGTTGAACCGCGTCTCTTAAGTCTTCTGCATTGGCAGGCAGGTTCTTTACCTATAGCAACACCTGGGAAGCCCCAGAGAGCCTGGTGGCCTGAGGCAAAGTCATTCACTGAGATTTTGCAAGAAAGTAAGCTCACATTTACCTTAAGGAACTAAACTAACCCAACAGACTAATTAATAAATAAATACAAAGCTTCATGTTCCTCAACTACTATACCCTCTTTTGAATCACAGTTCTTAGTTTCAGGTCCTGTCCTGGTTCTTTGAATTCAGGTCCGGGAATCACTAATGTCTTATTACGTGTCCCCATTTCACTTCTCTTAGAGCTTGTTTAAACGCACCAGTTGTGGCATGATGTTATGATTTCTGAAAGAAATGTCCTAATATTTATCACTTAGAGGAGCTCCCTTCTGGTCAGTGATATTTTGGCAAGACACAGCTGTTACAATGAGAGTGCAACTCAGTCCCTACAGATGTCTCTACAGAATAGACTGATGCTTGCTTAGAAAGTAGCTCAGTCCTTTCCTCTTGGGCCTAAAGAGGATATCCTCCCCTTCCCAAATGTGACATTGGTCATCTCTCCCAAAGAGTCCAAAGGTTTCCACCATCTGTTAAATATGCATTCAAAGTACACACAGAAATTGATACATTGAGAGAAATGGGGTCTTGTTCGGGGCAATTCTGAGGCATTTTAAAATCGGGAAGGAGGAGGGAGGGGGGTTCTGGAAGGGGAACACATGTATACCCATGGCAGATTCATGACAATGAATGTACATTATTGTCAATGTATGTACAATAATGTAAAGAACAATTTTTAAAAATTAATTAACTAATTAAAAAATAAATAAAAAATAAAATCTCATTGTACCTTGGATCATTCATTCTCACTAAGTGAGGCTACTTCAATCTTCAGGCAGTGAGTGAGGGACACTTTTTTTGCAAGCTAGTTGTTCCCTGTGTCTAAATTCCTATTGCTGTTGATCATGTCTTTCTCTGCTACTCCATGACTAAGATTTCAACTTACCCAATCCAACTCAAATTGAATTTATTACACCACCTTTTTACTTTGAAATAAGATCCCATTGGTCAAATTCAATTCATGTGACTTCAGGAGATACTTCTAATAGGCCAGTAGAAGCCAGTAATTGGTATAAATTAGTTGTATCACACATTTCAAATTTCAGAGATTAAATTAGCAGCAGGCATCCTGAGTACTCTGTATTTTTCCATTAATTTTGCCCTTGGCTCTCCCATATATTCTCATTTGGGCCATTAATGTTTTGTCACTTTGCTGCTCACAAAGCACATTTGTCTTGTCCCTTTCTTCTTACAGAACTGCCTAGATCTACTCTAAGCAATAAATGTAAAAATACAAAGGGTAACAAAAAGTACATCATCATTACTAGCAATAATTTATGAAAAAGTTCAAACCCACAATTTCTCAAATCTTCCACCTCTAATGTGTCACCCAGCACTCAGAACAAGGCTTTGCACTTCTCACTCTGCTTTATTCAGAGTGGTACAAGATACATTGTCTCCTGTCTTCTTCCAGTCTCATCAGTAATAACAGAAGTCTGTTCTTTCACATTTGTTGTTCATATCCAGGCCATGGATGTAGGGTGCCTAGGCAAATATGCAGAGATTTGAGAGAAACACTTTAAGAGTTTATGTTCCTAAAGGACAAAGGAGCATCGTGGGGGAAAATTCCATGAAATAGAAGCTGAAGCACAAATGTCTGATTGAGTACAATAGACCAGACTGAGAAGATAGATTCAGGTTATCCTACAGTTTTAACCACGATCTTCCAAGATGCAAATAGAATGATGCTATTAAACATGCTTTGAGCTCTCAATTCATGATGCTTACTTGGTAGGGAGATAGTTTTAAAACAATTACATACAAATCCAACTAATTACAATTTTGATAAGTTCTACAAATAGTAGCATGGGGCCATTACTATGTAATTTCATGCTGTACAATTCATTATTTCCTCAATAAATATTAGCACCTACTTGGGTTCAACACACGGCTACTCCAATCCTCAGGCTAAATAAAATACAAAATGACTTCCCATGAGATATCACCATCCTGCCTTCACCAATCTTTCGTAGCCTCACTGATGACACCAATAGGTGGAAACAGCCACAAAAGTCATGCCCTTTGCGGTGAGCTATGTGCAGCCTCTGTGCTCTCATTTCAGACACCAGCTCACTGAACCATGAGCACAGACAACCTTGACAGTCAGATAGAGGCAACTACCTTTAGACCTTGGTAGCAGTGCCTTTGAAGGGCATCAGTGTCATGGAAGAACAGTCACCATTAAAGCTGAGAAACCAGGAAGTAACAAATATGACTACGGTTAAGAAGTAGTTGTGATGTTTTATTTTCTGAAGATGACCAGAATTTTTTTGAAAGAAAAAATCAATCTAATGCTGATTAGGTAAACTCAACCAGGAAGTATATGGTTTTATATAGTTATAGATAGCTTCATTTTTATATCCTATCTGGTCTGACATAGAAAACAAAAGATATAGAAAATATCCACACATGAATATCAGTAATAGAGTTAGTAAAGTAATGTAGTTTTGGGTAAGGGATGATTCTATACATGCCTTCTGCTGATCCAAAAGAGTGAATCTAGTGTAAAACTGAAGCCAGAATGACAGATTTTTGGGGCAAAGGATCTCCTGTAAGTTGCATATCTTCCCCCCAACCCCATCAGAGAATACTAATAACTGGTAACAAGCATATTATCTGTTTTCTAAAATCTCTGTGCTTTGAGGAATATGTTGGTGTATATTAAGAATAGATGATATCACTTATATGTGGAATCTAAAAAAAAAAAAAAAAGAAGAAGAACTCATAGAAGCAGAGACCAGAATGATAGTTACCACAGGTAGAAGGTGGAAAGTGGGGAATGGGGTAAAGATGGTCAAAATGTACAAACTTAACAACTATAACATAAATAAGTTCCAGGAGTGTAATGTACAGCATGGTGACCAGAGTTAACAATACTGTATTGTATATTTGAAACCTGCTAAGGGAATAAATGGAGAAGGAAATGGCAACCCATTCCAGTATTCTTGCCTAGAAAAATCCCATAGACAGAGGAGCCTGGTAGGCTACAGCCCTTGGGGTCACCAGAGTTGGACATAACTTGGCAACTAAATCACCACCAAGATAATAAATCTTAGAAGTTCTCATCACAAGGGAGAAAAATGTGTAAATATGTGAGCAGAAGGTTGCTAACTAAATTCATTTAATTAAAGCAGAGTGAGAAGTGCAAAGCCTTGTAACCATTTCACAATGTATACATACATGTACTGTGTCATTGTGCTGTACCTCTTAAATTTATGTTGACATTTATATCTCAGTAAAGCTGGGGAAAAAAGGTTTCTTTACCTAAAAAGTAAAAACCAAACAGGCTTAGGCACCTCAAGATTCAGAAGCAGATTCATTGAAATTCAATGTGTTTGCCACTGGTTTTTCCTCTACCAAGTCGTCTAGACGAGGCATGTCCAAATTGCGTTGCCTGTATTTGAGCAAATTAATCCTTATTTTCAAAAAAAACACTTTAAAAATTTCTCCAAAAAAATCAGTTTAGATATAATACTAACATGAAAACACAAGTAGGCAGCAAACAGAAGCAGAACCAATATTCTTTCCATTCTAAGTATAAGGTCTCTGTCAGCTTTGAGATTAAACTTACAACAGTCCACATCCAACAAGAGTAGACTCCAAAAATGTGGATTTGTCGAGATTTTAAATATAGATCTACATCTATATTCACTACTTTTACCAAAGAACATTGTCCTGGTATACCCTGTAACTTGAGATAATAGCTAACCAACTATATAGTCATCAGTACCCCGAAAATGTCGCCATCTAAAGACAAACTTCTACAGTGCTACAGTGAGCCATGTAATTCTTTATCCTGGATATGGCAAATTTTATAAAATGTAATTTAAAAAATGAAAAATCTCTTTTGGGATTCTTTATTCCCCAATGCAAGCCCCCAAATGGTCATGGTTTTGCAGTCAGCACTTGATCTACCTGAAGCAGTAAACACATAGCTGAAATTACTCACTGAATACGGGATGGTGACTAAAATGCATTTCAGGCTATGATGGTTTCAAAGAATACATGGATTCATCACTAAAATTCTGAAGACACAAGTATTAGAATAAATTACATAAGCATGGGAGGTTTATTATACAGTTGGATGAAAGAGCAAATGTTTCTAACATCTCAGCATATGATATTTGCTAGATTCTGTTCAATAATGCATCAAGAACTATTTTTTGTGACACACTAAATGAAAAACTACACACATATGCACACATTCTCAACAGTAAATATATTCTTTAATTTTAAAAAATACAAGGTCTTATGAAAAAACACAAGTAGAACCACTGATAGAATTGTACCTTAACTTGAATCTTTAAATGATAGCTATTGATCTACTCACTTATTCCAAGGTAATATTATACCATTTTATTGCATTAGCAAGCAATTGGAGCCAAAAAGTTATAACCTCTCCTACCTCTTCATTCCTCAAGAATGATCCAGTCAACCCTGTTTACATTGCCGTCCCACTTTGTCCTTTCATTTCATTAAAAGGCAGTAGAATTTATAGTAGTTATTAGCATTACTATTGATACAGTAATAACATCTACACTTCATTTCCACCATATGGAAAAGAATGGTTTTCATCATACTGACATCTCAGAACTCTCACAATTAAATATACGCAGACACACATGTATACACACATGCACACACGCACACACATATACATACACACATTTTACATGGAATGACTGTGTATGTTATCAAGTCTGACACAAATATGAGCTGTTAATAGTTTCTCTATCTTAAACCGTGTTTACTGTGTGTCCCCAAATCCTGAGGCACCCCAAAGTTTTATATCTACTCCTTTTCTTCTGAAAGTCTGGGAAACAACTATTTATTCCCAGGAATTCCTTGATCAAAAATGTTATCCCAGAGTAGGTAAGGATGGTGCAAGTTTTGCAGTCCTCCTACAGTCAGGGAACCTTGTCACTCATAGTCTGACTAAACACATCAAAGGAGCAACACCCTCCCCACCATACATCTGCTGACCTGAGATCAACTTCTCCAAGTCTTCCTTAACACTCTTTACCAGAAATGACTGTTGCTTCTTCAACAGGCTTAAGAAAAGAACTCATATTGCACTCAAATATGAATCTGAATGTACTTGGGTAAAATTTAGCAAATAATCAGAGTATAAATCTGAAAGCCAAAATTAATAGTGGAAAATACAGGAAACTTGTCATAACATGTTGTTAACACATTCACTCATCACCCCTGGATGACTACCCAACTGTTGGCACATTATCTAACCACACTACAATGCTCAGCACTTGTTAAAAACTCAAAACACTATCAATTTGTATCATTACTGCAATAATCAAAAAACCCCTGAACTTCAGTCTCACCATATTGAAAACAGGGGGAGGAAATGATCCCCTTTGTGTTGTAATCTAAACATAACAATCACAACTTGGCTCCAAGAACCTTTACACATTAATGTACTTACACATCCCCTAACCACAAAAAGTCTCACAATCACTGGATGAGACAGGCAGGGGATTTATAAATGGAGTCATTTTCCCACATATGTTGACAGAGAAACTAAAGCCACAACCAAGAGCAAAATGCACAAAAAGAAGCCAGTTCTCTAATTTTAATGCAGTCTGCCTTCACCACACTTACTCCCACAAAGTATTTACAGCCAATTATTGGCAGATTTATAACAGCCCATTAAGATTTTCTAATTTTCTATAAGCATGCATAATTTAAAAAATACATTTGCTTAATTCTTTCCATAATTATAGATGAAAACTCTTCCCCTGGCTCTTTAAGTTATGATTCATGAGACTTGTTATGAGTTGACCAGCTAGGTAGAAAAGGCTTGAAAGCACATCATTAACAGTAAGAAATCCCCATCAATACTGAATCCATGGGACAATTTCAACTGAGAGTGATTACAATATTTTATATATCATACTACAGCATAATATAATATATTACTATATATTTTTATTCATTTTAAATGTAAAATATTCATTGATTTTGCTAAAATCTGCTCATTTTCTCTCAACTATAAAGGGAATGGATAGAATAAAATTATGTCTAATTTCACCTTCCCAATCATCACTCAATAAAAAAATTGAAAGTATTTTTACATACAATTTTAGATTATCTGAATAACTTTTACAGTGAAAATACATTGTCTATGTGCTACTACTTGATGTACTTATCAATAAATTAAGACAATGCAGAGAAAAATAAATCCTATCATAGTCCTATACCCAGTAGAAGAAAGTAAAAAACTGTTAGATACCCTCTCAGAGTATTTTTTAAGTTACTTTATATTTTACTTTTCTATTCTCGTAGAAAAATGTTGAGAACTCTTATCAACACAGTTTTGACAAGTTTTGAAGAGGAAGCAAAAACTCAAGCACAAAAGAAAATTTCATAGCACTAAAAATAAAACTGGTTTGGGCTGTTCTCAGAAAATAATGGGGTAATTTATGACAATACTACTAGTGTTTCACTGGACACAAATGCAGGAAAGAACCCTTTTCTGTAATGAAAAGAAGGAATATGGTCATTATCCCATGGGAAAATGCATGGTGGGAAGCAGACATTAAACAAGTAATAACAGTAAGAACCATATACATCAAATGGGGTAACTGCTATAAAGACTAACAGATATATGGTACTAAATATAAGATAGATAAATAAGGACCTATTGTATAGCACAGGAAACTATATTCAGTATCTATACTGAATATAATAATAATCTATTATGGAAAAGATTCTGAAAAGTGTACATATATATAATGTACATATAACTGAATCACTTTGATGTACATCTGAAACCAACACAACAGTGTAAATCAACTGTAATTCAATTTAAAAAACAAAAGTACAGGGCCCTCAGAACCCACGTGACCTTCACTTGCTCTCTCTGGTTTTTGCATACCTGCTTTATTTCTCTATTACAAACACCAGCTTTTTCTCTTTCTAGGTTCATTCGCATAGTGCAAGGTGACTTATGACATTTTCTCATTACCTCTATTTTAAGAAACCAAGTCAGGAACTGAAGTTTGGATCTTAGTTCTAATTGGACAAGTGCTCTCTCTCAGCCAGAGTCCCAACAGAAAACAGAAGGATGACTCGGCTGTTATTTTTCAGCAAAATATAATTAAGGGCATATTCAGAGTAATGAAGGAAAAATTAAAAGAACCAATAATGGAGATTAAGGTACTCGATATATAGCAACAGAAGGAGGATTTTATCACCACTAGGTCTGAGGGAGCAAGAAGAGGGAGCACTGGAGAACGAGGTTTCCTCGTTCTGTTCCTGTAAAGACAGACTCATTCACTGTAGAAACCACAGATGAGGCAGAAAGAGAGCTAGGTAATATCCAGACCTCTGTGCTCCATATTCCAGACCCACTGGAAGGAACTCAGACTAGTTTTATATTGGCCAGCCCCAAGAGCATAGAGTACAGCAGAGAAAGAGTGGGGAAAAAAAAAAGAACAGAATTGTGAGTGGGAAGATAAGAGATACTGCTGCTGCTAAGTCACTTCAGTCGTGTCCGACTCTGTGCGACCCCATAGACGGCAGCCCACCAGGCTCCGCCATCCCTGGGATTCTCCAGGCAAGAACCATGGAGTGGGTTGCCACTTCCTTCTCCAATGCATGAAAGTGAAAAGTGAAAGTGAAGTCACTCAGTCATGTCTGACTCCTAGCGACCCCATGGACTGCAGCCCACCAGGCTCCTCTGTCCGTGGGATCTTGCAGGCAAGAGTACCATTGCCATTGCCTTCTCCGAGATAAGAGATGGGAGAAAGGCAAAAGAATGAGCGGCATACACCAAGTGATCTAGCTGGTGTGGATATCTTTCTTTTCATTGAACTAGTTCTGACCAAGAGGTTAAATCACTGAAGAGTGACTCAAGAATGCTAACAACCTCACTTTTCTTTTTTAATTGAAGTACAGCAGATTTACAATGTTTTGTTAGTTTCAGATGTACATCCAAGTGATTCAGTTATATATACATTATACATATACGCACACTTTTCAGAATCTTTTCCATAAAATGTTATTATTATATTCAGTACAGATACTGAATATACTTCCCTGTGCTGTACAGTAGGTCCTTGTTCAGCTATTTTATATCTAGTCGTACATATCTATCAGTCCTTTCCAGCGGTTATCCCATTTGATGTATACAGTTTTTATGTTATTGCTTGTTTAATGTCTGCTTCCTACCTTGCATTTCCCCATAGGATAATGACATTATTCCTTTTTTTTCACTATGGTATCTCCACGGCCTAAGCTCAGTACCAGTCCCCAGTGAGCACTCAATAAATATTTAGAAATGAATGGATGAATCCAAGAAAACATGGGCAAAAGTTCTTTTTTATAATATCCTGACAAACTCAAATTATTTTATGTTTTTAATCTATTATTTGGAAATAACTTCAAAATAGAAAAAAGTTGCAAAAAAGAAATAACTCCTGTAAACTGTTTACTCAGATTTATCAGATTATCTATTGGTAATTTTTATTCCATCCATTTGACTATATGTGCATCTGTGCTCTAGATATGCATTTTTTTGAACTATTTGTTCGTAAGTTACATATATTATGGCTTTTTACCCAGAAATAACTTAAAATTCATTTCCTAAGTATAAAGACATTAAATGGCTACAGTACATTTATCAACATTAATCTTGATAGGATAATTTACGATTCAAATTCCAATTTTGTCCACTGACTCCTCTTTTTCCCCTCCAGGACAGGGTACAGTCTAGGGTTAGGTATTGAAGCTTAATTTTTCTGTCTCAATTAACCTCCCTTAATCTGAAACATTTCCACAGCCTTTTATTGCTGTTCTGTCTTTTACAATATTAACATTTTAAAGTAATATAGCACCTTCTTTTAATGGAAAGTTCCCCACTATTGGTTTGGCTGATGTTTCTCCAACATTACATTCAGATTAGGTACTCTAACTCAGAACACTATGCAGGTGATGTGTCAAGAAAGTTTTACAGCTGAGGACCTAGCATGTCCATCTGCCCTTTATTAGTGATAATTAATTTTTGATCACCTGATCAAGGGGTTGGCCAAATTCACCCTGGTTTAATCACTATTTTCCTCTTAGAACCAATAAGCACTCTTAGTGGGGGATATTTAAAGAGTAAACAAACTTGCTGTCTCCCATCAAAAGTCCTCCATAGATTCATCATTTCTTTTAGTGTAAGTGAAATAGGCTACTTTTTTATATGCTTATGCGTTAATTTTTCTCTTGTTGAGAATTGCCTTTTATCCATTTTTCTCTTGGATTTTTGGTTTGTTACTTTATTTTAAAAAGATAAATAATTTTTATCTCTATATAAAAAGGCCTTTTAGTTTGGAGATCTATTTTTCATTTCTTCTTTCACTGTATTTTGAACTGCTGCTAGCAGTATTTATACTTAATTTTACATATTTCTATTTTATGTAACCCAGTAATGTTTCTTTGTGCTTTATTATGAATAATTTAAGTTAAAGTTCCATCTGTTAGAAAAGAAATAATATTTTTTAGTATTGGGTTCAATTCATACTCAGTAGACCTTATGTTACTGAGATGTTTTATATCCTGACATATTTGTCTGTTTAGCCTCTTACTCAAAGTGATGCTAGTATCTACTATTACTATATTTCTATTTATTTCTTCTTGGATCTTTTTTGATTCTGTTTTATGTAGGTGTTCATGCATTATTTTATACATAGATATTCATAGCTATTAAATTTTATTTTCATATGTCACATTAAACGTTTTGGCTTATTTTTTACTTTATCTCAGGTCAGAATTACAATAACAGTTTTCTTATTTTTTCCATTTATCTGGTAAATATTTGTCCACTCATATAATTTTATTGCCTTTATGAATCACTGCTCTTTGGGTATATCTCATGTCTGATATACAGTTAAGCTTTTCCTAATGAACCAATTTGAAAACTTGTTTTTAATAGGCAAGTTAAACCCATTAATTCTAACTTTTATAGCTAGTGTCAATTTTATGAGACCATATGTTGCAATTACTGTAAGTATTGTGTACTATTTACTGAGCTTTGTATCTATTTGTTGTGCTCTCTATTTTTTAAAAACTTACCTTGTTACCCAGAAAAGATTCTATTTTTATTATTCTGGTTACCTTATTTCATACCTTTTTTCCCTTACCTTTTTGCTATCTGATATGTCAGTTACAGACGGTATCATATGACTTGATTTATCATCTATAAAACATTCAGTGACCCTATTCTTATTTCCTCACTTATTTGCTCACTGTTTCCTCATTTTGCCATAACATGCAATGTTTATGTAACATGCATGTTTATGTTTATGCAAATGTTAATGTATCCACACCCTACTTTAGCTCCACAACTAAATATATGAAATACTATGTCTTTTTGCCAAAGTTTTTCTATTTGGATGAAACTAGTTCTCCAGTATATTTTTCTAGAAGGCCTATGTACACAGTATTTCCTGAGTTCTGAAACAGTCAAAATTAAATTTCTGTAGTCGTGACCTTTGAAGAATACCTTGGTTCATATATAATACCCTTGGTTTAACTCCTCTTTAACCCTATGTATTCCTTCCTGTGTTATTAGTGATTGTTGTCATGTATTTTAATTTTTAATACTTTAAGCATTTAATATAATTCTTACATATATTTAGTCATTTTTACATTAAATTAACATGCATATTTACTTTTTTATTGTTTCCCTTTATTATTTCTTATATCTTTTACCATTTCCCTTCATTATTTCTTGGATCTTGGAACTTTAATCTGTTCTCATCATATTTCTTCTGCCTGAATAACAATCCATTAGTATATAGTTTAGTGTGGCTGTATTAAACATGGCTCTTGGTTTTTATCTAATAATATGTTTATTTTCTTGTCATTTTTGAAAATGAACACTGAATTGAGAACTCCAGTTTGGTAGTTATTCTAACTCAGTAATTTAAAGATTTTATTTTCCTCTGGCTTTCACCTGTTCATAAATCTACTATCATTTTTATGGCTACTCCTTTGCTGTTATTTCATCTGTTTCTCTAGCAACTTCCAAGATATTTTATCTTTTTCAGAAAAGAGATATTATTATAAGGTACCTCATGCAAAGAACTGACTCCTTGGGAAAGACCCTGATGCTGGGAAAGATTGAAGGCAGGAGGAGAACGGGACGACAGAAAATGAAATGGTTGGATGGCATCACCAACTTGACGGACATAAGTTTGAGTAAGCTCCAGGAGTTGGTGATGGAAAGGGAGGCCTGGCATGCTGCAGTCCATAGGGTTGCAGAGTCAGACATGACTAAGTGACTGAACTGAACCACAACTACATTTTCACCTATTTGATGTACTTGGGGCTTGAGTCTATGCTCTTGTGTCATTAGTTTTAGCCAATTCTATCATATTTTTCTTTATATATTAATTACTTCTGCCAATTCTTTACTGTTTCTGAAAACTTTAATTTTATATATATGTTATACCTTATAACTATATTATGTATGTCATATAATTGTTTGCATTTTTATAGTTGGATAAAACCATCTATCTATTTTTAAATTTTAATTTATCTTTTAAATAAGATATATTGTACCTAACCTACAGAGCAACCCATTCATAGACTTATTACTTTCACTTATATTTTCAGTTCTAGACTGTGGGTCTTTGCCATGCATTTCATATTTATACAAATAATCCACCTAAACTCTTCATTAAATCTTTTAATTCTTGAACATATCAAACTCATATTCAAATTTGTGTCTGATAACGCCATTATATGGAGTCTGTTTCAGTTACCTATTATGTCTTAAGGATTTCAAAAAATCTTATGTTCTATCTATTCTTTATTGAGTCCTACACATTATAAATGAAGATCAGGAAAGATAATTTAAGATGCTACATGCTATAAGTTGCTTCCTTAGAGAGAGGCCTTAGTTTTGTTAGAGATAGCATAATTCAAAATTATATTAATTTAACTACAAATTGAAAAGATGTAAAGCTAGGTTTTAGCCTGGTGAAGACTGAACTATTACTTCTTCACTATTATTCCTATGATATAGTATTTTGAAATTCTAGGAGTCTGGGATGTTTGCCAGAGACCACAACTTGTCAAATCCTAAACTAATAATGTTTCTTCTCTGACTCTTATCGCCACCATGTCTTCTCTATCATATGCTGATTTTTTTTCTCAAAAAAGGTAATAAATCACTTGTGGTCCCCACTAGGAACACATTTATCAAATAACCTCTATGTCTAAGCAACCTCTACTCGCTAAAGAAAATACCTATAAGACTAGTCATATGGAAATCCAATATTTCTTAAAATTTACTTTGCATGTCACATAAAATAGGAGATTATTAGTCTACTATTCATATGAAGTATGATTGGTAAAATTCTGAAGTTTTTTCACTACAATGTACTAGATGAGAATAATCCAGTTAGCAATACGAAAATTTTTTATTTTAAATGTTTCATTTAATCTGAAATTTCAGATTCATAATTCAAAGGTGTTTTAACTTTTCACTGAAACAGAGAAATAAATCATTAAGGACACAGAAAACTTCTGTGTTATTTTCCCATGTTAATTTTCCCATGTTTTTTCTCCTATTTAACTGAACTAAAATCTTTAAAGGGAAGGGATTTTATTATTATCATTGCTTAAAGCATTATCATAATTACATTCATCATCACCATTGACACAAAGAATTTTAAATATATAGCCACAGTCTGGAAATTAAGATTCTGCAACAAAACCTATTTTAAAAATCAGACACAAAACAAAAAGTAATTGCCACTTACATGGTCTATTTAATTTTGCACATAGGTCACTGTCTTTGAGTGCTAATATGAAGTCAACCTGTTCCATTCAATTCATTCAACAAATACTGATTAGGCACTTACCATGTGGCAACGACAGTTCAGTGTACTGAGGATATAGTGGTAAACAGAGTCTTAGCCCTCAAAGAATTTGTATTCTTCTTAAGAGAGGAGAAACAAATAAAACACAAAGATAAATATAGACACACTTTGAGAAGATGAGCAAGGCTATGGAGAAATTAAAGTAAAAGGAACTCAGAGGAGTAGGCAAGGAGGGGTACTGTTTTATTGTTCAGATGATAGAGTGACATTGTAAAAAAAGATCTGAAGGGATGGAGAAAGTGAACAATGCCAATATGCAAGGAAAGAGCACTCAAAGCAGAAAAAGAGCACGTGCAAAGGTGAAAGGATGCCTAGTCTGCTCAGGAAACACCATGGAAGCCAGAACACATACGCTTTAACTGAAGTTAGAATGGAAAGGGTACAACTAGAATGTTTAGGGCTTTAGAGGTTATTATAAAGACTTGGACTTTTATCTTGAGATATAGGAAGCCATGGAGACGTTTTCAGCAGGTAAGTGACATGATCTGACTGACACTGTTAAAAGACCACTCAGATTTCCATGTTGAAAGTGAAAGGCAGGATGTGAGGCAGAAGAAAGCCAAGAGATCAACGTTGGGGCTGTTGCAATAGCCCAGCTAAGAAATGATGGGGATGAACTGGAATGCTGACATAATGATGGTGAGATATGGTCAGATTCTAAATGTTTTCTGAAGATAGCGCTGACAGCTTTTGCTGACAAATGTAACGATAGATGAATTCACAGTTTTCAGCTAAGGCGAGAAAGAAGGATGAATATGTTATCGACTGAGATGTTAAAGAAAAGGCATGGTGTAGCTTGGCTCATTTCTAGAAATGATAAATTTTAATAGCTATGAGCTATCAGTAGGGTGATGCAAAGCACATCATAAAATATATGTATCTGTATTCTAGGAGAGGTTGAGATATAAATTTGGAAGTCATCAGCTTATGTGAAGTCTTTACAGTTGGATAAAATCACCTCATTAGGGAGTACGAAAAGAAAATGGTGGAGATCTGATAACTGAATATTGGAATATTCCAATATTCAGAGGTCTTGGAAATGAGGGAAATCAAACCAAAGCTTAACCGCCTGTCAAGTATTCAGAAAGCCAAGTGAAAAAAAATATTTTTAAAGGAAAATAAAGTGATCAAATGATGAAATAATGCTGATAAATTATGAAGACAAAGACTAGGAATTGACCATTGTGTCTTAACAACATAGTAGTAACTTTAAAGCCCTCTAGAGAGTGGTAGACAAAGCCTAATTAAAACGAGTTCAAGAAAGAATGAGAAAACAAGACTATCCATATTGAGACAACAAGTACAGGCTACTATTTTGAATATTTTGCTGTAAGACATTTAGAGAAATAGAACAAGAATGGAGGAGGAATGTGAGGCTAAGCATATTTTATTTTTGACTGAGAATATTATGGCTTATTTGAATAAAGCAGTAAAGGGGAGAAATCAATGATGTCAAAGAGATAGCCAGCATGATCACTTGAGTCACATTCTTGAGAGGGGATGGGATACAGCGTAGAAGTAAGGAGTTGACCCCAGTAGATACAGATACAGGTATAGATAAAGAGATAGATATAGTTAATGTGATGATGACTACAAAAGACGTTAAATTTTATTTTTTTAGCTGCACTGTGCAGTTTGTGAGATCTTGGTTCCCTGACTAGGAACTTGAACCCACGCCCTCAGCAGTGAGGATGCCAAGTCCTGGCTACAGGACCACCAGGGAATTCTTGAGAATAAATCTTCTAACAGATAAGCTTTTTCTCCATATTTTATCATGATATCACTTATATGTGAAGTCTAAAATACAATACAAATAAACATATCCATGAAACAGAAACAGACTCACAGATATACAGAACACACTTGTGGTTGCTAAGGTCGGAATGAGAGAAGGATTGGTAGTCTGGGGTTGGTAGCTGCAAACTATTACATACAGGATGGATAAACAACAAGATCCAACTATATAGCACAGGGAACAACATTCAATATCCTGTGATAAATCATAATGGAAAAGAATACGAAAAATAATGAGTCACTCTGCTATACAGCAGAAACTGACACAATATTGTAAACAAACTATAACTCAATTAAAAAAAAGAGTTGGCTTTCAATAGAGGAATGCACAATTGACTGATTACAGATAAAAAGCAACACATATGTATACAAAAGCAGTAAACATTGTTTTAGCTCTGAAAAGCAGGAAAAGAATTAGACTTAGCCAGTTTTCAGAATTTTCAAGAAGCATATAAGATAGAGTCCACGAAGGCATTTGCAAAATGGTGACTATGATAATGGAATATAAATTCTATGTGGAAGTGGAAGTGAGGAGATTTAGTGTATAGAAATATTGAAGAAGTACTAAAATCAATGGACTACAAACCCTAGCAAGGCTTAAAATTAGGGGGGTGAGAGCACTAGAGAGAGTGAGTTGGAAAAAGAGGAACAGTATCTGAAGAGTATAATGCTTAAGATTATGGAGTAAAATCATTGGTAATGCCAACATCTACATTATGACCACAGAAGTGAACATCTGAGCATGAGACAGGGTTAAGAACATGATCATCATATTACAGTCAAGGAACTTAGATGGGAGACAGGTGGATGATAAAACCACTTAGGCAAAGGCTAATAGAGTTTTGCCAAGAGAATGCACTGGTCATAGCAAACACCCTCTTCCAACAACACAAGAGAACACTCTACACATGGACATCACCAGATGGTTGACCTCAAAATGAGATTGATTATAGTCTTTGCAGTCAAAGATGGAGAAGCTCTATACAGTCAGCAAAAACAAGACCAGGAGTGGACTGTGGCTCAGATCATGAACTCCTTATTGCAAAATTCAGACTGATATTGAAGAAAGTGGAGAAAACCATTAGACCATTCAGGTATGACCTAAATCAAACCTCTTATGACTATACAGTGGAAGTGAGAAATAGATTTAAGGGACTAGATCTGATAGACAGAGTGCCTGATGAACTGTGGATGGAGGTTCCTGACATTGTACAGGAGACAGGAATTAAGACCATCTCTAAGAAAAAGAAATGCAAAAAAGCAAAATGGCTGTCTGAGGAGGCCTTACAAATAGCTGTGAAAAGAAGGGAAGTGAAAAGCAAAGGATAAAAGGAAAGATATTCCCATTAGAATGCAGAGTTTCAAACAATAGCAAGGAGAGATAAGAAAGCCTTCCTCAGTGATCAATGCAAAGAAATAGAGGGAAACAATATTATGGAAAGACTAGAGATCTCTTCAAGAAAATTAGAGATACCAAGAGAATATCTTATGCAAAGATGGGCTCAATAAAGGACAGAAGTGGCATGGACCTAACAGAAGCAGAAGATATTAAGAAGAGCTGACAAGAATACACAGTAGAACTGTTGAAAAAAGATGTTCACAACCCAGATAATCACGATGGTGTGATCACTCACCTAGAGCCAGACATCCTGGAATGTGAAGTCAAGTGGGCCTTAGGAAGCATCCTACAAACAAAACTAGTAGAGGTGGTGGAATACCAGTTGAGCTCCTTCAAATCCTAAAAGATGATGCTGTGAAAGTGCTGCACTCAATATGCCAGCAAATTTGGAAAACTCAGCAGTGGCCACAGGACTGGAAAAGGTCAGTTTTCATTCCAATCCCAAAGAAAGGCAATGCCAAAGGACGCTCAAAATACTGCACAATTGCACTCATTTCACACGCTAGTAAAGTAATGCTTAAAATTCTCCAAGCCAGGCTTCAGCAATACATGAACGGTGAACTACCAGATGTTCAAGCTGGTTTTAGAAAAGGTAGAGGAACCAGAGATCAAATTGCCAACATCCACTGGATCATCGAAAAAGCAAGAGAGTTCCAGAAAAACATCTATTTCTACTTTATTGACTATGTCAAAGCCTTTGACTTTTTGTATCACAATAAACCATGGAAAATTCTGAAAAAGATGGGCATACCAGACCACCTGACCTGTCTCTTGAGAAATCTGTATGCAGGTCAGGAAGCAACAGTTAGAACTGAACATGGAACAACAGACTGTTCCTATTTGCAATTTAGGAAATTTCCTATTTGCAAATAGGAAAAGGAATACGTCAAGGCTGTATATTGTCACCCTGCTTATTTAACTTATATGCAGAGTACATCATGAGAAATGCTGGGCTGGAAGAAGCATACGCTGGAATCAACATTGCTGGAAGAAATATCAGTAACCTCAGATATGCAGATGACACCACCCTTATGGCAGAAAGTGACGGAGAACTAAAGAGCCTCTTGATAAAAGTGAAAGAGGAGAGTGAAAAAGGTGGCTTAAAGCTCAGCATTCAGAAAACTAAGATCATGGCATCCAGTCCCACCACTTCATGGCAGATATATGGGAAAATGGTGGCTGACTTTATTTTTCTAGGCTCCAAAATCACTGCAGATGGTGATTGCAGCCATGAAATTAAAAGATGCTTACTCCTTGGAAGGAAAGTTATGACCAACCGAGATAGCATATTAAAGAGCAGAGACATTACTTTGCCAACAAAGGTCCGTCTAGTCAGGGCTATGGTTTTTCCAGTGGTCATGTATGGATGTGAGAGTTGGACGGTGAAGAAAGCTGAGCGCCAAAGAATTGATGCTTTTGAAGTGTGGTGTAGGAGAAGACTCTTGAGAGTCCCTTGGACTGCAAGATTCAACCGTCCTAAGGGAGATCAGTCCTGGGTGTTCATTTGGAGGACTGATGTTAAAGCTGAAACTCTAGTACTTGGCCACCTGATGCGAAGAGCTGAATCACTGGAAAATAACCTGATGCTGGGAGAGATTGAGGGCAAGAAAAGGGGATGGCAGAGGATGAGACAGTTGGATGGCATCACCGACTCAATGGACATGGGTTTAGGTGGACTCCGGGAGTTGGTGATGGACAGGGTAGCCTGGCGTGCTGCCGTTCATGGGGTCGCAAAGGGTTGGACACGACTGAGCAACTGAACTGAACTGAGTAACTAGCAAATTCATTCTCTCTCTCTGTCTTTATACATATAAATATGCATATGTATGTGTATGTGTACAGTATATAATTACATACATATACATTCCAGTATGTGTGTTCATAAATACACACAGGAGGGAGGGAGAGAAAGAATGAAAAAGAATAAATCTGTTAAACAGTAGGAGTTTGAAGTATATGGAAGATAAAGAGACACGGAATGCTATAGAAACTTGTAGCAAAGTATAGTAATAACAGCATAATCTGACACCTTGAACCTCAAATCTGGGTATTTTTAATGAGAATGGTCTGAAAGTCACCAAGAGAATATGTAACTATCTCCAGGCCTTGTGGCAGAAAAGAACAGAGGGGAAAAACTCCTCCTCCTTCAGAGGCTTCTTGGGAAGGAGCTCTTCAGAGAGTGACAAGAATCAAGAAAGCAGCAAGGTGAATTGGTTAAAAATTCAGAGGGTTTATTAATAATAAAGTCCCAGAGTTATTTATTGGAAGGTTTGGGGAGTTAGCGCTAGTGGTAAAGAACCCACCTGCCAGTGCAGGAGACATAAGAGACTCATCTTCAATCCCTGGGTTGGGAATATCCCCTGGAGATGGAAATGACAACCCACTCCAGTACTTGCCTGGAGAATCCCATGGACAGAGAAGCCTGGCGGGCTACAGTAAATAGGGTTGCAAATAATCTGACACGACTGAAGTGATTTACCACACATAGGTTGGGGAGTAAGAAAGGAAAGAGATTAGTAAAAAGTTAAGAGATTTACTGGAATAAGAGATGAACATGGATGATGGCGAGGGTGCTTTGGAAAGGTTGGGGCTCACAGTAACTGATATAAGCAAGAAAGAAGGGCATGATCTGATTAGTTCTAAGTCCTTGAGCAGGATGCAACAAAGAGGCAGTGAGTGTCAGTGAGAAGGGAGGGGGTGTTTCTTAGCAAGAATATTTAAAGACTTGGGATCCCCTCTTCATTCCTAACATAACAGTGTGAAAGTCAGAGAAGAAATCGCATTTAATGAGACCATCTAAAACACATATACAGAAAAAATAAGGTCTATCTAATAAGGGTTAAGGCATTTATACAGTTCAGTTTAGGCCAAAATATCATAGGGTCTGTGGAAAAACTAGTATTAAGATTTTGGTTAAAAAAAAAATTACAAAAGGTATTTTGCCCTCGCTGGCATCAAGAAAATAAAGCAGTTTCAATTTTCCTTTCATTGTCAGACTCTCCACCTGTGGGGTGGGTACCTAAATATAACAAATGCTTTTTCAATCATCAACATAAAACATCCACACTGCAAACACACAGAGAATCAATTTTGATTGAAGCTAATTCTTAAAAAATATTAAGAACTATAGAACACTCCCCAACCCAGACACTAGGCTTAAGCTCTTTATCTCATATGACATTTGCAATAGATGTGTTACACCTGCTTTTCAGAGGAAGACATTCAGGCTTAGAGAAACAAAAGCTGTCCTCAGTCACACAGTGAGCAAATACTGAAGGATACGGTGTCTGAGCTGAGAATACTATCTGAAAACAAGACCTGTCACAGGCTTCTGTAGTATTTCTCAAAGTGCAGTCCCTAGGCCTGTGAATCTGTAAGAAGTGCAAATTTGAGAACCGACCCCAAACCTAGGAATCAGAAATGCAGGGGGTGGTGTACAGGCAGCTGTATTTTAATAAGGTTTCCAGGTGATTCTGATGCACAAGGAAGTTTGAGAACTCCTGTTCTAAGGTAGGTAGAAATTAAGTATCAGATTATTGACAGCATGATCAAGTACAGGATAACTACTGTCATTCTAGATTCTTTAAACTGTCACAGGGCTGTGCGCACACGTGTGTGTGTGTGTAGTGGTGGGGTGTATCTGTGTGTAGTGATGTGCATGTCTGTGTGTGTGTGTAGTGATTTGTGTCACTGAGTGTGAAGAGGTGGGATACGGCTGTAGTACTACCTAATCTCCCTCCTTCATAAAATCTTCAGGATTATCATTAACCTCAGAATTGGTTGAAGACTGCTATGACAATCCAACAATTTGGAAACACATCTAGTTTACCATTTGGACATTTTGAGGATTTGAACATTAGCACAACTGTTGTCCTTATTTTCTAGTCTATTAAACACATGAAGAAACAATAACTTACTCTTTAACACATTAAATTCTCATTCTCACTACAAAACTCTAATGACTTTTAGGGTTGTTTTGCATATTATAAGCCTCTCGATTTTACCAGAAGCAAGACTTTGCAAAACAGGGAAGTTATGTTGTGGGGTTTAAGACAAGAAAACTTTCAAGACATTCATCTCTGATTCTGTAGAGGCAGAACACCTTATAAAAGATGTTCTTGCTGCCACAGAGCTGTTGCTACGGGCAGCTAAACTGCTGAGACAGCCACTTAATCTCTTTCAGTGAATAGAGAATAGACATGAAATAGAGCAAAACTGACTTTTTTGCAGTACATAAATAAATGAATTTCATATACAATAGATTTTCATAAAATCATACCAAGATTTCTCTCATCCATTTCCACACTTTACACTCAAAATAGAGACTCTCACAAAATCTATTGTTGTTGCCGTTTAGTCGCTAAGTCATGTTCGACTCTTTGCGATCCCATGAACTGCAACACACCAGGCTTTCCTGTCCTTCACTACCTCCCTGACGTTTCCTCAAACTCATGTCCATTGAGCCAGTGATGTCATCCAACCATCTCATCCTCCATTGCCCTCTTCTCCCCTTGCCTTCAATCTTTTGCAGAATCAGGGTCTTTTCTAATGAGTCAGCTCTTCACATCAGGTAGTCAAAGTACTGGAGCTTCACCTTCAGCACCAGTTCTTCCAATGAATATCCAGGACTGATTTCCTTTTATTGACTGGTTTTTATCTCCTTGCTGTCCAAGGGATTCTCAAGAGTCTTCTCTAGCACCACAGTTTGAAAGCATCAGTTCTTTGGTGCTCAGCCTTCTTCATCTATATTCACTCCAAAACATTTTCTCTTGTACTGAAGGCACAATGAAAAACTAAATCCACCAGGAAAGAAACCTCATGAAGAGAAAATCCTGCATTTGTTTTCATTTTGTGAAGCATGGCTGGTGAGAACCAAGTAACTTCGTGCATTTTTCTACCTCTGCTAACTTTTCTTTTAGCCACTTTCCATCTGCCATATCACATGTACCTTCATTATAAAGGAATTGATAAAGGTACAATTAACTTTATTTTATACTGGAAGAAACCAATGCCCATTAGAAGTTAAAAAGGCATATCTAATGTTATAATGTTGTGTTTAAGACTTGAGTGATTGTTACCTCTCTAATTCTGGCCCAGTTTTCATCACCTAAACTTCTGAACATGTCTAGGAAGAGTACACGCCACTTCCACCTAACAAATAGTTGATGATCTAGACGATAATTCTTAAACAGTTTAGGGTCACTCTTTCAGTGGGTCCATGGGGGCAAACATCAGTATGTTACTAGCCTTTTTCACTTTCATCCACTTCTGAGTAGATAGTGAAGTGTTCTACAGGCTATATGATATATGGTGTATGAGGTGGCAACAGAATGAATGAGAATCAGGAAACTTCAGTTTTCCTCTATTAAGCTGTCACTAAAAATATTTATAAAAATGTAAAAAATGCCAACCATTTGACCTAAACTGTTTTTTCCTTTGATATTTATTACATACAGCCTTACTGTATGTAAAATAGTGGTAGGACATAGATACTCAGTGATGAATAAAATAAGAGTCCTGATTCATATTGGGGATGTAAAACAATAGTCAACACATAGCCCATACGTATTATAAACTTTGATATGTCTTTAAAGAAAAAGAAGATGATTTAAGGTGGAATAATGAAGTGAGAGAAAATTAGAATAGGGAGGTTGCACAGAATATAAGGAGGAATCACCATAATATAAATGAGAGAAAGGATATGTGAAAGAAGAAACAGCACATATTTATGATCTTAAGGCAGGAAAGAGCTTGAGGAACTCAAGCAAATGAAGCTGGTATATAACAAGCAAAGAAGAGACCAGAAAGAAAGACACTAGAAAATGAGGCAGGGATCATATCTTACAAGCCATCATAGATCATGATAAGAACTTTTAGGTTTTATTCTATGTGCAATATGAAGTTCTTAAAGAATTTGAAACACTGAGATGCCAAGTGCCCTGTGTTGCGTGAGCAACATTGTTTAAAAAGTAAATGTATCAGTTTTCCAGGCACCACTTGTAAAAGAATGAAACTAGAACACTTTCTAACACCATACACAAAAATAAACTCAAAATGTATCAAAGATCTAAGCATAAGACCAGAAACTATAAAACTCCTAGAGGATAACACAGGCAAAACACTCTCCGACATAAACCAAAGCAAGATCCTCTATGACCCACCTCCCAGGATATCGGAAATAAAAGCACGAATAAACAAATGGGACCTAATCAAAATTAAAAGCTTCTGCACAACAAAGGAAACTATAAGCAAGGTGAAAAGACAGACTTCAGAATGGGAGAAAATAATAGCCAATGAAGCAACGGGCAAACAATTAATCTCAAAAATATACAAGCAACTCCTGCAGCTCCATTCTAGAAAAATAAACGACCCAATCAAAAAGTGGGCCAAAGAACTCAACAGACATTTCTCCAAAGAAGACATAAAAATGGCTAACAAACACATGAAAAGATGCTCAACATCACTCATTATCAGAGAAATGCAAATCAAAACCACAATGAGGTACCACTTTACACCAGTCAGAATGGCTGCCATCCAAAAGTCTACAAGCAATAAATGCTGGAGAGCATGTGGAGAAAAGGGAACCCTCCTACACTGTTGGTGGGAATGCAAACTAGTACAGCCACTATGGAAAACAGTGTGGAGATTCCTTAAAAAACTGCAAATAGACCTGCCATATGACCCAGCAATCCCACTGCTGGGCATACACACCGAGGAAACCAGAAATGAAAGAGACACGTGTACCCCAGTGTTCATCGCCACATTGTTTACAATAGCCAGGACATGGAAGCAACCTAGATGCCCCATCAACTGATGAATGGATAAGAAAGCTGTGGTACATATACACAATGGAATATTACTCAACATTAAAAAAAATTCATTTGAATCAGTTCTACTCAGGTGGACAGAACTGGAGCCTATTATCCAGAGTGAAGTAAGCCAGAAGGAAAAACAAAAATACAGTATACTAACACATATATATGGAATTTAGAAAGATGGTAACGAGAACCCTGCATGCGAGACAGCAAAAGGAACACAGATGTATAGAACAGACTCGTGGACTCTGTGGATGAGGGCAAGGGTGGGATGATATGGGAAAATGGCATTGAAACATGTTAATTATCATATGTGAAATCAATCGCCAGCCCAGGGTTGATGCTCGGGGCTGGTGCACCAAGATGTCCCAGCGGGAGGGAATCAGGAGGGAGGAACGAGGGGGGTTCTGGAGGGGGAGCATATGTAAACCCATGGCGGTTTCATGTCATTGTATGGCAAAACCAACACAATAAAGAAAATTTTTTAAAAAAGTAAATGTATCAGAACGAAAGAACATATTGATCAAAGAAAACCAACAGAAATAGAAAGGAAAAATCAGTGAATCCACAGGTAGATCACTAAAAGCTTGCAGAGAACCAGGCAAAGTAAGGTGGGGCCAGGTTCACTATAAAGAATCACATTTCTTTGAGCAATAAAGTGAAGTAAACACACTTGGAGTTTGACCAAATGGACCAGAATCTGCTTGAGTCTAAACTCTCTAGGCATCACCCCAGGTTATCTCAGCAAAGGAATTTTATCTCAGTTCCCAGAACATTATAATAAAAAGGGCATCCAAATGAAATAAACAGTAATTTTAGGTGTAGAAATATATGGTCTGATTAGCTCTATGTGGGAGGTTTTAAGAATGCAGGAGCAGTGTGAGTTTATACCAAAAAGTAAAAAGGAAAATTAAAATTTTTTTAAGTTAAACAAAAAGTAAAATTAAGTAAGAGAGATGATGGTGCACCATCTCTGGTGAGAAACCTTGGACAGATAAATTAATTATATTTGAGCTTTTCTACACACTGACCTTGGAATAGAATAATTTTAACACTTAGGGCTTAGATTGTTCTCTCTGTTCTTGCTTTCACACAGGAAAACTGGGTTTGGGTCAGTGAGAGATGGGAATAAAGCCCTGAGTTAACAACCTGACTTACACATTTAAAAGTTCACTGCCACTGGCACGTGAGAACAGCCTGAGGAGAAGGGAGCAAAGCCGGAGAAATTCATCAGGAGGCTGTTATAGTTGTCAAAGAGAAAGATGATGGTAGCCTGGATAAAATGGTGATGGTGAAAATGGAAAGTTACAGATGGCTGTGAGACAAGGAGTATGCAAAAATGTTTATAAAACAACTGACAAATGATTAATCTTCAATCTATACAAGCAGCTCTTTCAGCTCAATATCAGAAAAACAATCCAATCAAAAAGTGGGCAGAAGATCTAAACAGACATTTCCCCAAAGAAGATATACAGATGACTAAGAAACACATGAAAAGATGCTCAACATCACTCTTTATTAGAGAAATGCAAATCAAAACTACAATGAAGTATCATCTCATAACAATCAGAATGGCCTTCATCAAAAAATCTACTAACAATAAATGCTGGAGAGGGTGTGGAGAAAAGAAGATCGTCTTGTACTGTTGGAGGGAATGTAAATTGATACAGCTATTAAAAAATAGGAATAAGAG
Organism: Antilocapra americana; assembly: GCA_007570785.1. Lineage (NCBI taxonomy): Eukaryota > Metazoa > Chordata > Mammalia > Artiodactyla > Antilocapridae > Antilocapra > Antilocapra americana. The sequence continues at coordinate 8,195,099 of ML664175.1, forward strand.
TACATGACTCAAAAATCCTACTACTGTGCATCATAATCATAGAAAGAAATCATAATTGAAAAAGATACATGCACCCCAAAGCTCATTGAGCACTATTTACAATAGCCAAGACTTGGAAGCAACCCAGATGTCTATTGACAGATGAATAAAGAATTTGTGGTACATATACACAATGGACAGAGGATGGTCAGATGGCATCATTGACTCGATGGACATGAGTTTGAGTAAGTTCTGGGAGTTGGTGATGGACAGGGAAGCCTGGCATGTTGCAGTCCATGGGGTCACAAAGAGTCATACATGACTGAGCAACTGAACTGAACTGACTGTTGGGTGTATGTGTGTTAGGGGCTTAGTCATGTTTGACTCTTTGTGACCCTATGGACTGTAGCCCAGTAGGCTCCCCTGTCCATAGGATTTCCCAGGCAAGAATACTGGCATGGGTTGCCATTTCCTTTTCCACGGGATCTTTCTAACCAGGGATAGAACCTGGTTCTCCTGCATTACAGGAGGATTCTTTACTGTCTGAGCCACCAGGAAAGCAGTATTTCAGCCATAAAAAGGAAGACATTTGACTCAGTTCTAATAAGGTAGATTAACCTAGAGCCTATTATACAGAGTGAAGTAAGTCAGAAAGACAATCACATCTTAATGCATATATATGGAATCTAGAAAGAGAGTACTGGTGAACCTGTTGACATTTGCATAACAGTAATGGAGACACAGACAGAGAACAGACTCTTGGACACAGTGGGGGAAGGGGAGGAAGGGACAAATTGAGAGAGTAACACTGAAACATATATATGATCATATACAAAATTAGATAGCCAGTAGAAATTTACTGTTTGATGCAGGGATCTCAAATCTGATAACCTAGAGGGGTGAGTTGAAGTGTGATGGAGGCTTAAGAGGGAGGGGACATGTGTATATCTATGGCTGATTCATGTTGATACATGGCAGAAACCAGCACAATACTGTAAAGCAATTGTCTTCTGATTAAAAATAAAATTTTTAATTAATGGAGTTTTTAATATAATGGATTTTGTGAATGGTGAAGAAGGGTGGTGATAAAATATGGGTCACAGAAATCTGGTTTGTGCCGCTGAGTAGATGATGATTCCATTTACTGAGGTGAGAAGAACTGTGGGGAAAATAGGTCAGGTAGGACATTACAATGAAGATTTTATTTGAACATGTTAGGTTTAGGTTACTTGGGTGCTATGTCAGTGAAAACTGTCAAGGAGGCAGTAGAATAAAAATGAATAGAGCACAGAGGTAAGATCTGGAATGAAATATACATTTAAGAGCCATCGGTATGTATATTGTAAGACCTTAAATATCAATAGTCCCTTAATATCTTCTGAGGCTCACAAGGCCCCAGAGGCCTAATCATGAGTTTTCCTGGTCTCCCCAGATAGGGTCCCGAATCTAGTGGGAAAGGCTCTGCGGCAGCTAGTCCCCATAGCAACATAGAGCTGCACCAGCTCTACCTCACCTAGTCCTTAATACAAGATATTTCAATTCCTTGACAGACTGCAGAATTATTCAAACAAGCCAACTGCATCCACCCAGAATAAATCCAGGATATACCACCATCCTGTTCCTACAAAGCCTGCCTCCTACAGCCCCTACTTGTCCATTCTATTCCCTTGTGCAAACCCCATGCGATTTCACATAGTCCCCATGTCCTCCTTCATCAAGGTGTGAATATATGTGTCTAAAAAGCTCTTTCCAATTTCCTTTCCAGTGTCCAGTATCATGTATTCAGCCATCTTATACTATTTAAGACTGTGGACTCCTCCTTCACCAACAAGGTAAATAGGTGATCAGAATAGTATATAAATGGCATTTAAAGCCCCTGAGATACACAGAAAGTCACACAGAAAGAAATATTAAAGAGAAAAGAAAATAGGGCCTGGCAATGAGTTACAATAATGATCCAGGAGGAAAAAATGAAAGTCACTCAGTCATGTCTGACTCTTTGTGACCCCATGGCCTATATAGTCCATGGAATTCTTCAGGCAAGAAAACTGGAGTGGGTAGTCATGCCCTCCTCCAGAGGATCTTTCCAACCTGGGGATTGAACCCATGTCTCCCGCTTTGCAGGTGGCTTCTAAATCTTAATTAGGGCTTCCCAGGTGGCACTAGTGGTAAAGAACGCATCTGCCAGTGCAGAAGACATAAGAGATCCGTGGGTTCAATTATAAAACACATGACATAAGGTTCGATCCCTGGATTGGGAAGATCCCCTGGAGAAAGGAATGACTACCCACTCCAATATTCAGGCCTGGAGAATTCCAAGGACTCTATAGCCCATGGGGTCACAGTGATCCAGGGGGAAAAGCTGAGAAATGTCTTGAGAGGTAGAGGGAAACCAGTAAACTGTAGAACCTGGAGGCCAAAGAAAAGAATATTTCAAAGAGAGAGAAAAAAAAGGTTACTTTTAACACTATCATAAAAGTTACAAGACGAAAATGTGTTAATGGATACACAATATAAAAAGAAAACAGTGTTGACAAAGAGTAGGAGTAAAAGCGTAGAGAAGCTGTAAGTAGCTAAAGTTAAGCTACTATCAACTTAAAATATATGGTTAAAACTGCAAGATATATTATGTAAACATGAAGCTAATCACAAAGAAAAAAACTGCAATTAGTATAGAAAAAAATGAATTAAAAACAGTCAAGCAAATTATTAAAGAGTCATAAAGTAATGAAGGAAGATAACAGGAGAGGAAGAAAGAACAAAAGTAATACATAACAAACAGAAAACAATGAACAAAATGGTGACAAATCCTCAACTATCAATAATTAATTGTAAATGGATTAAATGTCCTAATCAAAAAGAATAGAGTGGCTGAATGGATTAAACAGAAAATAGCAGTATACTATCTACAAGAAACTAATTTCAGTTTTAAAAACACATATGGCTAACATTTACAGCAACACGGATGGACCTAGAGACCATCCTGCTGAGGGAAGTAAATCAGACAGAAAAGGAGAAATATCATATGGCATCCCTTATATGAGGAACTGAAAAAGAAATTACACAAATAAACTTACTTAGAACACAGAAACAGACTCACAGACTTAGAGAAGGATCTTATGGTTGCCAGAGGGGGGAAGATGAGGGGAAGATGGGGGGAAGGGATAGTGAGGGAGCTTGAGATTAACATGTACAACTGCTATATTTAAAATGAATAATCAAAATCTTACTGTACAGCACATGGAACTCTGCTCATTGTTATGTGGAAGTCTGAATGGGAGTGGGGCCAGGGGGAGAGTAGATACGTGTGTATTATGGCTGAGTCCCTTTGCTGTCCATCTGAAACTAGCACAATATTGTTAATTGGCTATATTCCAATATAAAATAAAAAACTTTTAAAAACAAAAAACAACAACACATAGGCTGAAAGTATAAAGATGCAAAAATTATATTCCATGCAAACAGTAACAAAAAGAAAGCTGGAATGGCTATACTTACATCAGATAAAATAAAGTCTCCATATGTTGGAAGTTTTGAATGGTTTTCTCCTGTAGTTGATATCTAATCTCACTGCATTGTGGTCAGAAAAGATGCTTGGGATGATTTCAATATTTTTGAATTTACCAAGGCTAGATTTATGGCCCAGGATGTGATCTATCCTGGAGAAGGTCCCGTGTGCACTTGAGAAAAAGGTGAAATTCCTTGTTTTGGAGTGGAATGACCTATAGATATCAATTAGGTCTAGTTCGTCTATTGTATCATTTAAAGTTTGAGTTTCCTTGTTACTTTTCTGTTTAGTTGATCTATCCATTGGTGTGAGTGGTGTATTAAAGTCTTCCACTATTACTGTGTTGTTGTTAATTTCTTCGAAACAAAAAGAATAAAAACTTAGGAGTATTTCTACCTAAAGAAACAAAAGACTTGTATATAGAAAACTATAAAACACTGATGAAAGAAATCAAAGAAGATACAAATAGATGGAGAAATGTGCCGGGTTCGTGCATTGGAAGAATCAATATAATGAAAATGAGTATACTACCCAAAGCAATCTATAGATTCAATGCAATTCCTATCAAGCTACCAGAGGTCTTTTTCAGAGAATTAGAACAAATAATTTCACCATTTGTATGGAAATACAAAAAACCTCGTATAGCCAAAGCAATCTTGAGAAAGAAGAATGGAACTGGAGGAATCAACCTACCTGACTTTAGGCTATACTACAAATCCACAGTCATTAAGACAGTATGGTACTGGCACAAAGACAGAAATATAGATCAATGGAACAAAATAGAAAGCCCAGAGATAAATTCATGCATCTATGGACACCTTATCTTTGACAAAGGAGGCATGAATATACAATGGAGAAAAGACAACCTCTTTAACAAGTGGTGCTGGGAAAACTGGACAGCCACTTGTAAAAGAATAAAACTAGATCACTTTCTAACACCATACACAAAGATAAACTCAAAATGGATCAAAGATCTAGTCATAAGACCAGAAACTACAAACTCCTAGAGGATAACATAGGCAAAACACTCTCCGACATAAACCAAAGCGGGATCCTCCATGACCTACCTCCCAGAATATTGGAAATAAAAACACGAATAAACAAATGGGACCTAATTAAAATTAAAAGCTTCTGCACAACAAAGGAAACTATAAGCAAGGTGAAAAGGCAGCCTTCAGAATGGGAGAAAATAATACCAATGAAGCAATGGACAAACAATTAATCTCAAAAATATATAAGCAACTCCTGCAGCTCCATTCTAGAAAAATAAACGACCCAATCAAAAAGTGGGCCAAAGAACTCACCAGACATTTCTCCAAAGAAGACATAAAAATGGCTAACAAACACATGAAAAGATGCTCAACATCACTCATTATCAGAGAAATGCAAATCAAAACCACAATGAGGTACCACTTTACACCAGTCAGAATGGCTGCCATCCAAAACTCTACAAGCAATAAATGCTGGAGAGCATGTGGAGAAAAGGGAACCCTCTTACACTGTTGGTGGGAATGCAAACTAGTACAGCCACTATGGAAAACAGTGTGGAGATTCCTTAAAAAACTGCAAATAGACCTGCCATATGACCCAGCAATCCCACTGCTGGGCATACACACCGAGGAAACCAGAAATGAAAGAGCCATGTGTACCCCAATGTTCATCACTGCTTTATTTACAATAGCCAGGACATGGAAGCAACCTAGATGCCCATCAACTGACGAAGGGATAAGAAAGCTGTGGTACATATATACAATGGAATATTACTCAGCATTAAAAAAAAATTCATTTGAGTCAGTTCTACTCAGGTGGACGGAACTGGAGCCTATTATCCAGAGTGAAGTAAGCCAGAAGGAAAAACAACAATACAGTATACTAACGCATATATATGGAATTTAGAAAGATGGTAACGAGAACCCTGCATGCGAGACAGCAAAAGGAACGCAGATGTATAGAACAGACTCGTGGACTCTGTGGAAGAGGGCAAGGGTGGGATGATATGGGAGAATGGCATTGAAACATGTTAATTATCATATGTGAAATCAATCGCCAGCCCAGGATTGATGCTCGGGGCTGGTGCACCAAGATGTCGCAGGGGGAGGAAATCAGGAAAGAGGAGGGAGGGGGTGTTCTGGAGGGGGAGCATATGTAAACCCATGGTGATATCATGTCATTGTATGGCAAAACTAATAAAATAAATAAATAAATAAATAAAAATAAATTCAAAAAGTCTCTCCAGAGACAAAAAAGATCATTAGATAATGATAAAAGACTAAATTCAACAGGACGATATAATAATTATAAATATATGGCCACCTAACATCAGAACACCTAATTATATAAATAGCAAATATTGATAGCTCTGAAAGAAGATACTGATAATTCAATAATAAGAGGGGACTTCAACACCGACTCTCCTTCATGGATACAAATGTAAACAGAAAGTGAATCAAAACAGAAAGCAGCTGACTTGAGCAACACATTGAACAAACAGACCTCAACAGACATAAACAGAACTTTCCACCCAACAGCAAAATAATACACATTCTTCTCAAGCACTTGCAAAACATCTCTCAGTAAAATCACATTAGTCCAAAAATCAAGTCCTTACAAATCTAAGAATATCAAAATCATTTCAGTTTTTTCCAATCACAATGGAATGAACAAAAAAAATCCATAATAAAAAGGGAAAATTCACAAATATGTGAGAAACAAACATTAGACTCTTGAAGAACTATTGAGTGAAAAGGAAACCAAAAAGGAATTTGAAAAAATATCATGAAACAAACAAAAGTGAAAATATATTAAAACTTGAAAGATGTAGCTAAAATAGCACTAGGAGGAAACTTTAGTGATATATGCCTATGTTAAAAAAAATAAGATCTTAAATAAATGTAACTATACATCTCAAGGAGATAGGTAAAGATCAAACAAAGCTAAAAGTTAGCAGAAGAAAGGAAATAATAAAGACTGGAGCAGAAATAAGTAAAAAACAAAGGCCAGAAAAGCTATAGAAAAAAATTCATAAAGCTGAGAGCTGGTTTTCTGAAAAATACACAAAACTAGCAAGTCTTTAGCTCAACTAGAAGGAGAAGACTCAAAATCAGAAATGAAAGAAGAGACAATGGTTGCTTCAGAAATTTAAAAAAAATCTTAAGAGAATATGATAAATAATTATATGACAATAAATTAGCAAACCTAGGTAATTCCTAGAAACATATAGAACCTACCAAAACTGAAGTTTAGTAGTTTTTACTAGAAAGCCTGAACAGACTAATAACAAATAAGGAGACTGAATCAGTAATCAAAAAACCTCTTAACACAGAAAATCCTGTGACCAAATGGTTTCATGGGTGAATTCTACCAAGAAGTCTAGGAAGAATGAATGGCAACCCTTCATAAATTCTTCCAAGAAATAGAAAAGATTTCCAAACTCATTTTATGAGGCCAACATCTGGCTTTCATATGAAGGTAATAAGAGCACCACTAGAAAAGGAAACTTCAGGACAAAATCTCTGATGAGATCACAGGTGTCAAAATGTTCAGTACAATACTAGCAAACCAAATGTAACAGTACATGAAAAAGATCAAACACCAGTACCAAGTGGAATTTATTCCTGAGATGCAAGGATGACTCAATATATACAAATCAGTGTGGTACACATATTAACAAAAATGAAAGAAAAATATCAAATGATCATCGCAACAGATGCAGAAAAAAACATTTGATAAGTTTCAAATATGAAAAGCCCACAGATAACATCACAATCAATGCAAAACAACTGTTTTCCTCTAAGATCTACTCTGAAGAAATTATATCCACTCTCACCACTTCTATTCTACACTATACTGAAGGTACCTGCCATGGCAATTGGAAAAGAAATAAAAAGCATGAAAAAAAAAGTAGCAAACATTGGCTCTGTTTGCAGATAACATTATTATATATATAAAAATATTAACAATTCAACAAAAAACTTTTAGGATTAACTAATTTAGTAAAGCTGAAGGAGGCAAAAATCAACATAAAAATGTTTAGAAATCAACCAAGAGATGAAAGACTTGCACATCAGAATTTATAAAACACTGATGAAGGAAATTAAAGAAGACACAGATAAATATAAAGCCACACAATATTCATGGATGAGAAGGATAAGTATTGCTAAAATGTTCATCCTATCCAAAGTAATCTATTGATTCAATGTAATTCCTGTAAAATATCCAATGACATTCTTTAGAGAAATAGTAAAAGCAATTCTGGAATTCCTATGTATCCATAAAGAATCTGAATAGTCAGAGCCATCTTGAGAAAGAAAAACAAATCTGAAGTCATCATCCTTACTGATTAAAAGTATATTACAAAAGTAACACAATTGAAACAGTATAGCACTGGCATAAAAACAGACATACTGACCAAGGAAAGAGAATAGAGAGGCCAGAAATAAATCCACACAAATAGAGTCAATTGATCTTTGACAAGGTGTTAAGAACACAAAACAGGAAAAGGATAATCTCTCCAATCAATGGAGCTGGGAAAACTGGATACTTAAATGAAGAAGAATAGAATTGGGCCCTTATCTCACATGGTACACAAAAATAAACTCAAATTAGAGCAAAGACTTAAACATAAGACCTAAAACTGGGAAACTACAAGAAGAAACCGAGCAAAGACTTCTTGACATTGGTCTGAGCAGTAATTTTTTTTTTAAATGACACCAAAATGCCGGCATCAAAAGCAGAAATAGAAAAATGGGATTGCAGCAAACTAAAAAGTTTCTGCACAGCAAAGAAAACTATCAACAAAATTGAAAGGTAACCTATGCAGTGTGAGCAACATATTTACAAACCATTCATTTGTTAGAGGTTAGTACTCAAATGCATAAGGAAAAACAGTTATATATATATTTTTTGCTTTGCTATAGCCGTATTTTTTCCCTTTGATGAACAGAACAGAAAGACGAACAGAAATCCAAACATGCCAACATAAAGCTAAATTCAAAAATGGACAAAGGGTTTGAATGGACTTTTCTCAGAAGAAGACAACAGACACATGAAAAGGTGCTCAAACTCACTAATTATGAGGGGAATGAAAACCACAAAGGTATCACCTAATACCTGTCAGAACTGCTACCAAGAAGTCAAAGATAAGTAGCGGTGAAGATGTACAGAAAAGGAAAGCATAATACAGTCCTGGTGAGAATGTAAGTTGGCACAGCTATTATGAAAAACAGTACAAATCTTCCTCAGAAAATTAAAAGCAGATATACCTCATAAGCCAGTAAAGCCACTCCCCAGGTATATGTCCAAATTAAATGAAATCAGAATCTCAAAGAGGTATGTGCACTCCCGTGTTCACGGAAACATTATTCACAAGAGCCAAGACATGGAAACAACTTCCTAATAAATGCCCATTAATGGATGATGGATAAACACACACACACGCATGTGTGCTATACGTATTATTTTCAACCTCAACCAAGAAAGAAGTCCTGTTCTGGAGGTTTTCTGGAGGACAGTATGCTAAAGGAAATAAGCCAGACATAAAACAACAATGTTGCATGATTTCTCATACCGACAATCTAAAATAGTCAAACTCACAGAAGCAGAGAGTCAAATGGTGGTTTCCAGGGGTTGGGGTAGGAGAAAACAGAGATAATGGAAAAGGGATATAAAGTTTTAGTTATGCCAAAAGATTAAGTTCTAGAAATCTAATGTAAAATAGTCTGCCTACAGTTAACAATGTTGCACTGTATATATGAACTATGATAAAGAGGTAGATCTTAGATATTCTCATCAGAAGGAAAAAAAAGGTAACTTTATGAAGTGATAGATAAATTTATTAGCAGGATTGTGGGAATGATTCACAATGTATACATGTATCAACCCAGCAAGTTGTATGCCTTAAATATACACAATTTTATTTGTAAAAAAAAAAAATTACCCAGCTGCAGTAAGTAATATGGAAGTCATTGGTTAATATGGCAAAAAAAGGTTAAAGGGAGCAAGCAGCAGGCCTGCAATCAACTGAAGTGAACTGAAGAGTAAGTGAAACATAAGGGTGTGAAGATATAAAGTTCTCTGAGAGTTTTAGTGAAAAGGGGGAACAGAAATTTAGTTTACAAGACAGCAATCTAGAATTAAGGGAAGGAACTTGTCTGAATTCTAGTAGAAGTAATTTAATAGGGAAAAGCTTGGTAATATAATAGAAAGAAGGTATATTTAAGAAAGAGAAATCCTTTCTTGGGTGGAATAGAGTGCTTTTGGGAAAAAAATGGTCTTGGAAAAAAAAGCAGGAATTCATCATCCTCGTAACAGGAAGAAATTTTTTCAAAGAGTGGATCCTGGAATTTTCTAGATGATATAAGAAGGAAGAGAAGAGTCTTTTCTTGTGATTCCTATTTCCCCACTGAAGTTGAGGCAAACTTAGTAGTAACTCAGAGTAGGAACTTGAGGAGAGAGGGACAATATAAGAGTTCACGTGGAGAGTGAAGACAGAGCCCATTTGAAAATTACGGTAGAATCTCAATAGTGATTCTCAATTAAATCAGTCCTTAATTGCCTGTAAATTACAACTATAACAATAACTGCTACAATTGTGTAAACATCTACTCTCAGTTCACATGTATTATCTCTTTAATTTAAACTTTAAGTAACTTAATGGTGTTCAAATCATTTCCCACATTTCAGATGTGAAGAATTTGAAGCTTAGAAAGCTTATAAGTGACAGGGAAGTGAACTGAATTCAGTTCTATTTAAAATAAATTATATCACACCATAACAGTGCTTCTCAGACTTGAAGGGTGCAGATATAATATAAAGGGAAACAATTCTCCAGACTCATAGCACTTACTGAAATTATTTTATTTTAAAAAAGAATGATATAATGCCATTTGTAACAATGTGATGGACCTAGAGATTGCCATGCTGAGTGAAATAAGTCACAGAGAGAAAGACAAATATCATATGATGTCACTTATACGTGGGATCTGAAAAAATGCTACAAATGACCTTATTTACAAAACAGAAATAGAGTGGCAGAGGTAGAAAACAAACCTACGGTGACTGAAGGGAAAGGGGATCAGGAGAGAGAAACTTAGGAGATTGAGATTGTCATACACACACCACTATATACAAAAAGGATAACTAATGAACTCCTATATAGCACAGGGAACTCTATTCAACACTCTGTAATGACCTATATGAGAAAAGAATCTAAAAATGAGCAGATATAAGTATATGTATAACTGATTCACTTTGCTGCACAACTGAAACTAAAACATTGTAAGTCAACTATACTCCAATGAAAATTTTAAAGTAAACAAATAAAAATCCACAAACAAAAAAATGAGAATAAACACTATACTTATAATTCTTATATAACTAGAAAGCCATATAAAATTTATAAATTACCAACAAAAACTGTAAAACCAATAAAATTCCAGTATCAAGAGTATATTGATACTTGTAAAAAATGATTCATTTATTATAAAGTAATATTGTTTTATGCAATGTTTAATTTTTATAAATATATTTTGAACACAACAGACTATCACTTAATTGCCATCATTATCATTATTTTTCCTTTCTAATGATGGACTCATTTCTAACAATCAATTATTAGTTTTAATACTGAATTCTTCGATAATATACTTAAAAATACAATACTGAAAATTATTAAAGAAAATGTCTTCATTGTGTGGAAAAAAAAATGTCTTCATTGGGTCTTCACTGGAGTTTGGATGAAACTTCAATACTTTAGCCACCTGATGTGAAGAACTGACTCATTTGAAAAGACCCTGATGCTGGGAAAGATTGAAGGTGGGAAGAGAAGGGGACTGCAGAGGATGAGATGGTTGGATAGCATCACCAGCTCAATGGACATGAGTTTGAGTAAACTCCGGGAGTTGGTGATGGATAAGGAGGCCTCGCATGCTGCAGCCCATTGTGATCACAAAGAGCTGAACATAACTGAGCAACTGAACTGAACTTCACTGGGTACTTACTAGGCTAACAACTAACAACAATTTTAAGATAATACTTATAAAAGTGATATATGTTTACTATTTTTAGATACGGTTCTGACTACCTGAGTGCAAGTACAGTTTAGTGAATGAATTATTTACTTCACTGACAAATTCTCAATTCCAAATACAGTGCTTCCAAGTCATTTGCTCTTCTCCTGACACCAGACCATTTTTCATACTAAAATACAAAAGCCAACACTGAAATTGTACAAAAGCGTTACTCATCAGTACTTTAAAGGCAGGGAACATACTCATTTGAAAGAATACAGGTTTCCTGTGGAATAATGGCAACTTCCTAAATCTAATGTCATTACCCATCATACAACTATCACAGAGAAAAATAAAGTGAATAAAATTGTCCATAAGCCATGTCAAGGCTGAAACTGGGACATGAACACAATGTAATTTAGTATACATGTAAGTCAGACAAATATCCCTTATGACTATACAGTGGAAGTGAGAAATAGATTTAAGGGACTAGATCTGATAGACAGAGTGCTGATGAACTACTGACGGAGGTTCGTGACACTGTACAGGAGACAGGAATCCAGACCATCTCCAAGAAAAATAAATAGAAAAAAGCAAAATGGCTGTCTGAGGAGGCCTTATAAATAGCTGTGAAAAGAAGGGAAGTGAAAAGCAAAGGAGAAAAGGAACGATATACCCATTTGAATGCAGAGTTCCAAAGAATAGCAAGGAGAGATAAGAAAGCTTTCCTCAGTGATCAATACAAAGAAACAGAGGAAAACAATAGAATGGAAAGACTAGAAATTTCTTCAAGAAAATTAGAGACACCAAGGAAACATTTCATGCAAAAATGGGCTCAATAAAGGACAGAAATGGTATGGACCTAACAGAAGCCAAAGATTTTAAGATGAGGTGGCAAGAATACATGGAAGAACTGCACAAAAAAGATCTTCACGACCCAGATAATCACGATGGTGTGATCACTCAAACTCACCTAGAGCCAGACATTTTGGAATGTGAAGTCAAATGGGCCTTAGGAAGCATCACGATGAACAAAGCTAGGAGAGGTGAAAGAATTCTAGTTGAGCTATTTCAAATCCTGAAAGATGATGCTGTGAAAGTGCTGCACTCAATATGCCAGCAGATTTGGAAAACGTCAGTTTTCATTCCTATCCCAAAGAAAGGCAATGCCAAAGAATGCGTAAACTACTGCACAATTACACTCATCTCACAGGCTAGTAAAGTAATGCTTAAAGTTCTCCAAGCCAGGCTTCAGCAATACGTGAACTTCCAGATGTTCAAGCTGGTTTTAGAAAAGGCAGAGGAACAGAGATCAAATTGCCAACATCCGCTGGATCATCAAAAAAGCAAGAGAGTTCCAGAAGAACATCTATTTCTACTTTTTTGGCTATGCCAAGCCTTTGACTGTGTGGATCACAACAAATTGTGGAAAATTCTGAAAGAGTTGGGAATACCAGACCACCTCACCTGCCTCTTGAGAAACCTGTATGGAGGTCAGGAAGCAACAGTTAGAACTGGACATGGAACAACAGACTGGTTCCAAGTAGGAAAAGGAGTACGTCAAGGCTGTATATTGTCACCCTGCTTATTTAACTTATATGCAGAGTACATCATGAGAAACGCTGGGCTGGAAGAAGCACAAGCTGGAATCAACATTGCTGGGAGAAATATCAGTAACCTCAGATATGCATATGACACCACCCTTATGGCAGAATGTGAAGAAGAACTTAAGGGCCTCTTGATGAAAGTTAAAGAGGAGAGTGAAAAAGTTGACTTAAAGCTCAACATTCAGAAAACTAAGATCATGGCATCCGGTCCCACCACTTCATGGCAGATAGATGGGGAAACAGTGGCTGACTTTATTTTCCTAGGCTCCAAAATCACTGTAGATAGCGATTGCAGCCATGAAATTAAAAGATGCTTACTCCTTGGAAGGAAAGTTATGATCAACCTAGAGAGCATATTAAAAAGCAGAGACATTACTTTGTCAACAGAGGTCTGTATAGTCAAGGCTATGTTTTTTTCCAGTGGTCATGTATGGATGTGAGAATTAGACGACAAAGAAAGCTGAACGTTGAAGAATTGACGCTTTTGAACTGTGGTGTTGGATAAGATTCTTGAGAGTCCCTTGGACTGCAAGGAGATCCAACCAGTCCATCCTAAAGGAGATCAGTCCTGGGTGTTCATCGGAAGGACTGATGTTGAAGCTGAAACTCCAATACTTTGGCCACCTGCTGCGAAGAGATGACTCATTTGAAAAGACCCTGATGCTGTGAAAGATTGAGGGCAGGAGGAGAAAGGGGACTAGGGAGGATGAGATGCATCACCTACTCAAAGGACATGGGTTTTGGTGGACTCCGGGAGTTGGTGATGGACAGGGAGGCCTGGCGTGCTCTGGTTCATGGGGTCACAAGGAGTCAGATACCACTGAGGGATGGATCTGAACTGAAGACAAATATCTGAAACTAGTGCTCAGTTTTGAATTCAGTCAGAGACTGAACAGAATAGAGAATAGAGCAGTGGAGGCCCTAACCCTGGTGGAATACAATACAATCCCAGAGGAAGTCACATACTGAATGAAGGAAACTAAGAACAAGGCTGAAACTTTGAGGATCAGAATGTTAGTTGCATCATGTGGGACTAATGGCAGGAATTTGGGGGAAACATATTTCTTAAGACTTGTAAAGAAGCAAGCTATGGAAATATGTCTCTTACAGAAACAAAATAACTACAAAATTAAAGGACATGTCCTCCCCTTCCTTCCTCTCCCTTCCCCTTGGAAAAAAAATATTTACTAAATATTGTACAGCCTCAAAAGAAGAGGGTGCTCTTAACTAACACGTCTAGGATACCACCAAAACTTAAGAGTCATGGACAGAATCATCTGTTATTGCTAAGGGAGGAAAACGTAAAACCTTTAAAATAAATGACAAATGGCAGAAGTCATCACTACAAACTTATTCTAAGGAAAAAGCAAAAAATATTTTAGCTGATAAAAATGTCCATCAAATACATAAACACAAAGCACCAAAACATTGAAATACAATATCCCAAGCTGAATTAAATATTTTAAAATAAATATCTGCATAGATTTTTTAAAATTAATTAATTATTTTCTTTACATTATCGTGTTGGTTTTGCCATACATTGACATGAATCCACCATGGGTATACATTGTTCCCCTTCCAGAACCTCCCTCCCACCTCCTTCCCAATTCCATCCCCCTGGGTCATCCCAGTGCACCACCCCTGAGCACCCTGTATCATGCATCAAACCTGCGCTGGCGATTGATTTCACATATGATAATTTACATGTTTCAATGCCGTTCTCCCATATCATCCCACCCTTGCCCTCTCCCATAGAGTCCAAAAGACTGTTCTACACATCTGCGTCTCTTTTGCTATCTTGCATACAGGGTTCTCGTTACCATCTTTCTACATTCCATATATATACGTTAGTATACTGTATTGTTGTTTTTCCTTCTGGCTTACTTCACTCTGTATAATAGGCTCTAGTTTTGTCCACCTCAGTAGAACTGATTCAAATGTAATCTTTTTAACAGCTGAGTAATATTCCATTGTGTATATGTACCACAGCTTTCTTATCCATTTGTCTGCTGATGGACACGTGTACCCCAATGTTTATCGCCACATTGTTTAAAATAGCCAGGACATGGAAGCAACCTAGATATCCATCTGCATAGATTTTTAAAGGTTTTAATTAAACATTTAAATCTCTGAATGTAAATGGACAAAACAGGGAAGCTATGGAATAATAATTAGTTGAACTCAGAAGAGAAACTGAAGAAAAACACAAAACTATCTCTTTAAAAGGGCAAAATCTGAGCCTTCTACGAGAGAATAAGAAGAACTGAAATATAAATAAAGAAAACTGAGAAGAAATGAGAATATCCAAGAAAATTAAAATAACCTAAAGGGAGGAGTAAAAAAAGATTATAGGGATACTGATAAAAATGATAAATAAGCAAATTTCTTAAAAATATTGGAATCACTGAAGAAAGCATAATGAAATAGAATACTTAAATACATAATTCAAGAATCTTTACAGTAATAATATAAAATCTAAATCTAAATGCCAAAATGACCTTTAAAGATGAAAATTATAATCCTTTGAGCTTCCAGGAAAAAGGATTAGGTGACTTAAAAAAGGAAAAAAATAAAATCAGCATCAACTATCTCAGTGACAACAAAGAGCAAGATCATGGTGCAGCAGTGCTTTGAAACAACTCAAGGAAAGAAAGGATAAGCTGAAGACTTTTTAATCTAACCAAGTTTTCCATCAAGCATCAAGATTTAGGAAACAGTTGAAATACTGAGGACCTCATGGAATACTGTATTCATAAAACAACACTGTAAAATCTACTGTAAAACGAGCCTCATGCCATTAAGAGATGACTGAGAAAAGGATGGGATTGTATTCAATATATTTAAAGTAAATCTAAAATAATAGTAGAGGCTTGGCTGGAAAACACATGTAAATATCACAATTCAAACAGTAGAGGAGACAGAAAAGAAAAAAAGGAAAGTTGCATAAACACAATGACTACCCATAGGAAACTGGACAAAGAATGTCACCAGCCATGCCAGTATATAACAAATGTTGCTGGCCATCAAGCCATCACCCACTACAGCTTCCCTGATGATGTGCTCTGAAGGAAATCAGGATGGAGACGAACAGGATACTGGACATAGTTATGATGGGCATCTAAGGATTAATTTCAATGAGTCCAGACTTTTGCATCTTCCCATCATAGAAAAACAGTAAAATCATTAACCTGAAATATTGGGGGTGGGGCTGTGATTAGCGTTAATCTTTTGGCCTTTGGTCAAATGGTTTTATTTTTGTTGTTTGTTTTTGTCAAAAACTTCCTCCCTTACTGCCTGTCCCCAGAGCTATCTGAGACACTCATCTCTCAGGCCATAGTCCTCTGTAAGTTCCCTGAATAAAACAACTCATAACCTTTAGGTTGTGCTTCCCACCCCTCCATCAACAGGTATGAAGCAGGAATCAAAATATATTCCTCTGAAGTTGACAAAAAAAAGAAACCAAACCCAAACCAAAGATTAAATAAAGAAAAGAGTACTAAAACTACCATTAAAAACATTAGTTTAAAGGAACAACAAGAGCAAAAATGCAAATTTGCCAATACAAAAAAGAATTTTTGAAGGAGCTTTTTAAAAAGCATGTGTCTTGGAGAAGAAATGTAATAAAATAGTGTAAATCAATACAAACAGGAAAAAAATGACAGGATCACATTTATAAGCCATTACAGTAACTGTAAATACACTCAACTCACCTAATTTTTTTAAAAAACGGATTTCAAAGTTGATTCTCAAAGCAAAATGAAGCTCTATACTAAGCAACAGACACAACAAGTACAAAAATGATACAGATACTGAGAATAAAGGGCAATAAATGGGCAAATGTACATAAGGCCATTGTTGACATCAGACACAAGGTAGAATTCATGCACAAACAAGTGGAACAAAAAATAAAATTTTATAATAACAAAAGCTATAATTTATAATAAAGATATAATAGTTATGAATCTATACACAAAAAATTAATAAATAGAACAATCTATAGCAACAGCTTTTTATAAATAGAAACTACAGCCTAGTAGAGAAAAAGGAGCTAACTATAAAAAACTATAGAAAAAGGAGCTAACAGAAACACACTCATCATAGACTTTAATATACTATACTTAGCCCAACATAGGTTAAGTAGAGAAATATGTATGCTAAGTTACTTCAGTTGTTTGCATGTCCACCTCTTTGCAAACCCATGGACTATAGCCTGCCAGGCTCTTTTGTCCATGGGATTCTCCAGGCAAGAATACTGGAGTGGGTTGTCATGCCCTTCTCCAGGACATCTTCCCCACTCAGGGATTGAACTTGTGTCTCAGTTCTCCTGCCCTGGCACTTTACCAATAGCACCACCTGGGAAGCCCCAGAGAAAATATAAAAGACTTAAATAATTATTGTTAAGTTATACCTCATGGATATACATATCAAATTTTATAACCTTGAAGAAGTATATCTTCTGAAGTATACATGTTATGTATACATGAGTATACATATCTTCAGAAGTATATCTTCTGAAGTATACATTTTCATATATGAAAATCTAATCCCCAAAATGTCTCAAATAGATCCACAAAATAGAAATAACAGAAACATTATCTCATCAAAATGCAGTAAAAGTAGGAATTAGTATGAAATTTTTAAATGTTCTATCTCAAAATTGAATATCTCTCTGTTAAACAATTTGTTGAATAGGAAAAGGCACAGTAAGACAGACAACTTCTAAGATTAATGATGATGAAAGCCCTTTGCATCAGTACCATGTGGGACAAAACATGAGAACTGATCAAAGAAAATTGCATTATCTCATACACTTAAATAAACATTTCAAATGAAAATAAGTTAAATTCTCAATGCAAAATAACATCTTAAGTAAAACCTTGAATGAACTTTTCGGCCAACCCAATAATTGGTAAATGAAGAAAAAAAAGTCAGTCAAAGGAAAGCATAAAGAAACAAAAATGTGATATACAAATTAAAAAACAAAAATAAATATAATACATCAAAACATTAGTTTCTGGGGAAAAAAAGTAAAAGAGTGGAACTTATATTAACTATGCATAATAAGAAAGAGTCCTACAGTTAGAGAAAGGCACAGAAGACAAGCCAAAAATGGAAACTCATGACGCATTAATGTGACTGGGCATTTAATGGGATGTGGCTGAGACATTCAATAAAGCTAAAGTTTGAAAGGAAGAGCTTGGTCAAACCTATATATAAAGTGGACAATAAATGGATTGACCTCAACACATTATTCAGTGATGGTACCTTTACGACAATACCAACACCGTTCACTCAGCTACTTACTGTACACAGTGTGAGTATTGGTTTATACTATGCCACTGATTTACACATTAACTGTGAAAAGACTAGAAGACACATGTAGTTACACATAGAAGAAAGTATTTGTGTTTGCATGGGAATGAAATCTCTACATTAACTCTTTATTGCACATGACGGATTTTGAGATTGCTAGTGTGAATGCCATTCAACTACTTCTACCATATGCACAAGTAAAAGGATGCTTGTTTCACTTCTCACAATCGCTGTGGTGCAACAGTCTTCTTTGAGCCTAACAGGTGAGTATATGACAATACTGTTCATACTGTTCATGGGGCTCTCAAGGCAAGAATACTGAAGTGGTTTGCCATTCCCTTCTCTCATGGACCACAATTTGTCAAAACTCTCCACCATGACCTGTCCATCTTGGGTGGTCCTACACGGCAGGGCTTATGGTTTCACTGAATTAGACAAGACTGTGATCCATGTGATCAGTTTGGTTAGTTTTCTGTGATTGTGGTTTTCATTCTGTCTGCCCCCTGATGGATAAGGATAAGAGGCTCATGGAAGCTTCCTGATGGGAGAGACTGTCTGTGGGTAACTGGATGATGCTGTTAAAGTGCTGCATTCAACATGCCAGCAAATTTGGAAATCTCAGCAGTGGCCACAGGACTGGAAAAGTTCAGTTTTAATTCCAATCCCCAAAAAAGGCAATACCAAAGAATGTTCAAACTACTGCACAATTGCACTAATCTCACATGCAAGCAAAGCAATGTTCAAAATTCTCCAAGCCAGGCTCCAACAGTACATGAACCGAGAACTTCCAGATAGTCAAACTAGATTTACAAAAATGAGAAGAACCAGAGATCAAATTGCCAACATCCACTGGATCATCAAAAAAGCAAGAAAGTTAAAACATCTACCTATGCTTTATTGATTATGCCAAAGCCTTTGACTGTGTGGATCACAGCAAACTGTGGAAAATTCTGAAAGAGATGGGAACACCAGATCACCTTTCCTGTTTCCTGAGAAATCTGTATGGAGGTCAAGAAGCAACAGTTAGAACTAGACATGGAACACGGACTGGTTCCAAATTTGGAAAGGAGTGCATCAAGGCTGTATATTGTCACCCTACTTATTTTATATGCAGAGTACATCATGAGATGTCTGGCCAGATGAAGCACAAGCTGGAATCAAGATTGCCAGAAGAAATATCAATAACCTCAGAAACACAGATGACACCATCCTATGGCAGAAAGTGAAGAGGAACTAAAGAGCCTCTTGATCAAAGTAAAAGAAGAGAGTGAAAAAACTGGCTTAAAAGTCAACATTCAAAAAACTAAGATCATGGCATCTTGTCATATCACTACATTGCAAATATATGGGGAAACAATGGAAACAGTGACAGACTTTATTTTCTTGGGCTCTAAAATCACTGTAGATGCTGACTACAGCCATGAAATTAAAAGATGCTTTCTCCTTGGAAGAAAAGCTATGACCAACCAAGACAGCATATTGAAAAGCAGAGACATTGCTTTGCTGACAAATGTCAGTCTAGTCAAAGCTATGATTTTTCCAGTAGTTATGTATGGATGTGAGAGTTGGACTATAAAGAGAGCTGAGTGCCAAAGAATGGATGCTTTTGAACTGTGGTGTTGGAAAAGACTCTTGAGGGTCCCTTGAACTACAAAGAAATCAAACTAGTCAATTGTAAAGGAAATCAGTCCTGAATATTCATTGGGAGGACTGATGCTGTAGCTCCAATCCTTTGGCCACCTTTTGCAATGAACTGAGCCACTGGAAAAGACCCGGATGCTGGGAAAGATTGAAGGCAGGAGGAGAAGGGGACTACAGAGGATGAGATGGTTAGATGGCATCACTGACTCTATGGACATGAGTTTGAGCAAGTTCTGGGAGTTGGTGATGGACAGGGAAGTCTGATGTTCTGCAGTCCATGGTGTTGCAGAGTTGTACACAGCTGAGTCACTGAAGTGAACTGATATGACGATGGAAAATACCTATTAACATGCATTCATGTTTTGGGGACTTCCATTTGTGTCCTTTGGAAGATTTCCATGAAGCTTTTGAGTGTATTATGGAGAAGGGAGAATAAAATTTATATGATAACAGACTATGTTAAGAGAGTGTATATTCATGGAGTGCATGACAGAAGCAGAAGACAACCAGTGGCTCCAAGATTTCCACCAGAAACTTGGAATGTCTGTCAAGTAGAACTGGATGGCAAAAGCAGGACTAAAGGCATTGGAAGGCTGGTAAGGGAAATCTCAAAAGCTGATGGTAGTGCAGCATCCTTCGAGATTTACTGAAGTGTTAAAGTATGAGCAGCAAAGCAATGAATAAGTTATCACTGGGTCTTTAACGATCACACTGAAAAATGGCCATTAATTTCAGGACAATACTGACAAAAGAAATTTGTATAACCAAATCTGCTAACAATGTAGAGCAGGAAAAATTTCTTCTATCCCTAAATATTCTTTTGTTTGGTCTAATAATCAAATTGACATAACATGGATTAATAAGAGCAAATCAAATCTAATTTTGTATATATAGAGAGAGGCCCCTTAGCCATGGGACCTAAGAAGTGACTGAGGCATGCTATTCGCCTACCTTTTAAGATAAAGAAACAATTATTTGTGAAGATTTGGCAAACCAAAGGTGTTTCTGCTTGGAGCAGCAAATTGATGAAGAGTAACAAAGTCTGTTTGTTTATAGAGCTTTCTCAGCATCAAGCTCCTATCTCCAGTCTTCCATCCTCCTAACACAAGAAGGATTCCTTCCCATGGGAGCTGTATTTTCCACTTCCAGGGAAACAAAGGAGGCTCAGGGTATTCTTTTTGTACCAGCTGTTTCTCAAATAACTTTAATTTAAAATAATCAATATGCCATCTTTACATATTTTGGAGTGGCCTACCCTAAGCCCCATCAACAGATATAATAAAGAAAATTTTGGAAAGAGAAAATACAAATGACCATTTGGTATGGACCAAATGTCTCATCAGGTGTTTGGGACAAGACCAAATGTCCTACAGGGATCCTCAATTGATATAAAGAATATTTTGGAAGACACATTTAATTTTAATGTACATTGCATAATACCAGTTATCAGTGGCAAATGTCTTTTCTGTGATTGCTGTTGTAGGTACATAGGAAAATGTCTTTCTTCTTAGGAAAAAGATCTGAAGAACTTCAGGATGAAGTGTATTGATGTCTGCAATTTATTTTCAAGTAGTAGAGACCCCCAAAACATCTGTGTGTGGACAGGAAAAGAGAGTAGAAAGTAAATGCTAGAAAATGCTAATAATTACTGAGCATGGGTGAAGGGTATATGTGCCTTTTTTTTTTTACTTTACAATATTGTATTGGTATTGCCATACATTGACATGAATCCACCATGGGTGTACATGTGTTCCCCATACTGAACCCCCCTCCCACCTCCCTCCCCATCCCATCCCTCTGGGTCATCCCAGCACACCAGCCCCAGAGCACCCTGTATCATGCATTGAACCTGGATTGGCAATTCGTTTCACATATGATAATATACATGTTTCAATGCCATTCTCCCATATCATTCCACCCTTGCCCTCTCCCACAGAGTCCAAAAAACTGTTCTATACATCTGTGTCTCTTTTGCTGTCTCACATACAGGGTTATCATTGCCATCTTTCTAAATTCCATATATATGCATTAGTATACTGTATTGGTGCTTTTCTTTCTGGCTTATTTCACTCTGCATAATAGGCTCCAGTGTCGTCCACCTCATTAGAACTGATTCAAATGCATTCTTTTTAATGGCTGAGTAATATTCCTTTGTGTATATATGCCACAGCTTTCTTAACCATTCGTCTGTGGATGGACATATAGGTTGCTTCCATGTCCTGGCTATTGTAAACAATGCTGCGATGAACACTGGGGTACATGTGTCTCTTTCAGTTCTGGTTTCCTTGGTGTGTATGCCCAGCAGTGGGATTGCTGGGTCATATGGCCATTCTATTTCCAGTTTTTTAAGAAATCTCCACACTGTTCCCCATAGTGGCTGTACTAGTTTGCATTCCCACCAACAGTGTAAGAGGGCTCCCTTTTCTCCACATCCTCTCCAGCATTTATTACTTGTAGACTTTTGGATGGCAGCCATTCTGACTGGTGTGAAATGGTACCTCATTGTGGTTTTGATTTGCATTTCTCTGATAATGAGTGATGTTGAGCATCTTTTCATGTGTTTGTTAGCCATTTTTATGTCTTCTTTGGAGAAATGTCTATTTAGTTCTTTGGCCCACTTTTTGATTGGGTCATTTATTTTTCTGGAATGGAGCTGCAGGAGTTGCTTGTATATTTTTGAGATTAATTCTTTGTTGGTTGCTTCGTTTGCTATTATATTCTCTCATTCTGAAGGCTGTCTTTATGTGTCTATATTGTGCTACTTTTTCAACTTTTCTGTCTGTTCAAGTTTTATTAATAGTTGGAAAAATTTAAAAGGCATTTGCTTGCTAAGTGAACATGGCCTTCAAATTCATCTGGTGAATTTTTATTTTCTGCAGTTTTTTGCTTTCTTATACCACCTGCTTGCTATATGACTAAAATAAACTCAGTCACTGAAGAAAAATAAGCTATCCACAGGACACAAAAGCTAAAAAACTTTGCCAATGAGTAGGAAAAAAATCACCATCATTAAATTTATTGGCAAGTTATATTCTTATAAATTGTTATTCTAATACAATGTAACCATTTATTGCTTTGTGTCAGCATCTAATAAAAGGGAAAGACAAACAGGCAGAATTTATGCTCAATTACACTGTGGCAATTTTTTTATACTCTAAGAGTAACAATATGTCAAACACTAATAAAAGAAGATACAGGAGGAATTTTTTCATAATTTACCAGACAAGAGAACACCTTATTTCCTTCTATTTCATTATTAAGTATTATAGGAAACATATATTCAGGTTGATAGGTCTAACAGACAGCTTATACAAGGTGTATAAGCAGTCCTCATGATTACAATCACCCAAGTCTCAAATGGAACTAAAATGACACATGTAGAAAGGGGCAGAAAAACCAAGGTTATGGCTTTAGTTCTGCTTCTAAATAGATCATTATTGGCAGGTAAATCACTTTCCTTCTCTGAGCTTCAATGTCCTCTGTAATATGAGACACTTGAACTGAATTAAGATGGTTAAAACTGTAGAATCAAGGGCCATTTACCCTTCAAGGACTAGGTGGTGAGGAGCCAAGTTTAAATCATCATTTTTTATGAAATAAAAACTCAGTCTGATATAGATATTATTCCTTGGAGCCCAATGAGGCAGAGAAGGGAGGAGGCCAGGATATCCATAAAACTGCTAAGCCTCAGGGAGTCACTCTCTTCTCGACTACAGGCTGCACTCTCCGGAGAGGACCACTTGGCCAAAAGACCACCCTGTCAAAGTTCTGGGTGAGCAACAGCCCCAGAGGAAGGCTAGAAATAAGACTGAGTCAGCAAGGCAGCCTGACTATTGTTTAATATGATCTCTTATCCAGAGCCACAAAAACTCCTTGTAAATTCAATGTGGTTAAATGTTTTTATTATTAATTCTAGGAAGAAACAATATTTTAAAAAATGGTAGCAAAACAGAAATTTTAAAGGCCTCCACAAAACTCCACGAAGAGGAAAAGAGTAATGCTGAAGAGGTAAAGTCAGAAAAAAAAATTGGAGTTTTAAGAAAATTTTGCCTGAACTGTTGAGGATATATTGTCTCCTCAGTGAGGATATATAGCACCTCAGTGAGGTGCTAGTTAAGGCAAACACAGTGAAGACATAGCTGAGCAGAATGCTTAGGAAATGAATTATCTGATTAAATAATTTCAAAAACTTGTCAGTCTCTCAACTCTTCACTATTTAAAGTACTTTTTTAAAATGCAAAGGCAAATTTCTTCTTTCCTAAATAAGAACAGTGTTGAACATTACTGATCTTCCTTTGATCATTTTAGATCCTTCAATCCGCCAGGTCATTATTTTCAACATCATTGCTCTGCATAGGGACTAAAAATATGGATGTGCCAACATTGGGCTGAATCCATCTGGGCTCATGCATCCCTGGAAGATGCATTTCTGGAGGGAGGTAAATCCTGAATATGAACTATTTTCTTACTCTTTGCCACCTTTTCATTAAATACAAATATAGCCAAAAAAAAAAAGATTTGTTAGTTGAGGCTTTTGATTAGTTTCAGTTCCTAAGACTGCACACTTTCAACAGAGAAATTAGAGCAACATCTCTTTGCTCATATATTTTCAAGCAAGTTCCTGAAGCCTATAACTGACAGTTCAGTTTTTAAACTCTTAAGAATCTGGAAGCAGAAATTCTACTTACAATTGAACTTCCTTGACTTTGCAGTCACAGTGTTTCAAATTCTAATTCTACTGTGAAACAAACCTAGATTTCAAATTTTAGGATGAAAAGTATATCATTTGTTCTGGGTAACTATTCATAAACAGAGTTTTTAAATTAAGATGCTTCTGCTCCTGGGAGCATTTCCTTGCATTCTGCCACTGGATTATTTGTTTATAAATCAGTGTTCACAAATTTTCAATGGCAACAACATTAATTTTTGGTTTGAAAAACAAATTAAATTAAGCACATAAAAATTATCAGTTTGAGAATAAATTTTGATTCTTAATTAGTATCTGAGGTTGAGTCTTTTCTTGAAAGTAAGATACCAACTTGCTCAAATTCTTTGTTTAAAAAAAATGAAAATGGCATGTGAACAGTCAACTGATAAGGGCAGAGTACATGTCCTGGGATGATTCACAGAAGTACTATCCATGGTGATTATGGACCACAGTTCTTAAGGCAGGAAAGAAGATCAAAATTTTGAAGGCTATGTTCAAAGGCTATGCTATGGAGAGCAGAGGCACGCATGATCCAAGTACAGTAGCCCCGATCTCCCCTTATTTGTGCTTTCCCTTTCAACAGTTTCAGTTATTCACTGTCAACCATGGTTCTAAATTATCAAATGGAAAACTCCAGAAATATACAACTTATAGGTTTTAAGTCAAGTGCTGGGTAGCATGATGAAATCTTGAGCCCCCAGCTCTTTCCCTCCTGGGACATGACAGTGCATCTACACTGCATGCACTAACCACCCACTAGGATAGGAAAAATACACAGTATATATAGGGTTCAGTATTAGCTACACTTTGGGGCATTTACCGGGGGTCTTGGAACATATCCCCTGTGGAAGAAGAGGAACTACTGTAGCATAAAATATCACTCAACAAGGGTTATCTAGCTACTGCCAAAGCAAAATGAGGTAATGAAGGCCAATCATCAGCCCTGCTAAAGCATTATCTCTTGGAGACCAACTGGCCACCCAGGACTCCTTTTGCCCCCACACAGCATAGTCATTAATACTGACAGGAATCACCACACATTCCAGACAGAGCTTCAGTATGCACTGCTACCCAAGGCCTTACAGAAAGAGCATCATATATACTGCCCAGAGCATACTACACATCCTGACTTCAGAGCAAGAAACTCACCTTACACCAAAGAAAATAATGCAGTGGGCAGGTACACAGCCATGAAATCCTCTGGTACTTACTTCACTCCCCAGAAACTGCTGGCATAATAGTATGATGGGATAGCCTCCTGAAGGTGCCTAGAGGAGGGACTATATCCTGCCAGCAAGGGGAACCAAATCCTCCAAGATGCTAAATCAGTGACCATAACATGGTACATTGTCTCCATAAGAAAGAACTTATATGTTTCAGAATAAAGACACCAAAACAGTGATGACCCCCTCCACCATCTCCACCAGTGGCCCATGTGGGGAATGTGTGCTCACCATTCCCCAAACTCAGTTCTACAGATTTAGAGAAAGAACCTTCCATCAGTAGATATAACAGAACTCCCACTGGTCATAAAATATGGCTGCCACTCAGGCACTTTGGGTATCCTGTGTGAGGACCAGCAACCAAACAAAAGGGGAAGTCACCATCTCTTTTGGTAATTGACCCAGGCTTCCCTTGTAGCTCCATCAGTAAAGAATCTGCCTGCAATGCAGGAGACTTGGGTTTGATTCCTGGGTTGGGGAGATCCCCTGGAGAAGGAAATGGCAACCTATTCCAGTATTCTTGCCTGGAGAATCCTATGGACAAAGGAGCCTGGCAGGCTACAGTTCATTGGGTCGCAAGAGTCAGACTAAACTACCACCAACAACAAAGGGACAAGGATTATGGACTTAGTTATTAAGAAGAGGTAGACAAGATTGGGTGCACACAGAGTGGTATGACCATAGGTAGATGAATTTATTTGCAAAACAGAAATAGACACACAGATATGGAGAACAAACATATGGATACCAAGGGGGGATGGGGGATGGGATGGATTGGAGATGTGGACTAACGAACATACACGACTATGTATAAAATAGGTTACAAGTGAGAACAGACTGTGTAGCACAGGAAACTCTACGCAGTGCTCTGTGATGACCTAAGTAGGAAGGAAATCCAAAACAGAGGGGATCTATAAATCTGTATGTGTGACTGAATCTCACTGCTGTCCGGCAGAAACTAACACGACACTGTAAAGCAACTGTTCTCCAATTAAAAAAGAAAGAAGTAGAGCTACTGTTATACACTACAACAGGAAGGAGCATGTGGCCCTCGGGCGAAGGCTCTATCATAGCGTCTCCTCACCTATTTTTGATCATAAATCCACTACCACAGCCAAACCCTTAGAAAGGTATGGGAACAGGGACTGGGTCCCCTCAGGGATGAAAGTCACCCACAAGGAAATCTCCTCAACCAGCCAAGGGACGAACCAAGGGTAAGGGAACTAGCACAGATCCTGACAGATCCAACGACAGCAAAAGGTACCGTTTCTCACATTATCTTTTTGTCTTACAAGTTTCCACCAGTAAAGTGATCTAGCAGAGTCCTGAAGGAGCTGTTCCCAAAACTTATGGGAGACACTGAATCCAAGGGCCAGACATGGACTGTTGTGAATGCAACAGATCCCCCACCCACTCTACAACTGAGAGATTTATTTCTCCCACTGGCCTCAAAGAATGTGATTCCTGCTTCCCTTGTCAGTCCCTATCCAGCATGGGGACTTAAGGGCCCAGCACTTCTCCCCAGAAAGAAACAACTCTGAAGGGGGCTTTCTCAGCTTCAGAGATGAGTCCCTGTGACAGCATCAAAGCCCGAATCTTCCTAGTTCCTGCTTCCTTCCTTTCCTCGAAAGGTGTTGATCCCACGACTCTTCCCTAATAAACTTCTGGTACCCTTATTTCCATCTTACAGTCTGTTTCCTTGAGTAAACCATCTACAATAATAACCTTTTCCTTAGGAAGCTGTTATATACACTTGCTAGATTTAAAGAAGAAAAAAAAAAAACTCACTATTTTACTTATGCCATATTTTTCTTTTCTGTATCCGTGCAGTATTTTTTCTTTCTTCTCTTAAAGCCTTTCAAAGAGCAAAGAAAACTTTCCCCTCAAGTGTATTTCTAGTCTAAAAAGAGCTCAACTATACAAGATTATTTTTTAAATAACCCTTGATTCTACCAATATAGTCACATACTTAAGGAGGATAAAGAATGAAGACAAATAGGATTAAAAACAAACTGATGATAAAATAAAATGTTTTGAATTTTGTGCCAAAAAATTGCTGAACTGTTTATGGTACATCATTGGCACATAACCTTAAATTTATCCAATATATCAGAAATTTAACAAATTTTATACTGGGAGCAATTTTAATATACCTCCTTTCTTGTTTTCTCCTGTCTTTGCTCATCTTCCATCTTTAGAATCTGTTTCAAGTCTGCAGTCCTAGTAACTCTGCTCTCCTACCTGTCATTCTTTATAACTGAAAGTTTATTACCTTTCTGGACTTGCCAGACTGCTGCATTCACTATCTGCTGACCTGAAGTATCTGCTGCTCAGACATGCAGTATCCAGCAGTGTCCAGTAACCGCCTTAACTGTACACTTTGTCCAGCCAAGTATTTTTCTTCCTTATTGCAATACAGAGGAGTCATAGTTTCCTCCAAGTTAGGTTCTAATATCAATCTGTAAGGTAGAAAATATGCTATTATTACCCTCAAAACTCCCCTGGAATCAGAGGGGGAAATATCTCAATAAATGTATCACTACTGTTTTTCTTTCCCACATTCTAGTCAATAATCCTGAAGTGTAGGGCATTCATTTAAGGAAACACTTTGTCCCTTTAAAACAACACCATGATTAAATACTTAATTTCCACTTAGCTTAAAGGTATAAGAGACTTAAGACTCTAAAAGGCGTAAGAAACCTAAGGTCCACTGAG
Source organism: Antilocapra americana (assembly GCA_007570785.1). NCBI lineage: Eukaryota > Metazoa > Chordata > Mammalia > Artiodactyla > Antilocapridae > Antilocapra > Antilocapra americana. The sequence continues at coordinate 8,223,799 of ML664175.1, forward strand.
TGAAAGGCCATTTTGGTTCATTGAGGGAAATTACTGATGTACTCACCCACACAATGTAAATAGTTATTTTTCTTTGATATATTTTTCTTTCTTGGTTCACTGTTTTCATTTATTTTTTAACTGAAGGATAATTGCTTTACAGAACTGGGTTGGTTTCTGCCAAACATGAATCAGCCATAGGTATACATATGTCCCCTCCCTCTTGAACCTCCCTCCCAACCCCTCCCCATCCCACCCCTCTAGGTTGCTACAGAGCCCCAGGTTGAGCTCCCTGAGTCATACAGCAAATTTATTGGTTCATTTTTTATAATTATATATATACTTGAATCCTTGTAAATGAAATGCAAGCATCAGTAGATATGACATGGATAGAATACCCAGGAGATGACCTCCCCTAGTGGCTGTCAGACTCTCACTGGTGCAAATCCAGCATCTTGCTGAAACCTTATTCCTGAACTTCTTTCATGTGACTGTTTCAATTCTTCCAGATTATTTCAGTTTATATATCTCCACCTACTAACCTCCACCTGTATATATAAGGTACATAATTCCACCCATTCCAGTTCAACTTCAGCCTATACTTGGTTTTCAACTTTTCTGTTCTATATAAGCACTAGACACTTCCCCACAAAGGAGGCTCAGATCCATTTAGCTATTAGATATTGTTTTCCCTATATTATAGTTGAGGAAATAAATATTAGAGGGGTTTAGACTTGCCCAAGGTCAGACAGTTTTGATGCTGAAAACCTTCCAGTGTCCTCTTCAGCTTTTATAACAGCACTTTTCCTATGCTGGAGTGAAGAGAACAAGCTTTGTTCTAAACTTGTGTCACTATGTCACAGAACAGTGCTGGATACCCGCATTTTACCATATGGTTGGCGAATGCTTGGAGAAATGGCCAAGTGCCTAAGTGACGGCTGGGTTCTACAGAATCAAAGATGGCATGGCTACTCTTTGGCAAGAAATGGGTGTTTCATCTCATTGCAGTGGCACTCAGTGCTCTAGTGTGCTCATCAGCTTTACATGATTTCTAAAACATGAACACCAGAGGACCAAATTGTAAGGCCATTTACAAATGCCATCCCTATTTTACTGGCAAGTCTTCAGGGACGCTATCCTAGTGATTCAGGAAAAATTCAGAGGAGAAAAATTGATTTGGCTTGAAATAATTATAAGTTAAAAAATAATCTGCCTATGAGTCAACAATTTCTGTGTCCCCAGAATTTCTAAAAATAAGCCTCTAGGCAGCCCAAACTTGGAATAGAATTGACATTTGATCCACTCAAATGTATTTTTGTTAACTAGTAAGGGTGGGAATTTTTAGAAACAATGATGATTTCTACGTACTCATAAAGTACATTCATTAGTATGAGTCTCATTAAAATGCTTCAAAATTTTTCTGCCCATCTAATTATTAAATTATAATGTAAAGTAACTACTCAATAACTCACTAGAAATACTCTTCTCTAGTGACATGAATTTGATTTTTTTTTAATTATTAACATTGATTTATAACATTATGTTACACAAGTACATTATATATTTCTCCATCTATATAGCCTACAACCAAATTGCTTCCCACCATAAGTTTATTTTCCATTAATTACTACACAGTTGATCCCCTTTATTATTTCACCCTCCTTCTCCCTCTTCATCTTTCCTCTCTGGTAACCACTACTCTATTCTCTGTATCTAAGTGCTTTTGTTTAGTTTGGTTGGTTCATTTATTTTGGTTTTGTTTGTTGTATTCCACATATGAGTGAAATTACATGGTACTTATCTTTCTCCATCTGACTTATCTGAAAGAGATTATTTAAATACCATCTACGAAGGCAGAGTGCAAAGACTGCCAATCACTTACGGATTGCCTACCCATCAAAGGTATTCTGATGACATGTGCCAGAACTCATCTCCATGTGGATCAGAAGTATAGTAGAGTTATTCCTGCTCACTTCTACACCATGTACTCTAGTTTACCACTGTGAGTCAGGGAAGAGATGAGAGAAGGTAAGATGGGCTAAAAACTCAAGAAAAAGGCACAGCTAGGCAGATGGTGAGAAGAGGTGCAGCTGTCAATCTGCCTTTTTTTCTTTTAGATACTAAGATCCTTTCTTTCTTATAAATATCAGGCAATTTTTCTTTCAGAGGTGAAAGAGGGAATTTGGGGATAAAATCATGTGTTAATTAGTATGGGAAGAGTAAGTTCTAATTTAAAAGCTTTTTTCAAAGATGGCAGAGGAGTAGGTGGACATGGAGTACATCTCTCTCCACGGATACATCAGGAATACACTTTCAGACACAGAAGTGCATGCAGACCCAGCTGAGACCAGACAGGAGAATCTGACCAGCAGAAAAGAATATACAGGGCCACACAAAACTCAGTAGGATGAAGGAACTAGGGGAAAAAATAGGAGTGTTAGTAGGACTGGACTTGCCATTAGTGGGTGGGAGAACTGAAGCAGGAGTCCAATCCCCACACTGGGGCAACTGTCTGAGTCAGAGAAGAAACATTTAAGGCTGAGGGTGAAACAGCTGATCAGTGGCAGCTCAAATGGAATGAGAATCAGACAGTCCTTGCCACAGCAATACATACCCTGCACAGGGACACAGGTCCCTGGAAGGCAAACTGCTGGGAGCTGGAGTTTAGGGATTGCAGAGCATTCCCAGGGCAAGGGCTGCTGTTGACTGCAGAGAGATGGGCGGAGGGGATGTGAGGAAAGAGATTATGGTGAAAAATGCCTGTGGAGGAAAGCCCGGCAGCCATGGAAGCAAGGCAACACATGTAGTCACACGTAGGAGGTGGAGTCATGACCATAGCCTCTCTCTCCCCACACGCCAGCACTGGCAGCTGAACAATAGAGAAGCTGGCCTATCAAAAGCCTGACGCACTGAACTACAGAGGAGGACCCCATCCAGGGTGCCCTTTTAAATGCGTGATGCACCAATCTACAGAGTAGGACCCCTGCCAGGGGTTCCCTCTATGTGCCTGAAGTGCTGAACAACAGAGAAGGACCCCAGGCAAGGGAGCCCTCTAAATGCCTTAACAGGCGGAGCTGCAGAGAAAGACTGGCCTAAAAGGCCTTCTGACTGCCACAAGCTGCTTGAAAAAAGACTCTGACAGGGCCATAACTCCTGAGGCAGAAGCAGTCCATGTCCCTGCACCCGTGGTGCCGCCAGGGTACCTGCAAGCCAAGCAGCTGTACCACCTTCATGCTCAACTCTAACTGGGGCAGAGCTGCCTCAGGCAAAAAAAGTCTTGCATCTATGCCTGCAGGGTCACTTCAGTAGTGTTCAGCTCTGCAACCCTGTAGACTATGGCCTGCCAAGCTTCTCTGTTAGGGATGGGGTGGTTCTCCAGGCAAGAATCCTGGAGCATACTGGCCAATACTGGTTGCTATTTCCTTCTAGAGTACTTTATTTCCTGCTGTCCTAGCCTCCAACTCCCCTGAGTACCTGGTGCTGCCAGAACCCCTGCGACCCAAGCAGCTGTACCACCTCCACACCTGGCCCTCACAGGGGCAGCCCCAAGTCCTCCAGGAAAGCCTCAGCAGCAAACCCCAGTGGAAGACCCACATTCAGAAGTGGAAATAAAACCATAATTGACACCCAGGGGCAGCGTGGCTAAGGAAGAAGACCCAAAACCTTCTCACTAGCTGTACAAGCTATAGATTAAATACACACGATCAACTAGAGAAACTGTTTCGATGGAATAAATAAAGCTCATTGAGAGCTCCCGCAAAAGGAAATGCACTAGTTCTGATAGCTGTGGACATCAGAGGGAAGAACACACAGAAGTAAGACCACCTGAGAATATAAGCTGCTCCCACAGCAGGTCCAGAGATCAGCAGTGTTGGAGGGCATCCTAGAGAGGTAAGGTAGACTGCGACTCCCAGTGAGGAAAAGGACTTTGACAGCAGTGACTCAAGAAAAACATTTATTATTCTTATTTTTTTACTTGTTCTGTAGATTCTTTCGGATTTTTTCCCCCTTTTTTGCCCCCTTTGTTGTAGCTGTCGATTTTATTGGCACTATGAAATCTAATTAAGCTTTTGAGCTTTTTTTTTCTCAGTCACATTTTTTATGGTTGTTATAAATCTCGGCCTCTACATTGGAGTTTTGCAGTTCTGTGGAGTTTTCCTTTTTTTTTTTTTTCTTTTCTCTTTAATTTTTTAAACCCATTTTTATTTTTTCTATGTTTATTCCTTTGTTTTTTCTACTGTTCTTTTCCCCATGCAGTTAATCTCTAATGTACCTCTATTCTTTCTTTTTTGTCTTTCCTTTCCTCTCAACATATTTGTTAGTTTTATTTTCATTGCTTTATTCCCCAATTGGCAGCTTGCTTTAGTTTTGTTTTCCAGTTTGTGCATTAGTTAGCTTTGTTCTGGTAGATATAATTTTTGGTTTCCTTTGTTTGCCAGGTCAATCTATTGAACTTTATTTTTGTTGGACTGTTTTGAATTTGCTCATGAGTGTATATGTATATATGTATATTCAGTCACACTATTTATTGTTTTCATAAAACTCTGCCTCTATGTGGGCTTTTGCAGTTCTATGGAGTTTTCCTTTTTTCTTTCTTTTTCCATTGTTTTCTTTTCTCTTTATAATTTTAATTTCTAAAACCTATTATATTTTTTCTACACTTATTCTTTGCTTGCTTTTCCTGCTATTCTTTTCACCTTGTAGTTAATCTTTAATGTACATAAATTTTCTTCACCTACCTCTGTTTAACTTTGCATATCTATTCTTTCTTTCTTCTCAACATTTTGTTAGTTTTATTTTCCTTGCTGGACATGAAACAACAGACTGGTTCCAAATAGGAAAAGGAATACATCAAGGCTGTATATTGTCACCCTGCTTATTTAAATTATATGCAGAGTACATCAAAAGAAACACTAGGCTGGAAGAAGCAGAAGCTGGAATCAAGATAGCCAGGAGAAGTATCAATAACCTTAGATATGCAGATGACACCACCCTTACAGCAGAAAGTGAAAAAGAACTAAAGAGCCTCTTGATGAAAGTGAAAGAGGAGAGTGAAAAAGTTGGCTTAGAGCACAACATTCAGAAAACTAAGATCATGGCATCCAGTCCCATCACTTCATGGCAAATAGATTGGCAAACAGTGGAAACAGTGTCAGACTTTGTTTTTCTGGGCTCCAAAATCACTGCAGATGGTGACTGCAGCCATGAAATTAAAAGACACTTACTCTGTGGAAGGAAAATTATGACCAACCTAGAGAGCATATTAAAAAGCAGAGACATTACTTTGTCAACAAAGATCTGTCTAGTCAAGGCTATGGTTTTTCCAGTGGTCATGTATGGATGTGAGAGTTGGACTGTGAAGAAAGCTGAGCACCAAAGAATTGATGTTTTTGAAGTGTGGTGTTGGAGAAGACTCTTGAGAGTCCCTTGGACGGCAATGAGATCTAACCAGTCCATCCTAAAGGAGATCAGTCCTGGGTGTTCATTGGAAGGACTGATGTTGAAGCTGAAACTCCAATACTTTGGTCACCTGATGCGAAGAACTGACTCATTTGAAAGGACCCTGATACTGGGAAGGATTGAGGGCTGGAGGAGAAGGGAATGACAGAGGATGAGACGGTTGGATGGTATCACCAACTCAATGGCCATGGGTTTGGGTGGACTCTGGGAGTTGGTGATGGACAGGGAGGCCTGGCGTGCTGCAGTTCATGCCGTCGCAAAGAGTCAGACATGACTGAGCAGCTAAACTGAAACTGAAATTCCCCAAATGACACCTTGTTTTAGTTTTGTTTTCCCATGTATGCTTTAGTTAGTTTTGTTCTTAACTGGTAAGTATAAATTTTGATTTCCTTTGTTCATCAGGTCTATCTACTCTACTCTATTTTTGTTGGGCTTTTTTGATTTAGCTCATGTGTGTCGATGTGTATGTGTATATTCCATTACTTTAATTATTATTTGCCTGTTTTTTAACTGCCATTTGTCTGGGGTTCATCATTGGTTTCTCATTTTTGGATATTTGTTTTAATTTTACCTAATGCCATAACAAACCACTTGTGGAATCTTTTTCTTTGTCCCTGACCAAACATCAAGCCCTGAGCCTTTGGAGTGGAAGCACTGACTCTAAGACCCTCGACTACCAGACAACTAACCCATAGGTGTATCAAGTAGTGAGAACTCACACAAAGGAAACTACTTTAATACAAGGCCTGGCATCACCCAACCACCAGTAGCACCCTGGGCAGGATGACTCATTTAAAAAACAAACAAAACAAAAATACAAACCCAGTCATCAGCAGACAGGATTACAACTTCACTCAGCCTTGCCCATCAGAGGAAAAACAAGTAAACAAAAATTCCCACAAATCGCACCCTAAACAAAGCTTACACATACTACTGGACTAACCTCAGGAGGGCAGAAACCCAAAGGAAGAAAGAATTCAACCTTGAAGCTTGGAAAAGGAGACTCAAACACAATAAGTTTAAAAAAAATAATGAAAAGGCAGAGAAATACTACACAAATGAAGGAACAAAAGAAACACAGAAGTCTAAATAAACGAAGAGGAAATAGGCGACTTACCTGAAAAAGAATTCAGAATAATGATAGTAAAGATGATTAAAAAAAACCACACAAAACCTTGAAAACAAAATGGATAAAATTCAAGAATTAATTCACAAAGACCTAGAAGAATTAAAGAATAAACATATAGAGGCAAACAGCACAATTACTGAAGTTAAAAATACTCTAGAAGTAATCAACAGCAGAATATCTGAAGCAGAGCAACAAATCAGTGATATGGAAGATAAAGTGGTGGAAATAACATCTGAAGGGCAGAATAAAGTAAAAAGAATGAAAAGACCTGAGGATAGTCTCATGGACCTCTGAGCATATCAAACACAGCAACATTCAAATTATAGGGGTCCCAGAAGAAGAATAGGAAAAGAAAGGGTATGAGAAAATTTTTGAAGATGTTACAGTTGAAAATTTCCTCAACATGGAAAAGGAAATAGTCAATCAAGTCCAAAAGGCACAAAGAATCCCACACCGGATAAACACAAGGAGAAACATAACAAGACACATACTAATCAAACTAACAAAGACTAAACACAAACAAAGAATATTAAAAGCAGCAAGGGAGAATCAACAAGTAACATCCAAGGGAAACCTCATATACTTAACAGGTGATATTTCAGCAGAAACTCTGCAGGCCAGAAGGGAATGAGAAAATATATTTAAAGCACTGAAAAGGAAAAATCTACAAGCAACATTACTGTACCTGGCAAGGATCTCATTCAAACTTGGTGGAGAAATGAAAAGCTTTTCAGACAAGCAAAAGTTAAGAGAATTCAGTACCAACAAACTATCTTTATAACAAATGTTAAACGGACTGATATAGTTAAGAAATACAAGAGAAGAAAAAAGATCTACAAAATCAAACCCAAACTATTATGAAAATGGCAATAGGAACATATATACCAATAATTACTTTAAATGTAAATGGATTAAATGCTCCAACCAAAAGACACAGACTGGCTGAATGGCTACAAAAACAAGATCCACATATATACTGTCTACAAGAAACCCACTTCAGACCTAAAGACACATATAGACTGAAAGTGAGAGGATGGAAAAATATATTCCATGCAAATTGGAAGCAAAAGAAAGCTGGAGTAACAATCGTTCTATCAGACAAAATAGATCTTAAAATAAAGAAGATTACAAGAGATAGGAAGGACACTACATAATGATCAAGGGATCAATCTAAGAGAAAGACGTAACAATTGTAAATATCTATGCACCCAACATAGGAGCATCTCAAGACATAAGACAAACACTAACAGGCAAAAAAGGAGAAACTGACAGTAACACAAATATAGTAGGAGACTTTAACATCCCAGTCACACCAATGGACAGATCATCAAAACAGAAAATTAATAAGGAAACACAAGTCTTAAATGATACATTAGATGAGATGGATCTCACTGATATCTTCAGGACATTCCATCCAAATGCAGCAGAATACACTTTCCTCTCAAGTGCACATGGGACATTCTTCAGGATAGACCACATCTTGGGTCACAAATCAAACCTCATTCAATTTAAGAAAATTGAAATCATATCAAGCATCTTCTCCAATCACAGTTCTATGAGACTATCAATTACAAGAAAAAAAACTGTAAGAAACACAAACACATGGAAATTAAACACACACCTTCTAAATAACCAACAGGTTACTGAAGAAATCAGAAGGGAAACTACAAAATTTCTGGAAACAAATTACAATGAAAATACAACTCAAAACCTATGAGATGCAGCAAAAGCAGTTCTAAAAGGAAAGTTTACAGCAATACAATCCTACCTCAAAAAACAAGAAAAATATCAAATAGACAACCTAACTTTGCACCTAATACAATGGAAAAAGAACAAAAAAAAATTAGTAGAAGAAATCATAAAGATCCAAGCAGAAATAAATGAAAAATAAATTACAGAAACAATAGTAAAGATTAATAAAACTAAAAGCTGGTTCTTTGAGAAGATAAACAAAACTGACCAGCCTTTGGTCAGACTCATCAAGAAAAAAAGAAGAATCAAATCAACAAAACTAGAAATGAAAAATGAGAGGTTACAACAGACAATGAAGAAATACAAAGGTTTATAAGAGACTATTATGAGCAACTATATGGCAATAAAGTGGATAACCTGGAAGAAACGGACATATTCTTAGGAAAGTTCAATTTTCCAAGGCTGAACCAGGAAAAAATGGAAATTATGAACAACCCAATTACAAGCACTGAAATTGAAGCTGTGATCAAAAATCTCCCAGAAAACAAAAGCCCAGGACCAAACAGCTACACAGGAAAATTCTATCAAACATTTAGATAAGAGCTAATGCTTATCCTTCTAAAACTCTTTCAAAAATTTGCAGGGAAAGGAAAACTTCCAAACTCATTCTACGAGGCCACCATCACCTTGATATAAAAACCAGACAAAGACAACACAAAAATAGAAAACTACAGGCCAACATCACTGATGAAATAGATGAAAAAATCCTCAACAAAATTTTAGCAAACAGAATTCAACAACACATTACAAACCTCATACACTATGATCAAGTTAGATTTATTCCAGGGATGCAATGATTCTTAAATATATGCAAATCAATCCATTTGATACACCATATTAACAAATTGAAAGATAAAAACCATATGATAATCTCAATAGATGCAGAAAAAGCCTTTGACAAAATTCATCACCCATTTATAATTAAAACTCTTCAAAAAACAGGCATAGAAGGATAGACCTTTATGTAACATAGACCTTTACTATGTTACTACCTCAACATGGTAAAGGTCATATATGATAACCCTATAGTAAACATTATTCTCAATGGTGAAAAACTGAAAGCATTCCCCTGAAGATCAGGGGGAACAAGACAAGATTGTTCACTTTCACCACTACAATTTAACATAGTTCCCTAAGTCCTAGCTACAGCAATCAGAGAAGAAAAAGAAATAAAAGGAATCCAGATCAGAAAAGAAGTAAAACTCTCACCGTTTGCAGATTACATGATACTGTACATAGAAAACCCTAAAGATAATATCAGAAAAATTACTAGAGCTAGTCAGTGAATTTTGAAAAGTTGCAGGATACAAAATCAATACACAGAAATCACTTGCATTTCTATATACTAACAATGAAAAATCAGAAAAAGGAATTAAGGAATCAATCCCATTCACCATTGCAACAAAAAGAATTAAATATCTAGGAATAAACTTACCTAAGGAGACAAAGGAACAGTACACAGAAAATTATAAGACAATAATGAAATAAATCAAAGACATCATAAACAGATGGAAAGATATTCCATGTTCCTGGGTAGGAAGAATTAATATTATGAAAATGACTATACCACCAAATGCAATCTACAGATTCAATGTGATCCCTATCAAATTACTAATGGCATTTGTCACAGAACTGGAACAAAAAATTTCACAATTCATATGGAAACACAAAAGACCCTGAATAACCAAAGCAGTCTTGAGAAAGAAGAATGGAGCTGGAAGAATCAACCTTCCTGACTTCAGGTTATACTACAAAGCTACAGTCATCAAGACAGTATGGTACTGGCATAAAAACAGAAACATAGACCAACGGAACAAGATAGAAAGCCCAGAAATAAACCCATGCACCTATGGGTACCTTAATTTTGACAAAGGAGGCAAGAATATACAAAGGGGCAAAGACAGCCTCTTCAAAAAATGGTGCTGGGAAAATGAGACAGCTGTATGTAAAAGGATGAAATTAGAACACTTCCTAACACCATGCTGCTGCTGCTAAGCCACTTCAGTCGTGTCTGACTCTGTGCAACTCCATAGACGGCAGCCACCAGGTTCCCCTGTCCCTGGGATTCTCCAGGCAAGAACACTGAAGTAGGTTGCCATTTCCTTCACCAATGCATGAAAGTGAAAAATGAAAGCGAAGTTGCTCAGTTGTGTCCAACTCTTAGCGACCCCAGGGACTGCAGCCTACCAGGCTCCTCCATCCATGGGATTTTCCAGGCAAGAGTACTGGAGAGGGTTGCCATTGCCTTCTCCTCCTAACACCATACACAAAGATAAATTCAAAATGGATTAAAGACCTAAATGTAAGACCAGAAACTATAAAACTCTTAGAGGAAAACAGGCAGAACACTCAATGACACAAAGCAAAGCAAGATTCTCCATGACCCACCTCCTAGAGTAATGAAAATAAAAACAAAAGGAAACAAGTGGGACATGATTAAACTTTAAAGCTTTTGCACAGCAAAGGAAACTATAAGCCAAGTGAAAAGACCACCCTCAGAATGGGAGAAAATAATAGCAAATGAAACAATTGACAGTGGATTAATTTCCAAAATATACAAGCAGCTCATACAACTCAATGCCAGAAAAACAAACTACCCAATCAAAAATTGGGGAAAAGACCTAAACAGACATTTCTCCAAAGAAGACATAAAGATGGCTAACAAAGACGTGAAAAGATGCTCAACACTGCTCATTATTTGAGAAATGCAAATCAAAACTATAATGAGATATCACCTCACACCAATCAGAATGGCCATCATTAAAAAGTCTACAAACAATAAATGCTGGAGAGGGTGTGGAGAAAAGGGAGCACTCTTACACTCTTGGTGGGAATGTAAATTGATACACTATCAAGACAGTATGGAGATTCCTTTAAAAACTAGGAATAAAACCACCATATGACCCAGCCATCCCATTCCTAGGCATATACCCTGAGGAAACCAAAATTTAAAAAGACACATGTATCCCATTGTTCACTGTAGCACTATTTACAATAGCCAGAAGATGGAAGCAACCTAGATGTCCATTGGCAGAGGAATGGATAAACAAGTTGTGGTAATATATGCACAATGGAATATTACTCAGCCATAAAAAGGAATGCATTTGAGTCAATTCTGATGAGGCTGATGTACCTAGAGCCTATTATAAGGAGTGAAGTGAGTCAGAAAGAGAAAGATAAATATTGTATTCTAATCCATGTATACAGAATCTAGAAAAATGGTACTGAAGAATTTATTTACAGGGCAGCAATGTAGAAACAGACATGGAAAATAGACTTATGGACATGGGGAGAGGGGAAGAGAGGGTGAGATGTATGGAAAGAGTAACATCGAAACTTACATTACCATATGTAAAATAGACAGCCAATGGGAATTTTCTGCATGTCTCAGGAGATTCAAACAGGGGCTCTGTATCAATCTAGAGGACTGGGATGGGGTGGGAGATGGGAGGCAGGTTCAAAAGGGAAGGGATGTATGTATACCTATGGGTGATTTATTTTGAGGTTTGACAGAAAACAAAAAAATCTGTGAAGCAATTATCCTTCAGTAAAAAATTAATTTAAAAAAGTAAAAAGATATAAACATATATGGAATGTGTACAAAATATATCATCAGATGAAAGGAGAGCAAATTGCAGAACAGTTTATGTAATGTGATCTGATTTATGTAAATTAAAGTACCCAGGTATATAGTTATATTTCCTGATGCAAAATATGTCTGGAAGGACATACAGACAATGATACTTTTGGAGAGGAGGACTGAGGGAGCCAGAGGTGAAAATGACAGGATTTTAATCTTGACTTTTTCTCTTTTGTACTGTTTGAATCACTTTAGCAACAAATGACATTTGTAAAATATTTTTAAATATAAGCCACTGATAGGGGAAAAAAAGTGTTTTTCAAACTGATGGGAAATTAGAATCTTAAGGCAGGCCCATCATGACTAACAACAAATAAGCAATAAAAACGAATACTTATCAATATCATCATATACTGAACGTTTGTTGTTCAGCTGCTCATTTGTGTCAGACTATTTGCAGCCCCATGGACTGCAGCATGCCAGGCTTCCTTGTTCTTCACTACCTCCTAGAGTTTGCTCAAATTCATGTCCATTGAGTTGGTGATGCCATCCAACCATCTCATGGTATCCCCTTTTTCTCCTGCCCTCAATCTTTCCCAGTATCAGGCTCTTTTTCCAACGAGCTGGCTCTTCACATCAAGTGACCAAAGTATTGGAGGATGCATCACTGTACTAATAATAGTTACAGTGATGCATCCTCACAAAACTTGTATGAGCCAGGTACTGTCATGAACTCCATTTCACAGATGAAGAAACTAAGGCTTAGAAAAAAAAATTAAGTAACTGGTCCAAGACTGCTAAGCTAGCATAGATCAGAGAAGTGATCGGAGTGGCCTTGAAATAAGAATGTTGAGTAGCATTTGGTTAAGGGGAAATAAGTTACAGAAGGAAGGGGAAAGAACATAACAGAAAAAGAAAAGTCACATTTGAAATACAATCAAGAGAGCAACAGCAACAGTGGATGTTATAGAGGCATGCTAAGAGGCAAGCTGAAGACAGTAGACTAGGGACATATTAATAAAGCAAACTAAAAACTGGGACAATTCAAAGCCATCATACATTTCTGATCACAGAATCCAATGCTTGTTTGGATAGTCCTCTGCCTGTTTTAGGCGAAGAAATCACAGAGGCCATTAAAAGTTACAGTTAAAATGACTCTTCTCAATCACTTGGTTAAACACCTTCAGTTTAGGAATTAAACACTGGGATATGAAATAAGATTCCCCACTATCTGCTTCCGGGATTAATTTAAAAATCAAGATAGAGTAACATTTTACACATGGCTGAGAAATAACTAGAAGCTGCTTTTTGAACATGATCCTTTTTATCACTGTTAATGATATTTTGTTCCCCATGAACTGGTGATCTTTCAAAGAAAATAGGTCCCTATCCTTTAGGAAGGATGTTTCTAAATGCATACTTCGAGTGAGAAGGCAATAAATGTAAGTGGTGCTAGCCCAAGAAAACATGACATAAGCTCCCAGGAAAGTGATGTGTCCCCAAGATACCCAGAAGGCCTCTACTCATCCATATGGGCTAGCTGATGTTCTGAGGCTTTCAAAGTATTATCACAGAGCTTTCTGGGAAAGGAGCACAGAACACCTACCAGATCCCTTAGGTCACAGCCCACAGGTGACACACAAGCCCCTTCTCTGACTCTGCACTTTCTCAGTCAGCAGTTACATCAGATCATCTTTCCCCTTTTTGTTTTTGACCACTGACTTTCAGAATTTCTACCACATGATACTTGTAATTTGTGCTTATTTATACTTGTACAAGTTGCCAAAAAACTGTCTTGGAGGCATTATGTTTCAAATCTAAGAAAGAATTGTGGTTTGTTTTACATACTGTTGGATTTTAATGAGGAAGTGAATGCATTATTAAAGGCCAGATAAATCTTCCCCTTCTCCGGGATGATCTCTCCTACATATTCCTTCAAACACAGACTGTATTTCTAAGAAGCAAGAAAACCATGATTGGACCAATTCATTTTATCATAAATAGTAGTTAGGGAAAAAAATTTTTAAAAGGCATTGAATATACACAATCACGTGTCAGACAGATAGAGGATAGATACATAAACACAAATTCTGAAGACCATCCAATTTCAAAGTAAAAAAGATCCAACTAATTTTAATATTTTTCTCATTACTGTATTCCCTTCTCAAGATTCACCTTCTTTGGAACTATAGAAAGTGTTACAATAATATTGACATCTCCTAAGGTCTGTTCTCCAAATTTTACATTTTGTTTCTTTTAAAAGAAATATGAACCAATGCTAGCTTGCTTTTAAATTGTCTTTCACATGAGTATTTTCTTCTTGTTTTGTATCACATCTTTGCAAAAAAAAAAATTATCACTATTTAACTTTCTCATCAATTTACTTGGTACCTAAGTGTATCTTTTACTGTGTTTTATCCATTTGCTGAAGAAGTAGACCTAGTTTCTATATGATGGAGTAATGTATCCAGTACTTACAACAATGTTAGGGACCAAAGGAAGTACACAAAAAATTACATACATTTTTATAAACTTGGATATATCTGTATGTGGATATGTACATGCCTAGTTGCTTCAGTCATGTCCAACCCAGTGGACTGTAGCCCACCAGGCTCCTGTATCCATGGGATTCTCCAGGCAAGAATAATGGAGTGGGTTGCCATTTCCTCCTCCAGGGGACCTTCCTGATCCAGGGATCAAACCCACTTCTCTTATGTCTTTTGTATTGGCAGGCAGGTTTCTTTACCCCTAGAGCCACCTGGGAAGCCACAAAAAGGCTAAAAGTGTCTATCACTGCATGATAAGCTTATAGATTTTTTATTTTTTATCTTCATCTTTTCATCCTTTATGTGAGATACATGTACAAATATATATATATACACATCATGTATATATTTATAAATACATATATACATATGTACATGCATCAGTCTACACACACAATTTATACCAGAGTGCTCACCATAACTTTACTTTTAAAGGAAGAAAAATAGAACTATATTACTATTTACATATGATCCACCACTCCCACTCTTAAGTCTGTAGCCAAGAGAAATAGAAACAAACATCCACACAAAAACTAAGTACAGAAATCATTGTAGCAGCATTATTATTCACGATAGCCAAAAGGTGGAAACAACCCACATGTCCATCTGATGAATGAATAAACAAAATGTAGCATTCATTCAATGGAATATGACTGGGTCATAAAAAGGAAAAGTCCTGATACATGCCACAACATGAAGAAACCTTGAAAACATTATGCCAAGTGAAATAAGCCAGTCAGAAAGACCATACATAATATTAAATATGGATAGGTAAATCTATATAAACAAATTATACTGGAAAAGGTGAAAGTTTAAGGATAGCTATAGATCAAGGGTATGGGTTCTTTCTGAGGCAATGAAAACTAAAATTGTTGGCAGTGATTATGACATGTTACTGAATGTACTAAAAACCAACAGTGTGTGCTTTACACAGCTGACATGCATGGTATATAAATTATATGTCAATAAAACTATTTTAAAAAGAGGTAGAAAATGGCACTTGTCTTGTTTCCTTTGTTTACAACTTTAATCTACCTCTGAAGCAGTATCTGTAGGGGGAACTACAAGACTAGTTACTTCAGTGACACAAAAAGTTCATGCCTTCTGATTTAGGAAAATTATGGGATCTTAACAAATCTCAATGCAGAGACAACAAACAGAAGTATGTTTTCTATGAATGATTGTAAAGTGTGTAGATTTATTTGAGTAGCACTTGCCCTTAGTAACTTAGATCCATTTTTCCCCATATAAATATATATTTAGTCTGAGCTGTTGGTATTCCATAATAAGTTATTTAGGACTAAATAGGTCAGCTTTTGAGAAATGTACTAACAATATCACAGGTGTGTCTCTTGTGCCTGGAAAACCTAACCATGCCATTGTGGGTTTCCAAGAAGGAATGGATGTTATCATAGTCAAATGTTTAGACCATGAAATGAGCAAAGCCCCCTTAGACTATCGGAGAGGGCACCTGCTTCCCTCTTTAGAATCCAGAAAGTTTGCTTCCTGGTCTCCACAATATAAGGTGCTAGATATTCCTTATTGATGGAGATTTCCTTAGACTATCGGAGAGGGCACCTGCTTCCCTCTTTAGAATCCAGAAAGTTTGCTTCCTGGTCTCCACAATATAAGGTGCTAGATATTCCTTATTGATGGAGATTTCTGACCAGGCTGCAGCCTGCCAAGAGCTTGGCAAAAACCCTGAGGTTGGGTTTGCACCTGTGCAACTAAGAGAAATTAGTGCTATGAGTGGAGTAAGATATTCCCCCTACTGGGCTGTAGGTACCTGCATTCATTAAAGTTTTATGACACCACAGCTTCATCATAGCTATGACATGGGGAAATTAAGCAAAGGACTTTTGTTCATCACATGAATGAATGAACTGAAAGAAGAGCAATATAGCCCACAGAATGCCCTGGAGATAGTGTGCAGTGACCTGAGAATTCTGGTCACTTTAATTAAACCTTTAATTACTTAAAGCCAAAGTAAGACCAAAACAACAACAAATCCCAACTATACCCAGAGGATATATTTGCAGAACATATTCTACACATATGTTGGGGGGACGATTGGAAATTTCTTGGACAGAGTAATGGATGTCCTCTTGTGATCCAAAAAAGGGTCTGAAACCATTGCTACACATTTTTTAAAAGTGATCAAATATTAAAGTTATAATACAAGAAGGCCTGGAGAGAGAAATTTATTTCCTTTACTAGGAAAAAAACAGCACAGAACTGATACCAAAGTATTAATTATGATTCCATCTGGATTGTGAAATAGAGTTTTTTATTTTCTTATTCATACTTTGCTGTTTCCCAAGTGTTCCAGCAATAGTATTTATGAAAGTATATATTGCTCTTATAGTTGTAAAACATTCATTTGCTTTTAAAATTATATACATTCAAGGTGTATATCATGATGTTTTGATACACATATATGGATTGAAATGATATATGTGTGGCGTGAGCACTGGAAATCTACTCTGTCAGCAGTATACAACACAATATTATTGACTCTAGTCACTATGTTGTACATTAGATCACTATACTTACTCAGCCTACATAACTTCAACTTTGCATGATTTGGTAAGCATCTCCCGTTTCCTCCACCTTCCTGCCCCTGCTAACCCATCTATTTACTCTCTGCTTCTATGTATTAAACTTTAGATCCAACATGTAAGTGAGATTATGTAGTATTTCTCTTTTTGAGTCTAGCTTATTTTACTTAATTTAATATCTCCGGAATCATTCATATTGTCACCAGTGGCAGCATCTCCTTTTTTAAGGCTGTGTATATATAACACAATTTCTTTATCCATTGATCCATCAGTATATATTTAGGCTGTTTTGGTATGAATAATAAAATGAATTTGGGAATGCAGGTATTTCTTTGAGGTACTGAGGTATTGTGTTCTCTATAATGGCTGTACCAATATATATTCCCACAAACAACATACAAGGGTCCCCTTTCTATTCCTTTTCTACAAGGGTTCCAGTCCTAACAACTGCTTGTTATCTTTCATCATTTAGATAATAATTATCCCAACAGGGGTGATTTTTTTATATTTACAAGTCATGTATCTATGTTATAAACAACATTATAGACAGATATAAAATTTAGATATAGATTTCCAGGGTTACAAAATAAATAGTTCATTTCAAATTTTGAAAGGTTTACACTTCAAAAGTTTCATGTTTATTGAGATTATAGCTATCCTAGACCTCAATCTGTAGTTTATCTGAAACAAGTCAAAAAGCCCTACTGTATTTAGAAATAATTAAAATATCCTTCCTGAATCTGTTCTTCAAACTAATACTTTATTTCTTTCAGCTCCTCCTTAGATAATATGGGTTAGAGTTTCTTCGTTCAGGGTTAATATTACAATCATTTAACAGAGCATATTGTGGACACTAACCAATCAGAACCAGATGCCAACTAAACAGGAAAGATGCAGATGAATCAGCATACATGTCAACCAATCAGAACAGACAAAAGTGAGTGCCAGAGGGCAGTCCTAGAAGCTTCCTCTGCTATGCAAGACATAACCTCCCCAGTCTCTAAGCCCCAAAAGATAGCCAGAAGTTCACAGAAGGGAGAGGAGGTTCGGGGTAGCAACCAACAACCAATCCATATGAGAATATTTTTGTATTTTAACTTGGCTAACATAACAATGCACTCTGGCTGAGTATCAGGTCTGCCTTCACTTTACTTCTTTCTAAAGTCCTACAGGGTGCTCTAGGTTTCTTTTTAAATTTTACACCTGTCAAGTTATGATTAAAGTGATAGCTGACTTTGTAGAAAGGAGAAGTATAGCTTAAGTGGAAGTTAAGGAAGATGCCAATGAGAAATAGACCAGTTCATTTTTTACAACCATACATGTATGTTCAGTGGCCCTGTCTGACTCTTTTGCAATCCCATGACTGTAGCCTGACAGGCTCCTCCACCCATGGGATTTCCCAGGCAAGAATACTAGAATGGGTGGCTATTTCCTTCTCTAGGGGATTTTTTTGACCCAAGGATCAAACCCTCATCTCTTGTGTCTCCTGCATTGGCAGGTGGGTTCTTCACCACTGCAACACCTGGGAAGCCCCATTTACAACCATGGAAAATTTCAAATATTGCAGATGTTTGGTATCTCTGGGGTATGAGGCATGACTCAAAGTGAGAGCTTGCTGGGCACTATGCACAAGACCAGTTATACTGTGTCTCTTACAACCAAGTGGTTTTCCCTTTCTTCAATTCCCCCAGGAGGTAACTTGTTTTCTGGAGAAATTGAATCCAAGCATCTCAGAATTCAGGATCAGTGAAGCACAGTAAAAATCCAGATGCAGTGCCATACTAGAAACAGGAAGATTCAGTTGAAAGTATTATATCCAGTCCCCTTCCCTCACCCAAATTCTGACATATTCATAGACAGGCCTTTGGAGAGTTCATCTCTGGAGAAAATGTTGGTGGGAATATAAAATGATACAAACACTTTGTGAAACAGTTGGTAGTATCTTAAAAGACAAATGCACACTCATCTTTTGATATAGCCATTCTGCTCCCCTAGGAGCCGCATGTATCTGTTCAAATACTTGTACCTTATGCTCATAACAGCTTTCTCTGTAATAGACAAAAACCGGAAACACTAAGAATGTCCATCCAGAAGTAAATAAACTGACAGATCTATATAATGAACTACTACTCAGCAGAGATAAGAAATGCACCATTGGTATATGCAACAACATAGATGAATTGCAAAAGAATTATGTCAGGTGCAAAAAAGCAACACAAAAAAGGAGCACATCCTGTATGTGAAGAGGTGGAGAACAAGGTGGGAAGGGGTAGGAGCAAAGATTACAGAGGGGCATGAGGAAACTTGAGAGGTGATGTTTAAGTTCACTATCTTTGTTGTGCAGATGTTACCACTGTCTGAGCACATTACAACATTAAATTGTGTATTTTAAAGGCATACATTTATCATACGTTTTAAGCATATACAGCCTGTGGTATATCAAGTATAAAGCAAATAAATAATAATAACAGCTCAAATAAAAATTAAGAATGAGTGGAAACCCATATATACTCCTAGACCTTCATGTCTTTAAAATCTGGAGTGGTATTTATTACAAATTATCACAGACTGAGGTTGTCCTCTTTTAGTGAATGATATGATGGTTTTTAGGACTTTGGCATTATTTTTAAATTTAATTATTATAGAAATCTTTTTTTTAGTTCTATTATTTGTTGCATGCTTCAGCTTGAATGTAAAACTGCAACAACAGTGGACAACTGTATCCAAAAATGAACTGCAATTTTTTAATGCTTTTTAAAATAAACTTTGAGAAATAAACATATAAAATTTACAAATCCAGAAATGATGGTTTTTGTCTTACTTTACAACATGGTAACTCGAGAGCATGCTAATGATTATGACCAAAGTTGTTTTACTTTCATGTGAATGCCACGATCCCTCTTTTGAAAAAGCACTTTAAATTTATGTTTTATGTCTGGTTGAAAGAAAATATAGGTATGTGATATTTGTTCCACTAGTGAATCACTGCTACTGAAGAAGATAATTTTTATACATGCATTAGGAAAAAGCTGAAAACATCCAGTAGATGCAGCATAATTCAGTTCCTTTACTACTTTATCAATTTCATTTTGAATAATTTATCTTTTCTTGTATTTGTAAATCATCTTTAACATATTTCTTAGTTTATCAGAATTTTCACATTACCCTAGGTTTATTTTTTATATGCTCTCTAGGATCATAATTTAATTCAGAGTTTAGTATGGGCTGCATATCACAATTGCCTGTTAATACACCAGTCCCAAGACCCAGCTCACAGACTGATTTAACTGGCTCAGACAAGGTCCCAGTACAAGGATATATTTTTTAAACACCCTAGGTAATTCTGATATGCAGCCAACAGTAAGAACCACTGAATTAACATTCTCTGTCAGTGTTTCTCAAACTTGTTTGAACATAAGAATGTTCAACGTGGTATTAAAAAAATAAACTGAAACATGTACTGTCAAGAGAATGAGAAGATGAGCCACTGATTGGGAGAAAATATTTGCAAAGTGTACATCTGATAAGGAACTGTTATCTAAAATATAAAAAGAACACTTAAAATTCAGTCATAAGAAAATGAACAACCCAACTGAAAAGTAGACCAAAGACCTCAACAGACATCTCACCGAGAAGATACACAGATGGCAAATAAGCATATGAAAAGATGTTCCACATCATATGTCATCAGGGAAATGCAAATTAAAACAACAAGACATTACCAAGCATCTATTACAGTGGCAAAACTCAAGAATTCTGCCAACACAAACACTGGTGAGGATGTGGAGCAACAAAAACTCTCATTCACTGATGGTGAGAATGTTAAACGACACAATCACTTTGAAAGACCATTTGGAAGTTTCTTATAAAACTAAACAACCCTTGTCATATGATACAGTATTCACACTAGTCCATATTTATTCAAAAGAGCTAAAAAAAACTTACATCCACACAAAAAGTTGCACATGAATATGTGTAACTGTGTATGTAATGTGTGTAAAAACAGCAGCTTTATTCATAACAGACACAATCTGTAAGCAACCAAGATGTCCTTTAGTAGGTAAATAAACTGTAGTACATCCAGATGATTAAATATTACTTGGCATTGAAGAGAAATGAGATATGGAACCCTGAAGAGACATGGAGGACTCCTGAAACTGAATTACTAATGCAAAAAGCCAATATAAAAAGGCTACATATTGTATGATTCCAACTATATGACATTCTGGCAAAGGCAAAATTATGAAAACAGTAAGAAGCTCAGTGGTTGCCAACAGTTAGGCAGGGGAGAGGGAAGTGAAAATGTGGAGGACAGAAGAATTTTAGGGCAGTGAAACTACTCTACATATTATGATGATAGATACATGTTATTATTTGTTCCAAATCCTTAGAATGTGCAATACCCAAAATGAAACCATAATAGAAGCTATGAACTTTGGATGATTATGACATACGAATGCAGGTTCATCAATTGTAACAAATGTACCACTCTAGTGGAGAGTGTTGATAATGTGAGAAGCTGTGTGTGTGTGTTTGGATGGGTAGGTGTCTGTGTGTGGGTGTGGAGGGGAGGATGGGCTGGTGGGTGGCTGTGTGTGCATTGAAACAGGAGGTAGTATCTGTAAAATATCTGTACCTCCCACTCTTTGCTGGGAACCTAAAACCACCCCAAAAAATGAAGTATTTTTAATTCAATTCCAGAATACCAGAACCTCAAACCAGACCTCCAGAATCAGAAGTTTGAGGGAAGGAAGGAGGAGGATCAAGAGGCCCACAATGAGAAACACTTGCTTCACAAGATGCCAGTGATATCATGACAAATCTCAAAAAGGTTAAGAAAGAAAAAGGAAGAAGGAAATTAACTCTTCTACCTCATCATTTCCACTTCCAATGTATCTCCCTTTAAAAAAGAAAGAAAGAAGGAAAGAATCTGCTAAATATCTTTGAAATATCTCAACTTATCTTCATCACCCCAGTATTCTTGCCTGGAGAATTCCATGGACAGAGGAGCCTGACAGGCTACAGTCCATGGGGTTACAAAGAGTCAAACACGACTGAGTGACTAACACACACACACACACATCTTTGAAATACCTCAACTTATCTCCATCACCCCTCACACACACACACACACACACACAATCTTTGAAATACCTCAACTTATCTCCATCACCCCTCACTGCCTATAGTCCAAGCTCCTAATATTAAGCCTCAGTGGTACAGCAATATCTTCCCATGGAATATCTGGCTTCTGCTCATCTTCCTCCAACCTGTTCTCATTAGGGCCAAACTTACTGTTTGAAACACCAATCTGATCATGTTGCTCAGGATCTTAAAACATTTTCCAGAGCTTTTAGGATCAAAACAAATCTTTAACACAGTTGCAAACCTTTGTGGTTTGGCTTCCACCTCCATTTTCAGCCAATTTTAGACTTATATTCCCCTTTATTCCCTGTCATCTGGCCATAAAAGCCTTACTTTAGTGTTTCCACACTGACTAAGTGCCCTCCTATCACAGGCTATTTGCAGATGCTGAACCCTCTGCTCTTCCACCCTGACTTTACCTAGTTACTTTTTATGCATTTGTCAGAGCTCAGGCAACAGCCAAGGCCTAGCATTTCTCTAGCAGGTCAAATCTCTCAACTTCAGGCTTTCTAGAACTCATCACAATTACATCACTGTATTTATATGCATGACTTCATTATTGTTTTTGCCATCTCCCCAATGACCATTTCACAGTGAACTCCCTAAGAATGTTATGTTACTTTTGGTCTCCAAGATCAGCCTGCCTGAGTTCAAACTCTATCTGTTTGGTCTGGAGACTTCAGTTATTTGTTCTTTCTTGTCTCAGTTTCATAATTTATTAAGGCCCATGTACGTACATGTGTGTGTGTTCAGTCATGTCTCCCAGGCTCCTCTGTCCACAGGATTCTCCAGGCAAGAATACTGCAATTTCCTACTCTAGGAGTTCTTCCCAACCTAGAGACTGAACTCGTGTCTCTTGCATCTCCTGCATTGGTAGGCAGACTCTTTACCACTAGCACCACCTGGGAAGCCTAAGGTCCATACTAGTATCTATCTAATGCATTAGTTTATTAAATTTACATGTAGAGTGCTTAGCACAGGGCTTGTCTGATAAGTAATAGCAGTAGTAGAATTACTATTATTTTGTGCATTGCTTAGCATAATACGTATTTGTGGTAGACAGAATACTGGCCCCTAATTCTAGGAACGTGTAAATATGTTACCTTACATGACAGAAAGGACTTTGCATATATGATTAATATCACAGGCTTTCAAATGGAGAAAACTTAGCTTATACAAGTTCAGTCACTCAGTCGTGTCCTACTCTTTGCGACCCCATGAACTGCAGCACGCCAGGACTCCCTGTCCATCACCAACTCCCATAGTACACCCAAACCCATAACCATCAAGTCGATGATGCCATCCAGCCATCTCATCCTCTGTCGTTCCCTTTTCCTCCTGCCCCCAGTCCTTCCCAGCATTAGGGTCTTTTCCAATGAGTCAGCTCTTCGCATCAGGTGGCCAAAGTAGTGGAGTATCAGCTTCAAAGTGGGTACAGTCTAATCACATGAGACATTAAAAGTAGAGGGAATAGATTAGAGAAATCAAATGGAGGAAGGAGGAGATAGCATGAGAGCAATTCAACCTTCCATTGCTGGCTTTGAAGATAAAGGAAGGGGCCATGAGCCAAGGAAAGCATGTGACCACTAGAAGAAGGGGGACAGCCTCCACATGATACCAAGCAAGGAAATACTCTCTCAGTCCAACGACTACAAGGAAATAATTCCCTCAACAATTTAAATAAGCAGAAACCAGAGTTTCCTTGAAGCCTTCAGAAAGGAATACAACCTGCTGACATCTGGATTTTAGTCTTCGAGACCACAGCAGACTTCTGACCTCCAGGACTATAAGGAAGGTGTCTACAGCTTGAAGTCACTAAGTTTGTGGTACTTTGTCATGACAGTGGTAGGAAACTAACACACAGGCCCCTAGCAGATACTCAATAATAAGGAAAAAAGAAAAAAGAAATAGTTCTGATCTGTGCTGGAATACTGGAAGCTTACAATGCTTTATACCATTTCATTTAATTCTCACAAGTACCTTGTGAATTTGATTTGAATTTTCCTATTTTTAAGAAGAGGTAAGTAAAGCTAAAAGTAATTTGTCCAAGATCACTCAGTCTTTTCCCTGACCTGACTCCAGCGCTGAAGTTTTCCCTCTCTACATTACATCTTTATCCACCAAAAGTATTAATTTGATTTGTACCCCACTTGAGTTTACAAATCACTTTGTATCTACATTATCTTCTCAATTCATCTCTAGTAAATCTAAAATCTCTGACCTTTGCAGTAAGAATGAAAATGCACTATATAAAATATGTGATACAAGCTAAAAATAACTCATGCATTTAAGAACAATAACTAAAATTCATTAAACACTTACTATTCACTACTATTTTAAACATTCATGTATGTTAACCTGTTTAGCCCAACTATGATGACAATTACTATAATTATTTTCCCATTGTCATTTTTTGCTTAAAAGCAGTTGATTTTTTCCAGATTTATATAGTGATGCTAAGATAAATCTTTGATATTATTTGTGATGGCAAAATTAAATCAAACATTGTTATTATACTTCTCAGATCAGATTAAAAACATATTAAAATTAAAAGGTAAGAGACTTCTTCAAACCCTGTTTCTTCTCGAGAATGCTTTTATTAAAAATGTCTTGCATTTGAATAGTGAGTTATGTTTAGATGGTAACAGATGTCCATGGAAGAGATATGTCCCCCAGAAGTAAGACTCCCTGTAGAGACACTTAATTTGTAAATGTTTAATCACAATTTAAGGTGTTAATTGGCACAGTGAAGAATTCTTTCAGGCAAAATTATTTTTATTACTTCAGACTTAGATACGGAAAGGGAAACTGGATAGAATGGAAAATGAATACTAATTTTATCAGTATGCATTCAAATTATACCAATTGTAAAAGTTCTTTTAATGCTCTCATACTGCTGTCATTTGACTTTGGTATTTCTCATATAATATGTTATGAACTTGAAGGCATTTTTATCAAAAAAATTAAAGATGAGCTAGTTCCATATGTGTACACACACAAATAATCAA
The DNA here is from genome assembly GCA_007570785.1 of Antilocapra americana. Classification (NCBI taxonomy): domain Eukaryota; kingdom Metazoa; phylum Chordata; class Mammalia; order Artiodactyla; family Antilocapridae; genus Antilocapra; species Antilocapra americana. The sequence continues at coordinate 8,248,956 of ML664175.1, forward strand.
CCTAAAAGTCTGCCATCTCACTTAGAGTTACAAACATTAATTATCAAAAAGGGTGCTTTACTTCAAAAATTTTCTGCCAATATTCTCCCTCCTAATCATTCCCTACTTTTCTCATGAACCAAGAATTTACAGATGCACAAGCTGGGCTTAGAAAAGGCAGAAAAATCAGAAATCAAATTGCCAACATTCGTTGGAACATAGAGAAAGCAAGGAAATTCTAGAAAAAGATCTACTTTTGCTTCATTGACTATGCTAAAGCCTTTGACTATATGGATCACAACAAACTGTGGAAAATTGTTAAAGACACGGGATACCAGACCACCTTACCTGTCTCCTGAGAAACCTGTATACAGGCCAAGAAGCAAAAATTGGAACCAGACATCAAACAACAGACTGGTTTAAAATTGGGAAAGGAGTACATCAAGATTGTACATTGCCATATTGTCACCCTGCTTATTTAATTTATATGCAGAGTAGTATATCATGCAAAATGCTCAGCTGGATGAATCACAAGCTGGAATCAAGACTGTCAGGAGAAATAGCAACAACCTTGGATACACAGATGATACCAACCTAATGGTAATAAGCAAAGAAGATCTAAGAGCCTCTTGATGAGAGTGAAAGAGGAGAGTGAAAATATGGCTTAAAACTCAACATTCAAAAAAGATCATGGCATCTGGTCCCATCACTTCATGGCAAATAGATGGGGAAAAGGTAGAGACAGTGACAGATTTTCTTTTCTTGGACTTGAATATCACTGTGGACAGTGATTGCAGCCAAGAAATCAAAAGATGCTTTCTCTTTGGAAGAAAAGCTATGACAACCCTGGATAGCATATTAAAAAACAGAGACATCACTTTGCCAACAAAGTTCTGTATAGTCAAAGCTATGGTTTTTCCAGTGGTCATGTATGGATGTGAGAGTTGGACCACAGAAAAGTCTAAGTGCTGAAGAACCGATGCTTTCAAATTGTGGTGATGGAGAAGACTCTTGAGAGTCCCTAGGACAGCAAGGAAATCAAACTAGTCAATCCCAAGAGAAATCAACTCTGAATATTCATTGGAAGCTGAAGCTCCAATACTTTGGCCACCTGATGCAAAGAGTCAACTACTGGAAAAGGCCCTGATGCTAGGATAGAGGGCAAAAGGAGAAGTGGGCAATAGAGAATGAGATGGTTGGATGGCATCGCTTACTCGACGGACATGAACATGAGAAAACTCCAGGAGATAGTGAAAGACAGGGGGTCCTGGTGTGCTACAGTCCTTGGGGTCACAAAGAGCTGGACACGGCTTAGCAACTGAACAGAAGCTATTCAACATTCAGTAACACTCAAATCCTCACCTGTCTCACACATACTTTTCTCACCATTTCTTTTGCCTAAACTGACTGTTTTCCTTTCCTCTACATAAACAGATCACAGCTCAGGTATCTTGGTCCAACTCAAATACTACATCTTCTGTGAAGATGTCCAGGTATTGTCACATTTATCTGTTTTTATGTCTCCACCTTGGACTATAAGTATCTATAATGCAGGGACCAAAAAACTAAAGATTTCTGAATCCCTGGAATCTGAAGTCTCTAGTGTACACACAGTATGTACTTAACCAACACAAATATTGGCCGGGTAAGTGTTTTGTGAGTCAAGTATACTAATGCGTTTACACATTCTTTCATCCTTTCAACAGAAATGTACCACATGCTTTTCTGATGCCAAGCAACTTGTCATGTCATGCACAATAGTAGAGATATACAAAGAAGATGATGACATGCCCCTGCCCTTCAAGGAGGTGGACAGTCTTGTGAAACCCTAAGCACAAGAACTCCATGCACAATGTGACAAGATCCTTAATGGAGGCTACTGCTGTTTATTAGGGAAAGAAATTGCTGCAAGTCAATAAACTGACTCTTTACTGCTAGATAACCTGGGGGAAGTTGTTTGGGGGTCCTCTAAGTCTCAGATACTTGTCTGTAAGGTGTTAAAAAAGACATTATATGTTTAAGGCAAATATAGAACTATTAACTAAACACTAGAAACTTAAAATGCTTTACTTTAGAGATTCCATGAAACTTCAAAGTTGACATTATTAGATGAACAAGAGTGTCCATATCTACCATTGTTCACAGCCCATAGCCATTACGGAAATTATTATACCAAGGAGTGGTATATACTGGAGTTTTCATATTATGAGTAGTATAAATACTTTTTCTCCTGAGTCAATTCTCTACAACTTACGAAATCAGTGGAATCTGCAATGTAATTCTAAAGTTCTGAAAACAGGAGGAACAGATGTACTTTCATAATTGATTTTAGAACTGCAGTGGGTAAGAGATGCATTCCTTTAGGTAAAAAGGATGAGCCATATACCTTATATTTCAAATGTAACTATTTTTTCATAGTTCAAATTACAGTATATTAATACTAGACTAACAGTTCTCAAAATGGGATAAACTTGTATGTATAAGAAGAAGGAAGTTAAGGATATAGGGACAATAAATTCTGAATTAATATCACACTTCTGTAACATTTATCAACAAAAATGAACAGTACATTTTATAAAACATATGACACTCTCAAACTACCTCCTCACTAGGCTAGCTCAATGTTTTCTTAATTTCATCCATCACCTGAAGTCTGACATCTGAGAAGAATAAAGTGTAGCTTTTGGCAGTTTAAGAGGAGTTTATTCTTCTATCACAAAGAAGGATGCCGCAGCAGTTGCCACACAAAATTTTAAACACAGCAAATGAGCTCATGTTTCTCTTCCAATAAACTCTTTGCTTATCCTAAAGAAAGAAGAGGATCTGTGCTTTCTCCCCTTGTAAACTTGTATCTTTCTCTAAAAGGAAAAGGAAAGGGAAAGGGAAGTTGCTCAATCGTGTCTGACTCTTTGCGACCCCATGAGCTGTAGCCTACAAGGCTCCTTTCACCCACGGAATTTTCCAGGCAAGAGTACTGGAGTGGGTTGCCATTTCCTTCTCCAGGGGATCTTCCCGACCCAGGGATCAAATCCGGGTCTCCTGCATTGCAGGCAGACGCTTTACCATCTGAGCCACCAGGGAAGCTCCATCTTTTTCTAAAGATGAGCTAAAAGACAATACTACTCAAATGACCAAATAATTGACACTCAGGCAAATAATATTTAATGATGGACAGAATCATTTCTTACTGGAAAAGTAGAGCTACACATTGGGGTTTTAGATTAAAAATCTATGTCTTCTTTTCAAAAATAGTTTTTAACACAATTTAAGAAGGATTTTGCTTTTCATTTACATATAGTCCACCAAACTTGTCCAACAGAACAACCATCTTCAAATCATTTAACTACTTCTTCTAATATTTAAATCTGTATTTTAATTTCATAAAACTTTCTATTTTAAATAGCATAAAATTGCTATTTCTACACTCCACAGATAAGTTTTTATCAATTATTATAGAATTCCTATTATAGTAGATTACTGAATGCTTACCTACATGCCACTTCTAAGTACTTCACATATAGTTTTCATTTAACCCTGACCTAACCCAATGAGGCAAAAACTAGTATTATCCCCATTTTATAGATGAAGAAACAAAGGCACTAGGAGATTAACCAAATTGTCCTAATTTGCACAAATAAGTCATAAAGCTGGGATCTGTACTCAAACTTCAATGAGGCACATTTTGCAGTGGCTTCTTAAGAAGGGTACTTGGGAAGTATATTTTTTGAGTACTTATATGTTTGAAAGTGATTTTATTTTACTGTCATGCTTGAATGATAGCTGGATATAGAATAATATGTTGAAAATATTTTCATTCAGAATTTTTAAAGACATGGATTACAGTGTTGCTACTGGCAAATTTAATGTCATTCATATTTTCATGTGTCCTAGTTTCTCTCTCTGAATTCTTCAAGAATTTTATTTCAGGAAGGAATGTCACCAAGATGAACAAAAAGATCATTCAGATTTTTTAATAGGATATTGTGGAAAAACCCAAATGAACTTTTTGGCCAACTCAATAGGTTGTTTATGACTTCACTATCATCTCACAAGAACCATTAGCAATTATGCAAGGACAAGATACCACTGAGAGAATCCTAGAGCAGGAGAGTGAGGCTGAAGTACCCTACCACCACCACAGTAACCAAGACAGACTGTATTAGGAGGGTAAAAATGGCTACATGCTGATCACATTGCCACTCCCCCCAAGTTGGCACAAAACAATGCAGAGAAATCTTCCCCAAGCCTAGAGCTCCTCTACTGAGAGAAGAGCCCCAGGGAGACACCCTGCTTCCCTGCCACTTTGGGTCACTTCCTGGAAGCTTGAGTCTCATTCCATATGGATTGAAGGGAAATCTGCAGGGCTTAACCACTGGGAATCTGATCATAATGAGGAAGCAGGAAGGCGCTAGCAATAGCCAGGACTCAGATCTAGACAGACCCAGATCTTCCTGCAGAACCCAAGTAAAAACCCCAACCACAAGCTTTACTTATCTGCAGAACCAAATCCATGGTGCACCGTAACCAGAGAACTATAGCCAGAATCACTGCTCAGTGTAGCCCCTGTTCGCATCTGACCAGAAAGACTTCCAAGAAAACTGAAAGTTGCATAGTCCACTAGATTAGAGAGACCAACAGATGGAGCTGACTGCCCACAGAGCCCACAGATTCCCCTGCCACACCCATGAAGGGTAGTTAATTAATAGCCCCTCCTACTGTGTAAGGTAGCTCCAGGCCCCTCTATCCAGAAAGGCTAGCAAGAGCATGTGGAAACTGCATGGGCTACAATATCCTCAAGCAGAGAGAATGGCATGCAGATATGCAGAGCAAAGCAAGTAATCTTGTGCAGCCAGGGGAGCTGGCTTGGATCAGTTTGATTCATAAGACACAAAGAGCCTTATTGACTCTCTGGTTTGTGCCTGGGCAGGGAAACAAATTCATAACCACACTCATTGCTTAAAAAATACCTTCAACCATTCTAACCAGGGAACCTAACCAAAGCACATGGGAAACTGCAGAAACCATCCGACAGCCCTGTTTACAGTGACACTTGAACACAGAGTACAGCCCACATGGCTATCCCCATTTCCAAAGCAAATCTGGTGGCCTTGCCTGGCCAGGGAATTCAGTAAACACTCTTGACTGGTTTGAGTCTGCAAACAACTGTGCAGGCACTGAACCCTCTTCTCCTGCCCTACTAAGGTAGGAAAGTTAATTCATAGCCCCTACTGTTGAGTATAGTGTCATGTCCTAATCAGTTGATCTGAACAATACTATGGACCAAATGGACATAAAAGAGATATCTGGAACATTCTGACAATAGCAGATTACACATTCTTCTCAGATGTGCATGAAACGTTTTCTAGGATAGACTATACATTAGACTAAAAAATAAGTCCTAGCAAATTCAAGAAGATTGAAATCAGAGCAAATATCTTCTTTAATCACTATGGCATGAAACTAGAAATCAGTAATAGAAGGAAAGTTGGAAAATTCATGAATACATGAAAATTAAAAAACATGATCCTGAATAACCAAAAAATCAAAGGAGAAATTAGAAAGCAAACTATCTTGGGACATATGATGAAAACAAAACATACCAAAACTTATGTGATCCTTCAGAAGCATTTTTAAGAGGGAAGTTCATAGCAATAAATGTTTACCTTAAGAAGCAAGAAAGAACTCAAACAACCTAACTCTTTGCCTTTGGGGACTCAAAAAAGAACTGAGACCAAAGTTAGAAGAAAGAAGGAAATAATAAAGACTAAAACAGAAATAAATTAAATAGAGAAAAGCAAAACAATAGAAAAGATTAACCAAACTAAGAGCTGGTTTTTGAAAAGATAAATGAAACTGACAAAACTTTAATTAGACTACACCTGGAGAAAAGAGAAGACTCAAATCAACAAAATTATAAATGCAAAAGGAGACATTAAAATTGATACAACAGAGATTCAAAGGGTCATAAAAGTCTACTATGAACAACTGCATGCTGACAAACTGGAAAACTTCTGAGACACATGCCAGCTATCAAAACAGAATTAGAAAGAAATAAAATATATGAACAGACCAATCACTTAGATGGAGATTAAATCAATAATTGGAAATCTTCCAAGAAAGAAAAGTCCAGGACCAGATAGCTTCACGGGTAAATTTTTTTTTTTTTTTTTGTCAATTTTATTTATCTTCTCAAAGAACCAGCTTTTGGCTTGGTTGATTTTTGCTATGGTCACTTTTGATTCCTTTGCATTAATTTCTGCCCTGATCTTTAAGATTTCTTTCCTTCTACTAGACCTGGGCTTCTGCATCTCTTCCCTTTCTAGTTGCTTTAGGTGTATAGTAAGGTCATTTATTTGATTTTTTTCTTGTTTCCTGAGGTGAGCTTGTATTGCTATGAACTTTCCCCTTAGCATTGCTTTCACAGTGTCCCATAGGTTTTGAGCTGTTGTGTTTTCATTTTCATTCGTTTCCATGCATAACTGAATTTCATTTTTAATTTCTTCTGTGATTTGTTGGTTATTCAGCAGTGTGTTGTTGAGCCTCCATATGTTGGAACTTTTGAGAGGTTTTCTCCTGTAGTTGATATCTAATCTCACTGCATTGTGGTCAGAAAAGATGCTTGGGATGATTTCAATATTTTTGAATTTACCAAGGCTAGATTTATGGCCCAGGATGTGATCTATCCTGGAGAAGGTCCCGTGTGCACTTGAGAAAAAGGTGAAATTCTTTGTTTTGGGGTGGAATGACCTATAGATATCAATTAGGTCTAGTTGGTCTATTGTTTCATTTAAAGTTTGAATTTCCTTGTTACTTTTCTGTCTAGTTGATCTATCCATTGGTGTGAGTGGTGTATTAAAGTCTCCTGCTATTATTGTGTTGTTGTTGATTTCCCCTTTCATATTTGTTAGCATTTGCCTTACATATTGTGGAGCTCCTATGTTAGGTGCATAAATATTTATAATTGTTATTTCTTCTTCCTCGATTGATCCTTTGATCATTATGTAATGTCCATCTTTATCTCTTTTCACTGCCTTTATTTTAAAGTCTACTTTATCAGATATGAGTATTGCCACTCCTGCTTTCTTTTGGTCTTTATTTGCATGGATTATCTTTTTCCAGCCTTTAACTTTCAGTCTATATGTGTCCCTAGGTTTGAGGTGGGTCTCTTGTAGACAACATATATAGGGGTCTTGTTTCTGTATCCAATCGGCCAATCTTTGTCTTTTGGTTGGGGCATTCAGCCCATTTACATTTAAGGTAATTATTGATAAGTATGATCCCGCTGCCATTTATTTTATTGTTTTGGGTTCCAGATTATCTATCCCATCGGTGTTTCCTATCTAGGGAAGATCCTTTAGCATTCGTTGGAGGGCTGGTTTGGTGTTGCTGAATTCTCTCAGTTTCTGCTTGTCTGAGAAAATTTTGAATTCTCCTTCAAATTTGAATGAGATCCTTGCTGGGTACAGTAGTCGAGGTTGTAGATTGTTTTCTTCCATGACTTTAAGTATGTTTTGCCATTCCCTTCTGGCCTGAAGCGTTTCTGTTGAGAGATCAGCTGTTATCCTTATGGGATTCCCCTTGTGAGTTATCTTTTGCTTCTCCCTTGCTGCTTTTAATATTTGGTCTTTGTATTTGATATTTGCCAATTTGATTAATATGTGTCTTGGGGTGTCCCGCTTGGGGTTCATTCTATTTGGGATTCTCTGTGTTTCTTGGACCTGAGTGGCTATTTGCATCCCCAATTTAGGGAAGTTTTCTACAATTATCTCTTCAAGAATTTTCTGATGGTCTTTCTTTTTGTCTTCTTCTTCTGGGACTCCTATGATTCGAATATTGGTGCGTTTAATATTGTCCCAGAGGTCTCTAAGGTTGTCTTCATTTCTTTTAATTCTTTTTTCATTTTTCCTTTCTGTTTCATTTATTTCTGTCATTCTGTCTTCTATCTCACTTATTCTGTCTTCTATCTCTGTTATTCTACTGTTGGTTCCCTCCAGAGTGTTTTTGATCTCATTTATTGCATTATTCATTGTATTTTGTCTCTTTTTCATTTCTTCTAAATCTTTGTTAAAGCTTACCTGCATCTTCTCAATCCTTGCCTGCAGGTTATTGAGCTGTAACTCCAACTTATTTTCCAGGTTTTGGATCATTTTCACTATCATTATTCGGAATTCTTTGTCAGGTAGACTTCCTATCTCTTCGTCTTTTGTTTGGTCTAGGGGGTATTTATCCTGTTTCTTTACTTGCTGGGTATTTCTCTGCCTTTTCATCTTGTTTATCTTGCTGTGTTGTCCCTTTATTGTGGGGATTCCTCTCTATGGGAGGGGTTGGATGCGTGGTTTGTCGAAGTTTCCTGGATGGAAAGGCTTGTGTGGTTTTCTGGTGGGTGAGTCTAGGTTTCCTCACTGTTAAGTTATAATGAAGGCTTTTTCTGGTGCTGGTGCATTCGGTGAAGGGAAGGGTCTGTAGATTTTCAGATGATTCCCTGGTCCGGCTTCTCCTTCTCACAGACTATAGACTCCTTTCTATGCAGTTATCGCCACCTGCAGGGCTTTAATTAGCTTCTCCTGTCTGTTTCAAAGCTGTTAGTTCTGCTAGCGTCTTCTGTCTGCTGGTCTTTTAAGTGTCTCCACGGGTAAATTTTATCAAACATTTAAAGAAGAATTGATATCAGTCCTTCTCAAAGTTTTCCCCAAAAAAAAGCTGGAGTGGAGAACACTCCCAAAGTCATTTTATAAGCCCAGTATAACCTTGCTGAAAAGGACACTACCAGAAAAGAAACACTACCAGAAAAGGAAACTAAGGCTAGTATCTCTAATAAGCATAGATGTAGAAGTTCTCAATAAAACACTAGTAAACCAAATTTAGTAGCATATTAAAAGGATTACTCACTATGACCTAGTGGGATTTTTCCCTAGGAAGCAAAAATAGTTCAGCATATGCATATCAATACAATAAATCACAGTAATATAATGAAATCAAAAATTATGATAATTTCTATAAACACAGAAAAGGCACCTGACAAAACACAGTATTCACCTATAATAAGAATTCTAATCAAATTAGCCTAGAAAGAACATATTTCAATGTAATAAACACTATATGCTAGAAGACCACAGCTAACATCAAACTCAACAATGAAAGATTGAAAAGTTTTTCTCTAAGATCAGAAGTAAGACAAGGGTGACTACCTTCACCCCTCCTATTCAACAGAATACTTAGAGTTATACTTGAAGAAGCCAGTCAAGAAAAAGAAATAAAAGGCAGAAGTGGAAAGGAAGAAGTAAGATTATGTACTTTCAGAATATGTGATTTTGTATATAGAATACCCTAAAGACTCCACAAAATAAAAGCTGTTAAATGTAATCAAAGAATTCAGTAAGGTTATAAGAATCAAAAATTAACATACCCCAAGGTCCGTCTAGTCAAGGCAATGGTTTTTCCAGTAGTCATGTATGGATGTGAGAGTTGGACTATAAAAAAAGCTGAGTATAGAAGAATTGATGCTTTTGGATTGTGGTGTTGGAGAAGACTCTTGAGAGTCCCTTGGACTGTAAGGAGATGCAACAAGTCCATCCTAAAGGAGATCAGTCCTGAATATTCATTGGAAAGACTGATGTTGAGGCTGAAACTCCAATACTTTGGCCACCTGATGAGAAGAGCTGACTCATTTGAAAAGACTCTAATGCTGGGAAAGATTGAAGGCAGGAGGAGAAGGGGACAACAGAGGATGAGGTGGTTAGATGACATCACTGACTCAATGGACATGAGTGGGCAAACTCTGGGAGTTGGTGATGGACAAAGAGACCTGGCATGCTGCAGTTCATGGGGTCACAAAGAGTCAGACATGACTGAGTGACTGAACTGAACTGAAATTGGTACTGTTTCTGTCCACTAAGGTTATCTGATAAGAATAAGGAAAACAGTCATATCACTATAGCATAAAAACCATAAACTACTTAAGAGTAAATTTAACCAAGGAGGTGAAACATGTCTCCTCTGAAAAATACAAGACCCTGATGAATTTGAATGTTTTTTTTTTTAAACAGAAATAGAAAAAACAATCCTAAAGTTAAACCACAAAGGACCTTAGTAGCCAAAGCAATTCTGAGAACAAAGCAGGAAGCATCACCCTTCCTGATTTTAGGCTATAATATAAAGCTATAGTAATCAAAACTGAATGACCCTGGCATAAAAACAGACACAGAGACATATGGAACAGAAGAGAGAGTACCAAAATAAACCCAAGCATGTTTGGTCAACTGTGTTTAATAAAAGACTTATGAATAGTCAAATGGAGAAAATAGTCTTGTCAATAAATGTAGCTGGTAAAATTGGATATTCACATTTAAAAGATGAAACTAAACTCTTCTATTACACCACTAACAAAAACTATCTCAAAATGTATTAAAAGTCTAAGACCAGAAAGCATAATAGTTCTAGAAGAAAACAGAGGAAAATGTTCCCTGACATGGGTCTTGGAAATGATTTTTTGGATACAACACCTAAAACACAAGGAACAAAATGAAAAATAAACAAGTGAGACCACATCAAACTAAAAAGCTTCTGCATAGCAAAATATATAGCCAGCAAATTGAAAAATAAAAGTATAGGATGGGAAAAAATTTGCAAACTATATATTTCTAATAAAAGATTAATATCCAAAATATATGGGGAATTCATACAACTCAATGGCAAAAGGAAAAAATATATATATACCCAATTTAAAAATGGACAAATGACCAATAGATCCTTTTCCAAAGAAGATAAATAAACGTCCAACAGGTACATGAAAAGATACTCAACATCAGTAATTAGGGAAATATATATCAAAACCACAATTATATCTATCTTACTTCTAAGATTCAAAAAGATAAGAAATGCTAGAGAGGATGTGGAGAAAAGCGAATATCTGTACATGGTTGGTATGGTTGTAACTTGGTACATTCACTATGGAAAACAGTATAGAGATTTCTCAAAAAGTTAAAAATAGAACTACCATATGATCCAATAATTTTACTTCTAGGAAAAAGGAAACAAAAACATTAACTCAAAAAGATATCTGTATCCCCATGTTCACATGGGGATTACTAACATTTAGCCAAGATATGAAAACAAAGTGTCCATCAATGAAGAAATGGATAAGGAAGTTGAGATATATGTGTCATGGAATACTATTCAACCATAAGACACAAGGAAATTCTGACATTTATGACAACCTTGAGGGCATTATACTAATTGAAATTAGTCAGACAGAATATAAATAGATAATAAGGATCTACTGCATAGTACAGGGAATTCTACTCAATACAATGTAATGTCCTATATGGGGAAAGCATCTAAGAAAGAGTGGGCAAATGCATATGTATAACTGATTCACTTTGCTATACAACCAAGCCTAACACAACGCTGTAAATCAAATATACTCCAGTAAAAATTAAAAAAAAAAAAAAGAAGTCAGAAAAAGTACTAGGGACATAATACACAACGTAAGAACTATAGTTAATGCTGCTGTAAGACATACAGTTCCCTGATACCTCAGTTGGTAAAGAATCCACCTCCAATGCAGGATTCCTGGGTCAGGAAGATCCGCTGGAGAAGAGATAGGCTACCACTCCAGCATTCTTGGGCTTCCTTTGTGGCTCAGCTGGTAAAGAATCTGCGGCAATGCAGGAGACCTGGGTTAGATCCCTGGGTTGGGAAGATAAACAGGCGAACCTCAGGCGTATTGCAAGTTAAGTTCCAGACTACCACAATAAAGTAAATATCACAAAAATGTAAATTACACAAATTTACTTGTTTCCCAGTGCATATAAAGTTATGTTTATACTATACTGTAGTCTATTAAAAGTGCAATAGCATTATGTCTAACAAACAATGTATATACTTTAATTTAAAAATATTTTATTATTAAAAATGTTAATTATCATGTGAGCCTTCAGCTAATTGTCATCTTTTTGCTGATGGAGGACACTGCCTCATTGTTGATGGCTGCTGACCAATCAGGGTACTGGTTGCTGGTGTTGGGAAAGGTTGTGACAATTTCATAAAATAAGATGACAATGAAGTTTGCCACATTGACTGAGTCATCCTTACAGAAAAATTTCTCTGTAGCATGCAATGCTGTTTGCTAGCATTTTATCCATAGTAGAACTTTCAAAATTGGAGCCAATCTTTGTAAAACCTGCTGTTGCTTTATCAACTAAGTTTATGCACTATTCCAAATATTTTGTTGTCATTTCAACAACGGATTAAGTTCATTATCTTACATGGACATGGTTATGGTGCCCTAAAACAACAGCAACATCAAAGTTGACCATAAGAAATAATAATAAATTTTGAAATATTGCTACAATAGCCAAAATATGACAGAGAAAAACAAAGTGAGCATATGTTTTGGGAAAAATGATGATAGACTTGCTCAATGTGAGGTTACCACAAACCAATTTGTAAAAAATGCAGCATCTACAAAGCACAATAAACTGCTACAGACCAAGGTATGCCTGTATATAAAAGTTGTTGAGAGTTGGTGCTAAGAGTTCTTATCACCAGGAAAAACATATATATACGTATGTAATATTTTGATGTCTATATGAGATGACGGATGTTAACTAAGGTTATTGTGATAACCTTTCACAATATATGTGAGACAAACCATTATACTATAAAACCTAAACTTACACAATGCCATATGCCAATTATATCTCAATAAAACTCAAGGAAAAAAATATGTCTTTATTGTTGGTATTTCAAATTTCACACATAAGAGCAGTCGCTGGGCTGGGAATTTGCTGGGCCTTGGCAATGTAAAAATTCACGTCTTTTTGTTCTGAAAAACGTCTAGCAATATTCCTTTGACAACTTCCTTTCTAATATTTCTTCTGATCTCCCTTTCTGAAACTTTCATTAGGTGGAAATTTGATTGGCTAACAAAAAAAGTTATCTTTAAAAACCTATTAATCACATTTTGTATGAACATTTAGCTAGTAGACATACTATTTTCTAAAATGTCTACTGAATTTTTATGTTTTAAAGCCTATATTTTTAATTTCCAGGAGCCCCTTCTGCTTCCTTTTAGGTAGAATACTATTCATCTCATTGAATGAACAAATCTTATTCTAGTTCTATGGTTTTACATTACTTTTCTGGTTCTTTTCTTTTTCCTCCACTGTTCTTTCCTCCCATTTATTCGATTTCTTTCTTTCAGATTATGTCATGGACTAAAATGCTAATTAAAAGTTCTGATTTAGGGTGGGTGGAGCTTTTAAACTAATCATAATTAAAGAGTGATGATGTTGTCATCTTGTCTTCTTACTGGAAATATTATGAACAAATATCAAGTCCTATAAATATTTTCTGCAAAAAAGAACCTCCAGAGAAAAATCCTTCCAGTCCCATGTAAAGAAGTAAGGATGAAGAAGGAAGGGGGTTATTCAAAATATTTAACTACCACCACAATTTGCGAAGCAACAAATCAAAACACCCACCAGCCAGGAGGTCTGAGCAGACCACTGCTATGCATATATTATCTTTTTAGCTGGAAGGGTCAGGAAAATGATCATGTTAGCAAAATGAGAGAAGTAAAGCCTCACCTTTGTACCTCAGGTGAATAGAGGGGAGAATTTACAGGGAAGACAGTGTAAATAAACTTGATGCTAAAATTCTGGAGATGGCCAAAAAAATGGCCCCAGGGTTTTTTCACTTGATTTGCAGACTGAATGTCCATATTTTCAACTGTGCATCTAGCGACCTCTCCTCTATCTCTAGTATTTCGAGTCTTTCTGGCTCTGCTTCTCAGTTTCCTCTGGGAGTGGGGGGAGGGATAGATAACCGTGTGGGTTGGAGGGTGGGGTTCTAACTACATCTTACACAGATTTTCCCATGATTCCCAAGGTTTCTTTCCACAATCCTGAGTGTATACTATCTTACTTCTGGTCGGAACGTTCATTGACATCAACCCTACAGGAATTTACATTTGACTTTCCTCATCTCTGTTTTCACATATTGTAATGCAAGCTTACAGACACTAGCTTGGTTTTTTATTGGAACAGATATTTTGCTTCTGTTTCTTATTCAGCTCATTTAAAATAATTTTCAAGAAAACTAGGAACAGAAACTACTTTACTATTTTGAAACCAGTACACCCCAACCTGAATACCCTATCTAGGCCCTGTGATGGCACTTTCTTCCCTTTATGTGGTACTGGAATTTTTACGTACATGATTTATTTCTTCTACTAGACCTCACAGTTAAGAAAAGGCTATCTGACTCTTTCTAAGGGCTTAATGTAGTGCATTTTTTACATATCAGGTTCTCAGTATATATTTGTGGACTGAATGTATAGAAACAGAATCAAAACATTATTTTCCTTAATCTTTTTCTGTAAACTCTTTTTCTAGAGGGTATATGGGCTTGTTGGAGTTAAACAAAAATATTTGACTAGTACTTAGCTCAGCTCTAGCATGAGGACACACACACAAAAAAATAAAAGACAAGACAGAACAAAGCAAAAGTACAATCAGTGCCCTCAAAGAAGTTATTATCCCTTAGGCATTATAAGATAGATTCACAAGAGAATACCTAGAGAAGACTAGGAAACAGTGCGAAAAGAAGCAATGCACTTCAACAATATAAATGCAAAATTACAGGGGTCAGATCTAAAAGTCTGTAGCAGATTCATAGTTTTAGTCATCTACCTCTTTATTACAGGGCTTGCCAGGCAGCTCAGTGCGAAAGAATCCACCTACAAGGTAGGAAACCTGGCTTAGAGCCTCTGAGTCAGGAAGATTCCCTGCCCTGAAGAGGAAATGGCAACCCACTCCAGTATTCCTGCCTGGAGAATTCCATGGACAGAGGAGCCTGGTGGGCTATAGCCGTGAGGTCGCAAAGTTGGACACAATGGGGCACGCACTCACGCACTCCTCTTTATTACAGACCCATCTTCTTTGCAAAATGATTCCAACATATTCCAGAGTCGGCCTATCCGCTTCAAAATTTCCCAGGGAAGCTGTTTAGGAGCTAAGTCTCCTGATGAAGCCAAAACACCTTTTTATGAGCAATGAATTTTCACTGCTTGGAACAATTGTCATTATCCAGTTGGCATGCTCACTCGACTGCATTATTTATGACTTTATAAATGCTTCCTCCTATTTCAAAGGGCTCTGAGCTGCCTTCATCAATAAATCAATAAATCATGTCTGTAACTGGGAAATTTTCCTTGGGTATTTATTAATAGCAAGCCCGTTTCCAAGGAGCCAAAAATTCAGAAAGTCAAAGAGCCTTGGAACACTTAATTATTTTTCTAAAGTTTGAGAAAGTTACTAAATTCATTTCTAAAGTTCCTTCTAAGTCCAGGTTTCTGTGATTAGATGATAGACACACACACACTTATATATATTATATATATATATATATATATATTAATTATGATCATTTGTCTACTTTTGAAATATTTAAATTTCTTATAATAAATTTACTGCCAGCAGAATCACCCATACTGGTCTGATATTCAAGTAAATGATACCCTTTTATTGAAATGGAGAGATGATTTACAGAGAGACGATAAATGTAGACAAATGGACAGTCAGACAATGAATTAAATTGTTTAACTGGTAAGAGCTTCACCTCTGGAAAAAGACTTGAATCGCAGCTCTGTTACTTGTAAAATAATGTTTGATAAATTACTTTGTTTCTAGGCTTTAACATTCCCATCTATAAAGTGAACATGATAATACCTGTGAAACTCACCATCAGTATTAAATGACATATTGCATATTAGCTGTATCATTTGGCACATAGTAATTGCTTAGTAAAAACTAGCCCCCTAATTTTATCAAAACTTTCAAATGTTCCCAAATGCAAATCTTTATGAAAGTGTATTATGTTCAGGGCACAGATGATGTAATATCTTTTCCTTCCATGGACCCCTGAAGAAAAAGGCTGGTAGGATGTGACAAATATTGTCCTTTCACCAGACAGAAGATGACCTGGGCTATCTGTAACATAACTTCCTTTCACTTTCCCAGTTACTTAAATTTCTAACAATTTCAAAGAACTTGGACTTTCATTAATGTGTCATTCTATGCTGTCCCTCCAAGTCTTTGTAAGAGTTTTCTCTGACAAAAATTTACCACCTTTCTTGCCTATAAAGTGAAAGTTGCTCAGTTGTGTCCAACTCTTTGCAACCCCATGGATAGTATAGTCCATGAAATTCTCCAGGCCAGAATACTGGAGTGGGTAGCCTTTCCCTTCTCCAGGGGATCTTCCCAACCCAGGAATCAAACCCAGGTCTCCCACATTGCAGGCGGATTCTTTGAGCCACAAAGGAAGCCCAAGAATACCAGAGTGGGTAGCCTAGCCCTTTTCCAGGGGAATCTATCTGACCCAGGAATCGAACCAGGGTCTCCTGCATTGCAGGCAGATTCTTTACCAACTAAGCTATAATAGGACTCCTAAAACCTTTGTAAAAACTAGCTTAGATACTTCGTCCTCTGTAAACCCTCTCTCTCATTTAAAAAGCAAAATTGTTCACTTCTTTTATTCTACCAGTGCACTTGTAGATACCTTGAAGTACTCTAACTCTGTTTCATAATTATATACGGACCTAGGAATCTTTCTGGCTGGTCCATGATCTTGTTGAAGGTAAAAGGTACTATGTCTTATTTCTCTCTGTGTTGCTGGTACACAGCACAGAATCTAACAACACTCTGAGCTAATATTTCGTACTTTCTATTGCTAATTTCCTACCCAAAGAAGTAAAATCCTGTAAAACTTATTCTTCTCTTGTTTTAAAATCTATTTAACTTGTTATCTTCATTTTAGAGCAACCTAATTTGATTTCAAGTTTCTATCACATGAACATGTATCAGAAAACTGAACTGCTTTCTTAATTAATGTGCTTCATATTCTTATCTATATAACTCTTTCAAATTTTTTTTTAACCATCATTCATCTTTGACTGGGCTAAGCAATACTAAAATGCTATTCCCATAGACATATAATTTTCTGGGACACTGCTCAGACTGAAGAAGACACATCTCTTCAGTACAGTCAACCATTTACCAATTAGTTAACTGAGGCTCATGTCCTGTCCCTGGAAACTACAAAATCACTACTATTAACAGCATCCATGGGAGAAGACAGATCATGAAGAAGCCCATTGAAATCCCAGAGATGATCTATGCATAAAACGGGGCAAAATAGCCCAAAGGCCTAGTGTTTTCCTTTGTGTTTTTGCAGCAGTTAAACCATAAAAACAATAGGAACAGTTTTGAATTGGAGTCTAATTCTAATATAATGAAAAGTAAATATAGAGCTTATACTTGTGTGCTAAATATCAAATAGTAATGGAATCAACTGTCCCTACTGACCCTGGAAGGATACCACCAATACATTTTCCTCCCCTTTGGAAAACAAGTACCTCATGCCACCTTCATCCTGTATGGTTTCTTTTCTAGTCACAGGCAAGTTTTATCACCACAACTTGCATTGCCTCCAATTCTCATATACCTCTATCCAGGCCACAGTCTTGTCAAAAATATTGAGAGGGCAACAGGCAGGAAGGCCAGGGGTCTCCAAATGGAGGAAATAGGCTGCAAGTGTCTCTTAAAATTCTATGTTGCCATGACAACACCTGGTTCCACCAGAACTTAACTTTTCTCAAACCAAGCTAACCGATGCATTTTTCTTATGGAAATGTTTTTCTTAATACATAATACATAATACAAATACATAATAAACCTATGTATTTGCTTTGGAATTTGCCTTTCTTCAAAATGGTTCCACCTAAGACTAACTTTTTTTTTTCTTTTCTCAAACTATGGGCTGATAACAGCTCAACAAATTAGTATTCATGTCAATTGTTTTATGGCTGGGGGATGACACCCCTTATGCCATCCTATCTCAAAAATGCATATTGTGGGAGAGGGGCCAGGTGGACTCTGTCAGCCGTGATGTGTCTCTCTTACCTTCTAATAAACATAAAACATCCAGCTAAAAACTAGCAGAGGGGCACTCTCCATCCCCCTTCTGATGTCTATGTCAGAAGTTTTCTCTGCCCTTTTCTTACTTTAATAAAACACTGCTCTACAAAAAGCTCTTGAGTGATCAAGCCTGGTCCCAAAGTTAAATCTTCAGAAATCACGAATCTGACACTGTTCAGGGTAAGCTATCAGTAAGGCATTCCGAATAGAAAATCGTTCACACGATTACACTATTTCTATTATCTATTGAATTAAATTCAAACTTTTCACTCATCATGCCCAGTTTCTGTACTTTAGTATTTGTGCTCAGCACCTAGATAATATATAAATTATATCAAATATACTTAAAATGCATTGCTGAGTTCCTAAAAAGAAGGAAATTTTCCAAAACACAAAAATAACAAAGACAGAAAAGCAGAGATTTGAAATAAGAATGATACATGATCTCAGAAACTAGGACTATCATGGAACAATGTTCTTAGAAACCAGAACTATAGGGACTTAGGGCCTAAAAGAACAATAGGCATGGGTTTGCCAAAGTATATGCATATGTGGCAGAAAACTGAATCTGAGACCTAAAGTCAAGACCCAGAAAGGACAATATAGTCAAGGAAGGGTAGGAAAAACTTACCTGCCTGCAGTAATGGAAACCTGTTCATATCTGCTAATGCTGTATCAAAAGTCACAACAATAAAAATAGCCTCCCCCAACTTTGTTAACATGGGCCTACCATCCCATGGATGCAAAATCCAAATCTGTAACATCTTCACAGTAGAAAAATGTCTGATTCAAACAATAAAGTCATCCTTAAAAGCTCTGAGAAGGTGTTAGAGAGAAACATCAGATAATGTACAAGGAACTACAACTTGACTGCAAATTTCACAAGAACAAAAACTGTAAAGTTAAATAAATAAGGATGACTACATTCAGAAGTGTTAAATTGAGGGACACAGACCAGAATGCAGCCCAAATTCAACTCTGTTGAAACATAAGGTGGGCAAGTTTTCAGAAACTGGGGTGGGAGGATTGTAGGCAATCTGGATTTGCTAATTGGGTTACCCAGAGGAAAACTAAACTTTCTGGTATCTTCAGGACAAGAAGCAGTCTCACAACTTGCAGTAAGGCATCCCCAGGAGTTAGAGTTCCCCTTTCATGGGGACCAGCATTCTTGATGATGACACTTCAGAAGATAGTACTAGAGAAAGACACCTGGATTTTTAAATTGACAAGAAAAATTTTAAGAGATTTACATCTCAAAGGGATAGAGAAAGGATTTACAATTATCAGTAGTTTTCTAAAGTGTATGCTCAGAAAAAAGTGGTCAGGAACCTAGGGTCAAAAAAAGAAAAATTGATGAAACTGAAGCTTTCTTAATAACTAGAGATAAGATCGATAAATCTACCTTCAATGCATAAGATTCAACATCTCCCACTTTTTGATTGGATCGTTTATTTTTCTAGAATGTAGCTGCAGGAGTTGCTTGTATATTTTTGCGATTAATTGTTTGTCCGTTGCTTCATTGGCTATTATTTTCTCCCATTCTGAAGGCTGCCTTTTCACCTTGCTTATAGTTTCCTTTGTTGTGCAGAAGCTTTTAATTTTAATTAGATCCCATTTGTTTATCCGTGCTTTTATTTCCGATATTCTGGGAGGTGGGTCATAGAGGATCTTGCTTTGGTTTATGTCGGAGAGTGTTTTGCCTATGTTATCCTCTAGGAGTTTTATAGTTTCCGGTCTTATGCTTAGATCTTTGATCCATTTTGAGTTAATTTTTGTGTATGGTGTTAGAAAGTGTTCTAGTTCCATTCTTTTACAAGTGGCTGTCCAGTTTTCCCAGCACCACTTGTTAAAGAGGTTGTCTTTTCTCCATTGTATATTCATGCCTCCTTTGTCAAAAATAAGGTGTCCATAGATGCGTGGATTTATCTCTGGGCTTTCTATTTTGTTCCATTGATCTATATTTCTGTCTTTGTGCCAGTACCATACTGTCTTAATGACTGTGGATTTATAGTATAGCCTAAAGTCAGGTAGGTTGATTCCTCCAGTTCCATTCTTCTTTCTCAAGATTGCTTTGGCTATACGAGGTTTTTTGTATCTCCATACAAATGGTGAAATTATTTGTTCTAATTCTCTGAAAAAGACCTCTGGTAGCTTGATAGGAATTGCACTGAATCTATAGATTGCTTTGGGTACTATACTCATTTTCACTATATTGATTCTTCCAATCCGCGAACACGGCACATTTCTCCATCTATTTGTGTCCTCTTTGATTTCTTTCATCAGTGTTTTAAAGTTTTCGATATACAAGTCTTTTGTTTCTTTAGGTAGAAATACTCCTAAGTATTTTATTCTTTTTGTTTCGATGGTGAATGGAATTGTTTCCTTAATTTCTCTTCCTGGTTTCTCATTGTTAGTGTATAGGAATGCCAGGGATTTCTGTGTTGATTTTGTATCCTGAAACTTAACTATATTCACTGATTAGCTCTAGTAATTTTCTGACAGATATTTCTCCAAAGAAGACATAAAAATGGCTAACAAACACATGAAAAGATGCTCAACATCACTCATTATCAGAGAAATGCAAATCAAAACCACAATGAGGTACCACTTTACACCAGTCAGAATGGCTGCCATCCAAAAGTCTACAAGCAATAAATGCTGGAGAGGATGTGGAGAAAAGGGAACCCTCTTACACTGTTGGTGGGAATGCAAACTAGTACAGCCACTATGGAAAACAGTGTGGAGATTCCTTAAAAAACTGCAAATAGACCTGCCATTTGACCCAGCAATCCCACTGCTGGGCATATACACCAAGGAAACCTGAATTGAAAGAGACACGTGTACCCCAATGATCATTGCCGCATTGTTTACAATAGCCAGGACATGGAAGCAACCTAGATGCCCATCAACTGATGAATGGATAAGAAAGCTGTGGTACATATATACAATGGAATATTACTCAGCATTAAAAAAAAAATTCATTTGAATCAGTTCTACTCAGGTGGACGGAACTGGAGCCTATTATCCAGAGTGAAGTAAGCCAGAAGGAAAAACAACAATACAGTATACTAACGCATATATATGGAATTTAGAAAGATGGTAACGAGAACCCTGCATGCGAGACAGCAAAAGGAACGCAGATGTATAGAACAGACTCGTGGACTCCGTGGAAGAGGGCAAGGGTGGGATGATTTGGGAGAATGGCATTGAAACATGTTAATTATCATATGTGAAATCAATCGCCAGCCCAGGGTTGATGCTTGGGGCTGGTGCACCAAGATGTCCCAGGGGGAGGGAATCGGGAGGGAGGAGGAAGGGGGGTTCTGGAGGGGGAGCATATGTAAACCCATGGCGGTTTCATGTCATTGTATGCAAAACCAACACAATAAAGAAAACTAAAAAAATAAATAAATAAATAAAATCTTATGTAATCATTTTGAGGAAAAAAAAAAATTCAACATCTCTCCATAACTGATAGATCAATCAGGCAAATATTTAAAGAATAAATAAAATACCTAAGCAACACACTTAGCATTTTGATTTATTGGCACAAGTAATAATTCACATAGAATATTTATAAAGATAGATCATTTAGCAGAACATAAAGCAAGGAATTTCAAAGTCAGTAATATACAATTTGCTTTCTGGTAAAAAACTATATTATAAAATCAAAATATTTTCTTATTTTTGATATCAATAGTTTTAAAAGGATCTAGTGTTTGCCAGTGAGGACAATCGGTTAATGGTGTTTAGACTTCTAACTGGTAAGTGGATGGATGGATGGACTGAGTGGGTCAATTCCAATGTTTTGCGACCCCATGGACAATAGCACACCAGGCTTCCCTGTCCTTCACTCAGACTCGTGTCCATGTGTCAATGATGCCATCCAACCATCTCATCCTCTGCTGCCCTCTTCTAGGGGTCAATTAACCAAGATGCCTTTACTCATTTAATAGGTATTATTTTAATACAAGAGTTCTTGCTGTATGACATTCCAAATCTTTCTATTAAAAACTATCATTTTAGCAATATTTTCCTGACTGAATCCTTGAACTACAGCCTAGTTCAACAGTATATTGCACAAAAAAGTCGGTTCTTAATGAAAGCATCCATTCTCTCTTTCCATGCCACTGTCCCAATAACACCATCAGAGAGAAATGGAATGGCTCTCTGTAGGAGGGGAAAACAAACCAAGTTCCTTAATTTTCATAAAAATAACTGACATTAAAATTATCCTAGGCCTTGCTTCAAATATCAGCACAAAATGTCTGTAACAAATCAGTAAACTTTCTCTTATGCTAACTATAGCTTGATTTCTTAGCAAATACACAAAGCCTTCTCCTTTCCCACTGGACTCACAGCTAACCTACATTTGTGAGCCTGCCCCAAGTCATGTAGATCCACACTAAAAACTGAAGTTTGTGCAAATGTGATAAAAACTTGGTGTGAACCATAAGCTCTGCTACAAATTTTCTTCTTCTCCATCACTGGCTGAATTGAGAGGCAGTCACACATCAGCAGAAAAACAGTCATAAGGTGAGTTGTATTCCTTCCTAATATTATTACCTAATATTACATTATCTGTTCCTCTGCTCAATATCTTTCACATGACAACTTAGAATTTAGGAGAAGATGAAGGCATGCCTCATCTAAAGTCTTAGTATACTTCTGTTTATCCACACTAAGAAATGAAGTTTGTGCAAATATGATGAAAACTTGGTGTGAACCATAAACTCAGGTACAAATTAGGGTTATTAATGAACTCTCATGTTTCATTCTTTCATTGCCAGGAAACTCAGAGCTAAATGTAAATGCAATTCCTCACTGTTCTTTAACTGCTTAACATTATTTTAAGCTGTACTAGTAGATTTTTTTAATCAGGTTCAATTCTTTTAGAAATTGGGTAAGATAGAAAATATTATGAGTGAAATGAGTGCAATTCAAGTTATGCCTCTGATATGTCTTTTCAGCCCTATCATTGTTGAATCTTACTTAAGCCTCCATATCTAATGCAAATAGCATTTCTTCAATGAAGCTATTCCCCCATGACTCCAAGCTTACTATATTTAGCCTCTTGCCTTTCAAATCTCTTACTGCCCTTCCTGTTTATAAAATGTGTCCCTGTCAATACTAATTAACATTTCTCTACAGCCCCACTTAACATCAAAATTAACATAATCTCACTGTGCATGGGAGCAGTAGCACATTCAGCATTCCATAAAAAATAAACAACACGCCAGGCACATAGAACATGCCCTTTTCTGCATTGCACGCCCATAGCCCACAAGACAGGAACTAAAGTGCTTGTCATGCAATTCAGCCAGTGAATACACCATTATAATTCTCAGATTCAGAATAAAATCCTCTAGAGATCTTCTAGAGAGTACTATGTCTTCTGAAGATCCTAGTAAAATGCTGGGTAGAAAGTAGGTTAACTGACTGTGATGAATAGGTTAAGACATAGACCAGTGTAGAAGACTAGTTCAAGAGTGACTAAAATCAAAGTCCAAGGATTTTGATGCTTATGCAGGAATCACTGCCAAAACCCTCAACTCTAAAGTGCTGGCTCAGCATCCTTCTGCTTCATCTCAGACCTTCCCACAAAGAGAGCTGCTGCTGCTGCTGCTGCTGTTAAGTCACTTCAGTCGTGTCCGACTCTGTGCGACCCCATAGACGGTGGCCCACCAGGCTCTGCCATCCCTGGGATTCTCCAGGCAAGAACCCTGGAGTGGGTTGCCATTTCCTTCTCCAATGCATGAAAGTGAAAAGTCAAAGTGAAGTCGCTCAGTCATGCCTGACTCTTCGCGACCCCATGGACTGCAGCCTACCAGGCTCCTCCATCTATGGGATTTTCCAGGCAAGAGTACTGGAGTGGGGAGCCATTGCCTTCTCTGACAGAGCAAAATGGAGTAAAAGTAAGTTCTAGAGTCCTGGCAAAAAAACTTTTGCATCTTGAATCTGCTCGAATACATGCCACATTTCCTAATCTTACCCAACCTCCCTCAGCTTTCTCTTCTCTTAGGAATGATGGTTACTAACATCAAAAGGCTTGAGGAGGAGCAAGTCTGATATCACCGATGAAGCATACAGAACAGTGCCTTACACAAAAATTCACTCAATAGTATTTTCCCTTGTCCTTTTCCAGAGCAATCAATTTCCTCATCTTCACTCTCCTGATTTACCTTCTATCCCAATGTTCATATACACTCAAACGCATGATTTAAACACTTCAGGGCTACCGTGGTCCTGATATATCATTTTCCACTTGGACTTAGAATTTCAT
The DNA here is from genome assembly GCA_007570785.1 of Antilocapra americana. Taxonomy (NCBI): domain Eukaryota; kingdom Metazoa; phylum Chordata; class Mammalia; order Artiodactyla; family Antilocapridae; genus Antilocapra; species Antilocapra americana. The sequence continues at coordinate 8,273,196 of ML664175.1, forward strand.
AGTCTATGAATCCTCACAAATTGAAAAATTGCAAGGTATTTAATCAGATCTGTGATTATCCCAGTTGTCAAATTTTATAAAACTGAGAAAAAATAACAAGAAATATTTCCTTTCAAGTAACCAAGGTAGATCTGTATCTATTCCCATCTTAGATGCAACTACTTATTGGAGAAGACAAGGCAAAAAAGAAGAGCCCATTGTTATACTTCAAAGCTCTATAGTCTGTGTAGTGAGAATTTCTTAAGTACATTCTGAAGCCTAAAGTGAAACCAAAAGGAGACAGAAAACAACCATGGAAATCAATCTACTTTAAATAATCTTTAACAATGTTAAGATTCATTATCAACTGGCATGCAAATAGCCACATATGACAGCTGATCAATAATTTCACACATGCTCATCCAGAGTGGTCTTTTGATGTTTCTTAACCCTAAAACAATATTTTGAACAACTGTATTCAAAGAAACTGATTTTGACTGTGCCTTCTATTGTTTACTATTTCCAAATTTAATATTATATACATATACGTTGTCAAATCAGTAATTATTGTAATTATTTCAAATGCTCTCAACCTGTATGAAATACTTCTCTCTGTGTTAAGCACACTGGATACTGACTCCTAATGAGCTGGTAGATAAGTGAAAACAGAATAATTATTTGCACTTAGAAAACTGAAAGTACTGTTTCAAAATACAGACATGTAATTCCTGGAAGTACTAACGATAGGATGGTAAGAGTTAGAAAGAATATAGTTAAGATATCTTTTAATGATGCAATAAGTCAACTTTCAATGAACTATTCTGAGCCTTCACACCTGTAATCATATTAACTCGAAAGAAATGTGCACAATATTATTTAAATACCAACTCCAGTCTCTGGACTAGAGGACTTGGCATTTGAGACAGTGTTTTTTCTAATGGAGCTTGAGCCCAGGGACAGGCTGCTGAAGAGCACCAGAGCCTCAAAGCGACAAATGCAGCTTTTGTGTCTATTTAGTGGGGAGGGATTTTGGCTTCCAAGAGGAAAAACAAAAAAAGGCAAGAAATCTAGGTATAACGAAAGGATTAGGATTAAGACAAATATGGAGAAAAGATAATGAGATTGTATGCTTAAAAATCTCTAGTCTTTTTGAAGTTGATTAAGCCTTCTCTTCAGGTCACTCCACCCTTACATTTCCACCTCCTTAAACCCACTGCCAAGGTCAGAGAGCAATTCCCCAAGGCTCTTCTTACTAGTTTCCCCTATCTCTCTCTAGCCTCATTGCCTATTATTTTTTATTGCTTCATAAGCAAGCAATGTTTGCTAACAAAACCTTTCTTGTGCTTTCCTGTCAAGGCTTGGCCAGGTGGGTAAAAAGGTCATCCAATCTCAGACCCAGTCTGCTGCCAAGGGATCAACTGTTCATTGGCAAGGTATGAAGAAGCCTGAGAGAAAAAATCAATAAGACTAGGAAAAAGAATATATGGGAATTCTCAGTACTTTCTACTCAATATTGCTGTGAACCTAAAACTACTCTAAAAAACTATCTATTATTAAAAAATTGATAGCACTCAAAGTAGCAGCAATTCTGAAAGTGAAGGAGAACTTTGCTTGCTCATGCCTGAGTTAATAGAATATTTTTTGGTATTTGTGATCATGAAAATACTTAACTGGCTATAAGTACAGACTCCACATATTTTGCATAACTTAAAGCCAAAGAAAACACTATAAAATATAGCATATCTCCTCTCCCCACTGATTTTTCATTTGCTACTTTTCTATCCACTCCTGTTAAGTTTCCATTTAACACACAAAGGCAACAAAATGGGGTAATTCTGATCAACACGTTAAAAAAAGAATTCCAAATGGAAACCAAAAAGTTCCTTGAGACAAATGAAAATGGCAACACAACATACTGAAATTTTATAGAATGCAGCAAAAGCATTCCTAGAGGGAAGTTTATAGTGGTAACACCTATGTTACGAAAAAGGAAAAGTCTCAAATAGCTAATTTAACTTTAAACCTCAGGTAACAAGAAAAAGAAAAACAAACTAAACATGAAGCTAGAAAGAAGGAAAGAAATAAATATCAGAGCAGAAATAAATGAAATAGAGACTAGAATAGAAAAGATTAATGAAACTGAAAGGTAATGATATTGACAAAACTTTAGCAAGACTAGCAAGATAGAGTACTCAAAACCAGACGTGAAAGTCATTAAAATCAATCACAAAGAAATACTAAGAATCATAAGAAATGAATATGAAAAATAGAAGGGCAACAAATCAGACAACCTAGAAAAAATGGCTAAGTTCCTAGAAACATACCATGTACCAAGACTAAATCATGAAGAAATAGAAAATCTGAATAGATCAACCATGAATAAAGAGATTTAAACAGCAATCAAAGGCTTTCAACATAGAAAAGCCAAGATGGCTTCACTGGTGAATTCTATTAAATATTTAAAGAAGAACAAACCCCAGTCTTTCTCAAACTCTTCCAAAAAATTGGAAGGCAGAGAATACTTCCAAATTCACTTTACAAAGACAGTATTACAAGGCCAGACAAGGACACTACAAGAAAAGAAAATTACTGGCCAATATCCCTGATGAACACTCAAGCAAAAATTTTCAACAAAATATTAGCAAACCAAATTCAAATCTCATTAAAAGGATTATGCACTATATTAAATGGAATTTTTTCCTAGGATGTCAGATAATTCAACATAAACATATCAAGCAATATGATACATAGCATTAACAAAATGAAGGATGAAGATCATATGATCATCGCTATATATGTAGAAAAAGCATACAACAAAATTCAGTCCTTTCCATAGTAAAAACTCTCAACAAGTTACGTAGAGATGAAATGTACTCCAACACAGTAAATGCCGTATATGACAAATCCACAGCTAACATACTCAATGTTGAAAAGCTGAAAGCCTTTCTTTGAAGATTAGGAACAAGACAAGGATACTCACTCTCACCACCTCTATTCAGCATACTACCAGAAGTTCTAGCCAGAGAAATCAAGCAAGAAAAAGAAATAAACACCACCCAAAATGGAATGGAAGGAGTAAAACTGTTTCTCTTTGCAGATGGATCTTATATAAAAAATGCTGAAGACTCCACCAAATAACTAATAAGTTTCAAGATAAAAAATTCAAAGGTCAGTTTTATTTTTATATACCAACAACTATCTGAAAGATAAATTATAGGAACAACTCCGTTTATAATAGCAACAAAAACAATAAAATATTAAAGAAATAAGTTTAAGCAAGGAAGTAAAAAAATCTATACACTGAAAACTGTAAGAGAAGGATGAAAGAAATTGAAGAACACATAAATAAATGGAAATAACTTCTGTATTCATGAGTTAGAAGAACAAATATTTTAAAATGTCCATACTACCCAAAGATCTACAAAGTCAATGCAATTTTTATCAAAATGCCAACAGAATTTTTCATAGGAATGTACAGCATGGTGACTTCACTTGATAATACTATATTATATAACTATCATTTGCTAAGAGGATAGATCTTAAGCATTTTCACACACACAAGAATAGCTATGTGAAGTAATACATATGCTAATTAACTGGATGGTTAGGAATCATTTCACAGTGTTTATGTTTATCAAATAATCATGTTGTACATTTAAATATTACCATTTTGTTTCTCAGTTATATCATCATAAAGCTGGGAAGAGCAAATGAACTGAGGGGGAGATTATGTTGCATATCTGTTAAAAACTGCCCTCTTAGCCAAATCAGAATACCTGGCAGTGACTTATCTATCAAGCCTTTTCTAATACATTTACAGAAATGCAAAATAGCATTTTCTTACTCAGACTCATTAATTGAGCATAAAATTGAATACTGTTCTAAGTACAATGGCTATTGCTAGATATAGGTTAACGAGTGAGGTATGATCTATAACAAAAAAAAATTCACCCACCACCTATCAGGCAAAACAGAAGACATTCACAGATAACCATAATTAAAGGTGAAAATGGAATGTGGCATGAAAGAAAGGAGAAAATGTCACAGCTGTCTACAGAACAGAGGGGAAGCTTCCACTGAGGCCCAGAAACTACTTCATGAATATAATAACCTTTGGGAAAATACTTGAAGGATAGATCCAGATATTGTCCACAATCACGACTGTTCTCAATTTTCTACGTTGAGGGAGAATTATATATCCCTGCCCTTTGTTGGGAGAAGGCAATGGCAGCCCGCCCACTCCAGTACTCTTGCCTGGAGAATCCCATGGACGGAGGAGCCTGGCAGGCTGCAGTCCAGGGGGTCGCTAAGAGTCGGACACGACTGAGCGACCTCACTTTCACTGTTCACTTTCCTGCATTGGAGAAGGCAATGGTAACCCACCCCAGGGTTCTTGCCTGGAGAATCCCAGGGACGGGGGAGCCTGGTGGGCTGCCGTCTAGGGGGGTCTCAGAGTCGGACACGACTGAAGGGACTGAGCAGCAGCATTAGCAGCAGCCCTTTGTTGTTGCTGAAATACAGTTGATTCACAATGCTGTATTAGTTTCATGTGTAGAGCAAAGCGACTCAGATTAATAGATATATACGTTAGAGACTTTTCCATTGTAGGTTATTATAAGACATTGAGTATAGTTCCCTGTGCTATAAATAGATCCTTGTTGGTTACCGATTCTGTATATAGTAGTATAGATTTTAATCCCAAACTCCTAATTTATCCCTGCCCCCTTTTTTCCTTTAGTAACCATAAGTTTGTTTTCTATATAACTAAGTCTATGTGTTCTATAAATAAGTTCATTTGTATAATTTTTTTAGATTCCATACATAAGCAATATCATATGATATTTGTCCTTCTCTGCCTGGCTTACTTCACTTAGTTTGATAATCTCTAGGTCCAGGCATGTTGCTGCAAACTGGCATTTTTTCATTATTTTTTATGGCTAAGTTATACTTCATTATGTATATGTACCACATCTTTCTCCATTCCTCTCAATGGACACTTAGGTTGCTTCTACGTTTTAGCTATTGTAAATAGTGCTGCTATTAGAATGCATGTATCTTTTTGAATAATCCAGGTATTGTTCAAAAGAATTACAATCGTTCTCAGTTTCCCAGCTTGAGAGAGAATTATAAATTCCTGCAGATTTGAATTCAAAATGTACATATGATTTGCTTTGCCACAAACTGAAGTGGAATTGTGTGTGCATTTCCCTTAGCTCTTTCCCCTTTGTGTTTGGGATAGATATTCAAACAGACTGCTGCATCAGACATCACATTCCAGAGTGATGTCCACCGAAGTCTCTCCTTTTCCCTTCTGGCTCCTCTCAGCCACTGCCAAGACTATCAGCCCAAGTAGAGAAAATTTCCCAAGGCCACAGATAGTCATTTCTCCCTCCTCACTAGCGATCCATATTTGCTAACTCACTTGTCAACATTTTTGTTTTTTCAGGACTAGACTTGCCACATTTAGGTGATATGCTGACCCCAAACCCAACCTGCCACCAAGAGGGTTCCCTGCTCACTGGAAAAGAACAATGGGTAGACCTGTCCTACCAGGAGAGAAAAAAATCCTTTGTTGTCACTAAGACTTGGAGAGCAAAGATGACTGCAGCATAATTTATTCTACCCTGGCTGATTTAGCAAGATTTGAATACGTGGCAGGAGAGACATGGCAGATAAATGAAGAGAATTCTGAAAACATTTTTGAAGAAGAGCAACAGTTCAAAAGTGTTACAGCTTTAAGGCTTAAAAGAAAGTGAAGCCTGCTGGGTTTGAATCTACATTTTAAGAAAATTTTTAAGTTCTTCTACCCAGTGATATCTATTACTAGCTCAAGTAATTTTTTTTAATTTTCAGTGATTTCTCTACCTGCTTTTATTGCTTTTATTTAATCGCATACACAAAAAAATGACTGGATATTATTCCTTCGTCTCCAGGTGGCATTTAAAGATTGAATTAAATCCAGCAAACTCTGATTTATGTGGTTCTGATAAACCGTGACATTTCCCAAATGAGTCTATAAAAAATGCACAGATGATAGATTCTTCTGATGCTCTGAGGGTATGATGATTTCTGTACTAAAGAAACACATAAATTCTCCCTTTTAAATTGTCATCATATACCTATATTCTCTTGATTTAGGGAGTAAGATGAATATATTATGAGAGAAACTCTGTTCTTCAAATTTAGAAACTATTCCCTGATTAAGAAACTTTCGGTTAAGAAACTAGCCTCTTAGAGCCACTTTTGCCTTCTAATGGAATGCATACAATTTACAACTGTTTTATAATAGTTTTATGGCAAAGGAATGACCACATATATCCTAAAGCTATCATTCACCTTTCCTTTGCAGTAAGTAAAAGGTATCTTCTAATATAGGCTGCTATCAGCTGGGGCTTTCACCTAATGATCTCATTGAATTCTATTAACAACTCAATAGAATTAATTAGTTAATTAGTGTCACTGCACTGTTTCTATGCGTGCTCCTTTAAAGGAAAGTTATGACAAACCTAGCATACACTGCATGCTGTCTCTTCAAATGTGTCCAACTCTGTGCGGCCCTATGGACTGTAGCCCACCAGGCTCCATCGGCCATGGGCTTTCCCAGGCAAGAATACTCGAGTGCATTTCCATGACCTCCTCCAGGGGATCTTCCCAACCCAGGGATCAAAGAAGCATCTCTTAAGTATCCTTCTTTGCCAGTTGGGTTCTTTTCTTTCTTGGAGAAGGAAATGGCAACGCACTCTAGTATTCTTGCCTTGAGAATCCCATGGACAGAGGAGCCTGGCAGGCTACAGTTCATGGGATTGCAAGAGTCAGACATGGCTTAGCGCTATCTTACCTTTCCTTTCTTGACTGCTAGTGCCGCCTGGGGAGCCCCATGACAAACTTAGACAGCGTATTAAATAGAGATGCTTCTGGTTCAAGATGGTGGAGTAGAAGGATATGCACTCATCACAACTAGCTGTTGAACAGCCATTGACAGGAGGATGCTGGAACCTACCAAAAAAAGATACCCCACATCCAAAGAGAAAGAAGGTGGTACAGCGAGACTGGAGGAGGGGCACAATCATGATAAAATCAAATCCCATACCTGCCAGGTGGGTGATCCACAAACTGGAGAACAATATTACCAAAAACAGTTATCTCACTGTTGGGAAGGTTTGGAACCCCACTGCAGGCTTCCCAGCCTGGGGACCCAACAAAGGGACTGGGAATCCCCAGGGAATCTGATCTTGAAGCACAGTGGGATTTGATCACAAGACTTCCGCAGGAATAGGGGAAACAGACACTCCAGGCTTGGCGGGCACAGACAAAACCTTGCATGCACCAAGACTCAGAAGAAAGGAATAGTGACTCCACAGGAAATGGAACCAAAACCACTGCTAGTGTGGAGGGTGTCCTGTGGAGGTGTGGGTCAGCAGGGGCTCACCACAGGGATGGGAGGACTGGCAGCAGCTGTCTGGGAAGGTCCCTTTTGGCCTAAACACTCTTGGAGATCACCATTAACCCTACCTGTATGCAGGTCAGGAAGCAACAGTTAGAAACTGGACATGGAACAACAGACTGGTTCCAAATCGGGAAAGGAGTATGTCAAGGCTGTATATTGTCACCCTACTTATTTAACTTATATGTAGAGTACATCATGTGAAATGCCAGGCTGGATGAAGCACAAGCTGGAATCAAGATTGCTGGGAGAAATATCAGTAACCTCAGATATGCAGATGACACCAACCTTATGGCAGAAAGTGAAGAAGAACTAAAGAGCCTCTTGATGAAAGTGAAAGAGGAGAGTGAAAAAGTTGGCTTAAAGCTCAATATTCAGAAAACTAAGATCATGGCATCTGGTCCTATCACTTCATGGCAAACAGACAGGGAAACAATGGAAACAGTGAGAGATTATTTTGGGGGGCTTCAAAACCAATGCAGATGGTGACTACAGCCATGAAATTAAAAGAAGCTAGCTTGCTCCTTGGAAGGAAAGCTATGACCAACCTATACAGCATATTTGAAGAAGGAAATGGCAACCCGCTCCAGTATTCTTACCTAAAGAATCCTGTGGACAGAGAAGCTTGGTGGGCTTCTGTCCATGGGGCTGCAGGGAGTTGGACATGACTGAAGCGACTTAGCATGCATGCATGCATTGTAGAAGGAAATGGCAACCCACTCCATATTCTTGCCTGAAGAATCCCAGGGATGGAGGAGCCGGGTGGGCTGCTGTCTATGGGGTCTCACAGAGTGAGACATGACTGAAGCGACTTAGCAGCAGCAGCAGTAGACAGCATATTAAAAAGCAGAGACTTATTTTGCCTACAAAGGTCCGTCTAAACAAAGCTATGTTTTTTCCAGGAGTCATGTATGGATGTGAGAATTGGAACATAAAGAAAGCTAAGAGCCAAAGTATTAATTATTTTGAACTGTGGTGTTGGAGAAGACTCTTGAGAGTCCCTTGGACTGCAAGGAGATCAAAGCAGTCAGTCCTAAAGGAAACCAGTCCTGAATATTCATTGGAAGGACTGATGCTGGAGCTGAAACTCCAATACTTTGGCTACCTGATGCAAAGAACTGATTTGTGAAAAGACCCTGATGCTGGGAAAGATTGAAGACAGAAGGAGAAGGGGACGACAGAGGATGAGATGGCTGGATGGTATCACCGACTAGATGGACATGAGTTTGAACAAGCTCTGGCAGTTGATGATAGATAGGGAAGCCTGGTGTGCTGCAGTCCATGGGGTTGCGAAGACTGAACTGACACTGATGCTGATTAACCCCACCAGAGAGCATGTAGACCCAAGGGCTGGGTCACCTCGTCCAAAAACTACCAGGGAGGGAGTGCAACCCCACCCATCAGCAGGTAATTAAACTTTTACTGAGCAAGGCCCTGCCCACCAGAGTAAAAACCAGTTTTTCCCATCGCCAGTCCCTCCCATTAGGAAGCTTTCACAAGCCTCTTAGCCTACTCCATCAGAGGGCAGACAGAAGAGGCAAGAAGGATTGTAGTCACAGCCCCACAGCGACTAAAACAAAACCACATTACAGAAAGTTAATCAGCATGAAAAAGAAGAAATGTCCCTTCCAGATGAAGGGACAAAATAAAACCCCAGAAAAACATATAGATGGAGATAGGCAACCTTCCAGAAAAAGATTTCAGAATAATGATAGTGAAGATGTTTCAGGATCTCAGAAAAAGAATGGAGGCAAACATTGAGAGGTGCAAGAAATTTTACCTAAGACCTGGAAGAACTAAAGAATAAACAAACAAAGATGAATAATATAGTAGAAGAAATCCATAGCAGAATAACTGAGGCAGAAGCACAAATAAATGACCTGGAGGACAGAATGGCGGAAATCACTGTAGCAGAACAAAGTAGAGTAAAAAGAATGAAGAGAAATTAAGACAGCCTAAGAGACCTCTTGCACAAAATTAAATACATGAACATTTGCACTATATGGGTCACAGAAGGAGAAGAAAGGACCTGAGAAAATATTTGAAGGGCTAATAGCTGAAAATTTCCCAAACATGGGAAAGGAAATAATCAACCAAGTTCAGGAAGCACAGAGAGTCCCAAGCAGGATAAACCCAAGGAGGAACAGACTGAGACACATAGTCATCAAACTGACAACTATTAAAGACAGATTAAATATTAAAAGCAACAAGGGAAAATGATAACTCCCATCAGGCTATCAGCAGATTTCTCAACAGAAACTCTACATGCCAGAAGGCAATGCCATGACATATTTAAAGTGATGAAAGGGGAGAACCTCCAACCAAGAATAGTCTACCCAGCAAGACTCTCCCTCACATTTGATGGAGAAATCAAAAGCTTTCCAGACAAGAAAATGTTAAGAGAATTCAGCACCAGCAAACCAGCTTTACAACAAATGCTAAAGGAACCTCTCTAGGCAGAAAACAAGAGAAGGAAAAGCCAACCTACAAAAAAATAAACCCAAAGCAAGAAAATGGCAGTGAGAGACTTTTTATTTTTTGGCTCCAGAATCAGTGCAGATGGTGACTGCAGCCATGAAATTAAAAGACGCTCGCTCCTTGGACGAAAACCTATGACCAACATAGACAGCATATTAAAAAGCAGAGACATTATTTTGCCAACATATGTTCGTCCAGTCAAAGCTACGGTTTTTCCAGTAGTCATGTACAGATGTGAGAACTGGACTATAAAGAGAGCCGAGAGCTGAAGTATTAATGCTTTTGAACTGTGGTGTTGGAGAAGACTCTTGAGAGTTCCTTGGACTGCAAGGAGATCCAACCAGTGCATCCTAAAGGAAATCGGCCCTGAATATTTATTGGAAGGACTGATGCTGAAGCTGAAATTCCAATACTTCAACCACCTGAGGCGAGAGGCGAAGAACTGACTCAATTGAAAAGACCCTGATGATGGGAAAGATTGAAGGTGGGAGGAGAAGGGGACAACAGAGGATGAGATGGTTGGATGGCATCACCGACTTGATGGACATGAGTTTGAGTAAGCTCCGGGAGTTGGTGATGGACAGGGAAGCCTGGTGTGCTGCAGTCCATGGGGTCTCAGAAAGTCGGACATGACTAAGCAACTGAACTGAACTGGAAAAGATCATACATATCGATAATTACCTTAAATATAAATGGATTAAATGCACCAACCAAAAGACATAGGCCGTCTGGGCAGATGTAAACATCTGCATGTATGCACTTTCACTTACATCACTCTGCTTGACCCCCCAGATTGTATGTAATTATTTTATACCATTAGGTTAATCATGTTTCCATTAAGGCTTGCAATTGTACTTTTTTGTCTGGTTATTGATTGTGCAAACAGATAAACGTCTTTTACTATTGTGATTATGTAAGGATTACATACTTAATATCATTGTATCATGATCGGTCGACATAAAAATTACATTATTTTGTATCACCAAAACTACCATTTAATAGAAAAACCTATAATAATTTTTTTAAATCCAGACGGATATCAGAATTATATTGGAAATTTTTGAAAATACAAATACCCAGTTACTGTCTTTATTTTTATTTTTTTGCAGAGCTGCAGATGTTTCTAATGAGCAGCCATGTTTAAAAACAACTGGACTATATGAGGAGCTTTTACTTTTATCTAGTTTGTTTCATTTTTTTCTATTTAATATTCAGTGCTCTCATCTCATTTAGTTTGTTTTCCAATTCCTTCATTTTTTTGAAGTTCTTTCTCAGGTCTATATAAAGTGTAGCAGAAAAGCTATTGCACACATATATATATAAATAATATATAGAATATATATATTTTAGAAACCTTTTAAATCTCTGCCTAACTAAAAAACTTATGATATTTTTATTCCACTTGTTTGACTTAGTATGAATAGAACGTTAGATTTCTAATTTAAAAAAATAGGTATGCAACAAGCAACAAAGGTTTACTACATAGCACTGGGAACTATAGTCAATATCTTATAATAACCTATAATGGAAAATGATCTGAAAAATAATATATGTGTATATGTATAACTGAATCACACACAAAAAAGAAATTCTACTTTTTGAAATTTTGTAATATTTATCTTTTTGTCAGTTTTAATAAATGTTCTATGGACATATAATAACAGAAATTGAGATACAAAATTTTAAATATTTTATGTAGGATATGATTAATATAAATTAATTAAATATAAATCTATTATATTTAAATTATTGATAGCATCATTCAAGATGCTCCTATTCTTTTTCCTGTACTTGAAAAAAATTCTCAGAGAAATATTAGTATGTCTCACTATGACTATATATTTTTCTTTTCCCTATATCTCTTCTGATTTTTGCTTTATGTATCTTTCTTTGTTGTTATAGTGTCCAGTGGTTATGATGTCTGTCTTCTTTGTGAATTGTAGCTTTTATCATTAAAAAATTCATCTTTGCTTCAGTTAAAATAAAAAACTGGAAAAAAAAAAGGCAGAGCCATCACTTTGCCAGCAATGATCCATATAGTCAAAGCTATGGTTTTTCCAGTAGTCATGTACAGATGTGAGAGTTGGACCATAAAGAAGGCTGAGAGCCAAAGAATGGATGCTTTTGAAATATGATGTTGGAGAAGACTCTTAAGAATCTGTTGGACTACGAGGAAATCAAACCAGTCAATCCTAAAGGAAATCAACCCTGAACATTCTTTGAAAGGACTGGTGCTGAAGCTCCAATATTTTGGCCACATGATGCCCCAATATTGGGAAAGACTAAGGGCAAAAGGAAAAGGGAGTGGCAGAGGATGAGATGGTTAGATTGCATCACTGACTTAATGGACATGAAATCGAGCAAATTTGGGGAGATAGTGAAAGATAGGAGTCTGGAGTGCTGTAGTCCACGGAGTTGCAATAAGTTGGACATGATTTAGTGACTGAACAACAACAACCATCTCTGCAGCTGTGCTTTCTGACAGCCCATCAGGTTGTCCTTTCTCCTCTTGATCTTGCTAACCCCAGCTGCAGAGTCTCCGCTGCCTATCCCATCTGTGCTTTGACATCGACGTGCTCCTGAGTTCCTGGCTTATATCTTTATCAAGTGATGTCAAACCTGGCCCCTTCCCTCTCACATCTAACCTTGACTTTCCAAATGGTCTAAAGCCCCAAGTGCTACACTTTGTAGAGAATTCAGTATCTGTCCCCTCTCACATTTTCCACATTCTTTATATATACATATATGCATAACTAACAAAAATGTTTTTTATGTCTATTCTTCCCACTTAGATGGATGGCATTTTCTTTCTTTGTTTCTAGATCTCTCACACACGAGTGGTCATAGTGACTCCCAGCAGCCCACAAACACATTTGACCACCTGTATTTTATAGATGAGTCCTCAGTTTAAAAGCATGTATTGAAACAAGTCAACAAATGTAAACATCCCCCACACTCAAAAAATGCACCATAATTCAGGAACAACCTGCATGAGGGATGTCAACACATGTTGTCTTAACAGAATTCTTCTTGACCAGATACATCCCAGGTAGGACAGCAGTCAAAAGATCCATTAGTTTATCTGTGGCAAATTGGAAAAAGCACATGAAAATGTAGGAATTCCATTTTTTTTGCTAGCCAAGTCATCACAGTCACTATCCTTGGTCCTAATCTAGAGATTTAATAAGAAAAGGATTTTTAAATGGTCCCAATGTTTTGTAAGTCTGATGGGAAAACTCAGATGGAGATGATCTGGCAAAATGAACCTAATCCTTTCCCAAAGAATGATGAGCCAGTGCCTTAGAGAATTTTTGTTGTTGTTTTTCAAACACAGAACTCATGCCTGGACTTCTCTTGTATCCTGCAGAGGGTCGACCATTAGGCCAAGTGCTTAGATCATGGCTGAGCGGGAGAATCCTAGACTATAAGACAGACCACACACTTCCTGCTCCAAGCCCTGCCTTTACCTTCATACAGTCTTTTATCATAACTTCTCCCGACCTCTACCTGCTCATCTGTGACATGAAGGCAATGGCCTAGACGACCTCTTCCAACTCTACCTTGTTGGAACTCTCCTGACCTCCTTCAACCCATGCTGAATGATAATAATAGGCTTATGTAAATCAAGTCCTGACCCTCTTCTTAAAACTCCAGGGTTGACAGAGCTCCTTTTTGCAAATCTCCTGGTAAGCTTCACAGTCAGTCAGAGATATCTTACAAAAGTAAAATAACTATAAACAGTGTAGAAAATGAGAATAATATCCTTGTCAGAGCCAGTGGGTTTAGCCAAGCTTGGGGAAACTCATTGCAACAGAGTATGAGAGCAAATGAAGGCAAAACAAACTGAAAAGAAAAAAAAAAAAACTGCTATTACCATGGGCCACTGGCTGTATCAAATACCGGCAAGCCTCCTGACCTTGACTTTCTCCGCCTCAGCCATGCTATATGTGCTGAACCCAGCAGCCCAATGTGGTAACCATGAGCCTGGCTTGGTTTTGTGAATGTTCATTAGTCAGTTTTCACCACTTGCAAGCAAAGAGCTAGTGGCTTCAGAGCATTCAGTTTTCTTGCCAGCCTCTTTTGTTCCTCTTCTTTAGAAAGAAAAGAAAAAAAATTGGCCTTACACAATAATCAAGTGATACGAATAGCTGTACTCCCTCATGGAGCTCCCATGAAGTTATTAATTCCAGCTTTCCATTTTCTTATAAGCTATCTGTCAACTAAAAAAAGATGCACAATGTGAGAGGTGTGAGTTAAGCTTTATTTGGGGCAAAATGAGGACTGCAGCTCAGGAGACAGCGCCTCAGATAGCTCTGAGAGACTGCTCCAAAGAGGCAGTGGGGGAAGGTCAATAGGTAAGAGTTTGGTGAAGGGTGAGTTCAGTGCACTCAAGCACTTACTCTACAAAAGGTTTTCTGCTAGTCATGAGCAACTGATGTCACCATGAAGGGATTTAGTGCTTTTCTTGATATGAGGAGATGCAATGATTGGGATCATGAAACCAGTTCCTAAAAATATGTAGCTATCTAAAGACCTGTTCTTCCAGTTTCCCTGGAGCAGAGAGTGCCTCACTCTCCACCCTGAATTCGCTACAGCAATCTATGCAGATGGCAAATGCCCTTCTTGTTGTTCAGTCACTGGCAGATGCCCTAGGCAAGTGCCAATTTGTGGTTGACATATCAAATAAGTGTTATTGATAAGCCAGACATGTTATTATCCAAACATGAGGTCCCACCCAGGACCTATAAAGAAAGACTGCTATTCCCCCAGTATTTCTGCTTCTTCCAGGACTCCTTAGTTATCAAAGCTGAAAGCTTTAGCACTGTTATTGAACTTGCCCTTCTCTGACCCCCAAAATTTAGTCAGTTGACCCAGTCTCTCAGTTGTATGTCTGAAATGTTTTAGAAATTCACTCCATCTTCCCTACTTCTGCTAACTTCTCGGTTCATCCCATACTTCACCTGGCCTAGACCATTAAAAGAAGACTTGTGTTTTTCCCTCCCTACTTAGTCTCTCCTTTCCATGATCCATCTTCCTTAGAAATGATCTTCCTGAACTTCCTGTCACAGCTCTACTTGAAACTTAGAATTATTCTCTTAGCTATAGTATAAAGTTCAAATTCCCTTGGCCAAGCATTAAAGCACCGTTGGCTTGTATTTCTAAAAATATATTGTCCATAAAATACCATTTTTTGGTTAATTAGCTGTCTATAGTTCATTTTATGTGTCACTTTGGCTAGGTCATGTTACCCAGATATTTGCTCAAAAGTGATTCTAGATTTTTCTATGAAGGTATTTTTAAATAAGTATTAACATTTAAATCAGTAGACTTTAAGCAAAGCAGATTATCCTCTGTAATGTTGATGGTTCTCATCTAATCAGTTGAAGGCCTTAGGAGAATAAAGAATGACTTTCCAGAGTAAAAAAAAAAAAAAAAAAATTCTGCCAGGAAACTGCCTTTGAACTCAAACTGCAATACAGCAGCTCTTACCTGGGTCTACAGCCTGCCAGCCTCCCCCATATAGTTTGAAATTTCCAGCCTCCACAGTTTTGTCAAATTATCCTTTAATAAATCAATCAATCTCTGTCTCTCTCTCTCTCTGCCCCTCTTTCCATAATGGTTTCATTTCTCAGAGAACTATGTATTAGTTTAATGCAAAAAAGATTCAGCTGACAAATGCTTTCAGGTAATGCTACTGTGAACAAGAAAAAACACACTTTTGAATAATGAGTCTTCTAAAATCTAATAACATTCTTGTGTACACCTTTAAGCACTAAGTCATGCTACTCTGTGCCCTCAAAACGTGGAGGAAGAAAAACGTTTCAGTGATAAGCTGGTTGTAGTTTAAACCAGCTGGGGAAAAGAGGATGTCATAGAGGATGTCAGTAGGATATCACACCTACTGACAAAGCTACCTGCCTGGTTATGGATGCTGAGGCTCCACCTTCAGGCAAAGCTCAGATGCTAGAGGTCTAGCAATGCATTCAACTGTTCTACATGATAAATGAATTGGAAACTTGGAATTATCCTTTGCTGTCAATGTGAAGGATTTAAGAACCTTTGGACCTGTGTATCTAAATGAACACAATTGGGCCAGGCCTGGGATTAGAATGTGACTCCTACACCAGGCTGACCTCAAAGCTTAGGATGCAGACTAAATGTGGAAAGAGAGGTGAAGTCACAGGTGAAAAGAAGGACTAGAGATAGAAAAAAGAGTTGAAAAAGGCAGAGTCTCGGAGGAGGGTGTCATCATCAAGGTGAACACTGGAAAAGAGAGAGGGGATTCAACACCTCTGAGATGAGAGAGAAGAAAAAGGGCGCAACAGGGAGGAGGAAAGTTGGCGGAAGGTTAAACTCTTCATCTTCTTAGGTGAGTGGAAGGCTTAGTGGGAGGGAGCGTAGGCTTCAGATTCAGGGCTGTGATATGACCCTGGCTCTTACTATTTGCTTAACTAAGACAAGTTACTTTTCTCCACTGTACTGACGTAAAGCATGACAATATAGAAAGAAATCAGTGAAGGTTTACTATCATTACATTGCTGCTGTAATGAAGCTCTAGCCTTATTTATTTAACAAAGTTTATGTAGCACTCACTATTTATTAATATGTGCCAAGTACTGTTCAACAAGCTTGACAAATACCATCCTACTGCATCATCAGAGCACCCTATCAGGTAGGTGTGATTATTAGATTCCATTTTACTGATGAGTACATTGGGCCAAAGATGTCAAGTATCTTTCTGAAGGTAATAGGTGGTATACAAGTTAGATAAAATGTTTATTTCTAGATGTGTTAGAAGCAAGCATCTTTATCCTCAACCAGAGGCTCAGTGGACTGTACCATTAGTTGTGTACTCTGGTAAGTAAACTGGAACCAGAGAGGTCAAGCCTCTTTCTTCACACACACACACACACACACACACAAATAAAAGATATTAAGCAAAAATATTTTAACAGTCTCTAACATGATGTCTAAAAGTCAAAATGCAATTAGAGATTCTGTAGTACATTTCTGGCATTCTGTGAGCAGAAATCCTCTTATAATATTAAGTCTGCTGTCCAGTTTTAAGCAGTTACATAAGTTTCTAGAAATCCACAATAGGTGAAACTACTTTCTGCTCTGCTAACACATAAAACAATAAAGTTTATGTTTTAGAATGAAGCATACACTCAAATTTCCTTCAAAATGTGGCACCTAAATATGGTTTACTGTAAATTCACCCATGTAGGAATCAAAAACAACTACAGAACAAATTAGGACATTATTAAAAAATTGCAGTGGTTGTAATCCTCATTTTTTATTCTACTGTGAAAGTTACAAGTACTTCCACATACACACATTCTACTCTGACTGATCCCATGGTGGGGAGCGGCCATGGGACACAGCTGCAGGGCACAACTTTGGAATCAGGAAGTGAAGTCTGATGCTTCTCCTTGATGCTGACTGCTTTGTAGAGTTGAAAACTTAATACTTCATGACTACATTTTTTTCTCAACTCCAAAATGAAGAGAACAATGACTGCACCAAGTTTTGTACAATTCAGTTCAGTCACTCAGTCATGTCCAACTGTTTGCAAACCCATAGACTGCAGCATGCCAGGTTCCCTGTCCATTAACTAAAATAATGCATTTAAAACTTTCCAATACTCAGCCTGTCTCCTTTCAGGAAGAAGAGTAAACTACCATCTACTGGGAGTTAAGTCCTCCTGGTCCATCTCAGCCCACCCCACTCAGTGATAATAAAATCACCATCCACATCATTCATATTCTTGTAAAGAACTGTTGTGATCCTGAAATTTTATTACTTGTGGGAAAGAAAATGACTACTTCACAATAACTTTTCCTAGTAGTATGTCTTGATGTCTCTAAACCTCTCTCCTTCAAACTGAGGTAAAAATTCAGTTTTATTTAGAAAGGCCATAGGTTGGAATTTTACATCAAAGGGCACAGCAAAAGGGCCTTTATACCTCACATTCACGCTGCAGGTCCAGGATTATTTGGACAGTATCTTTAAAATTTTCTTGAGGGCTAAATGCCAGATAGTATCCTGGATTGGATATTAGAACAGAAAAAGGGCATCAATGGAAAAAGTAGTAAAATATGAAGAAAGTCTGGAGTCTGATTACTACAGTTAATTTTTCACTTCTCACAAACATACCAGGGTTATTCAAGACCACAACATTAGGTGAAAGTGGATGAGAAGTATATAGAAACTCTCAGCTCTATCTGTGCAGCTTTTTCTGTATGTCTCAAATAATGTCAAAAATTAAGGGAACCTAAGTTTCTTACTGTTGAAAGAGGGAGCTGCAAGTATGGAAAGGGAAAAGACTACAATGCAATATCATCCATGGTGCTGGACCTGTAGCCACAAGAATTTGTTCAAGGAATACCATGACAGGCTCATCTTAACCGTGGAAAAATATTTGCTGTTGTTCTGAGGGCAGCTGATCAAAGGCTGTGATAAGGTTTCCTGGGACTTTTGCCTCTACCAGCATCTAAGTGTGCTGGGCACACCTAAGGGGCTGCCTGAATCCCACATGCAAATTTGAGTTAAGTTGGCCAGAAACACCACATTCAGGGCCAGAGTCCCAGCTGTCTAGTGAGAGGAGGCTTCAAGGGCTGTTCCTCGTCAGTTGTCAGAGTGATGGAGAGGTGGGAATACAGTCAGTCACCAAAGAAATAGAGAAAGGGAGGTCCAGTTTGTGAGTTGAGTTCATCTAATCAGGAGTTTACCTATAAGCAGAAAATGTGTGCCAGTAAGCCCCAAGGAATCCGATGGCTAAGGGGAAAAGAGTAGGCTCTTAAGGAGCTGAACTAGCCAATCCTCCAAAAAGTCCTTACGGATGACCAAAAGTCAGAAAGCTGACTGCATAAGCCATAACTCCAAAGGTTATCACAGAATCAGCACAGTTTATACAGAGAAAGGACTTGGGATTCTCAGTGTCCTTCCCAATACACTGAGACCTTTATCTTACCCCAAACTCACCCCAAGCCATTGTGTGAACTCAGAAACAGCTCACCCCTTTGGACCTCAGGTTGCTTATCTGTACAAGAATATTAGTCTTGTTGTTCCTGAGGTCCCTTCTACCAGGGATACGCTATGGTCTGTGCTTGATACATATATTTGTGAGAGCATGAAAAGTCATGTCAGTAATATACTCTGAGAGTCTGCCCTGGAAGTCTAGACACAGGTGATACAGTCATGGTTGAAACTGGCAAAGATCCTACTCTCATGGAGCCTTTATTCCAATACAAAAAAAAAAAAAAAAGAATACATATATGGTATAATGCCAGATTGTGACAGATGCCAGGAAGAAAAATAAAAACAGGGAAAGGTATGGGTTATTTTTGTTTCAACAGCCAAGGAAGGCCTCTTTGAAAGGTAACATTTTAGCAGACATGTGAATAAAGTGAGGGAGCCAACTATGCAAACATTTAAGGAAAATAATTCTGAGAACAGAGAAAGAATCACCAAAAACTCTAACATACAAGAAGAGCTGGAATAGTCAAGGCTGGGGTGGCTGGTGCAGAGAGCAAAAAAGCGGAGGGAGGAGTTGGGAGGCTACTAGAACAGGCAAGAAATGACAGAAGTTTGAACTAGAAGCACAGAGATGGTAACTTTATATGTCAGCCACTTTTTTAGTACTTGTCCTAACTCATCTAATCCTCATACAACCCTGTGAGGTTGGTACTTTATTAACAGATGAGCAAGGAAGAAAGATTAAGGAATTTGATGAAGGTTAGACAGCAAGTGAGTAGAGGAGGCAAGAGCCAATGGAACAGGGCAGCCTGAGGCTGGTAAAGTGAAAGTCTCTCAGTTGTGTCCAACTCTTTGCAACCCCACGGACTATACAGTCCAGGGAATTTTCCAGTCCAGAATACTGAGTGGGTAGCCTTTCCCTTCTTCAGGGGATCTACCCAAACCAGGGATCAAACCCAGGTCTCCCACACTGCAGGCGGATTCTTTACTGGCTGAGCCACAAGGTAAGAAGAGCTCAAAAGCAGGGTATATTTTGCAGGAAGGTTTAACAGAACTTACTCTGGGACTGGGGATGGGGAGTGGGATAAAGAGATGACTCAATCTTCTCCAACCTGCAAATACTTATTTGTGCTAACACTTATTTGGGGTGATACACTCCCAAGAGAGCAAGCAATCAGTTCTTTGTGAGTGTGAGAAAGAGTCGACGAGGCAGGTAACACACGGGCAGCACACCAGCTGCCAGCTTAGAAAGGGATTCAGTGTCATTGCAATGGGCGATCTCCACTGCAGAACTCTATATACACACAAGACTCGACTGGCAGCTGCAAGGGCAGGGCCCTGCCTCCCCCACCATACAGACCTGAACCACATACAACAGAGGCACACACCTGCAAGCGCTGGCTCAGTCACTGCTGAGCATGCAACAGCCCTTTATCATACAAAGATGTCTTGTTAATTGCTGGTTTCCAGTGTTATCAAAAGCCAAAGAAAGATACAAATCTAGGTGACGAATCTTGCTGTATAAAAAAGATCTTTACTAAGCATAAGACCAGAAACTATAAAACTCCTAGAGGATAACATAGGCAAAACACTCTCTGCCATAACCCAAAGCGGGATACTCCATGACCCACCTCCCAGAATATTGGAAAGAAAAACACGAATAAACAAATGGGACCTAATTAAAATTAAAAGCTTTTGCACAACAAAGGAAACTATAAGCAAGGTGAAAAGACAGACTTCAGAATGGGAGAAAATAATAGCCAATGAAACAACGGACAAACAATTAATCTCAAAAATATACAAGCAACTCCTGCAGCTCCATTCTAGAAAAATAAACAACCCAATTAAAAAGTGGGCCAAAGAACTTAACAGACATTTCTCCAAAGAAGATATAAAAATGGCTAACAAACACATGAAAAGATGCTCAACATCACTCATTATCAGAGAAATGCAAATCAAAACCACAATGAGGTACCACTTTACACCAGTCAGAATGGCTGCCATCCAAAAGTCTACAAGCAATAAATGCTGGAGAGCATGTGGAGAAAAGGGAACCCGCTTACACTGTTGGTGGGAATGCAAACTAGTACAGCCACTACGGAAAACAGTGTGGAGGTTCCTTAAAAAGCTGCAAATAGTCCTGCCATATGACCCAGCAATCCCACTGCTGGGCATATACACCGAGGAAACCAGAATTGAAAGAGCCATGTGTACCCCAATGTTCATCGCTGCATTGTTTACAATAGCCAGGACATGGAAGCAACCTAGATGCCCATCAACTGACGAATGGATAAGAAAGCTGTGGTACATATACACAATGGAATATTACTCAGCATTAAAAAAAAAATTCATTTGAAGCAATTCTACTCAGATGGATGAAACTGGAGCCCATTATCCAGAGTGAAGTAAGCCAGAAGCAAAAACAACAATACAGTATATTAACACATATATATGGAATTTAGAAAGACGGTAACGAGAACCCAACATGCGAGACAGCAAAAGGAACGCAGATGGTATAGAATAGACTCATGGACTTTGTGGATGAGGGTAAGGGTGGGATGATATGGGAGAAGGGCATTGAAACAAGTTAATTATCATATGTCTAATCAATCGCCAGCCCAGGATTGATGCTCGGGGCTGGTGCAGAGAGATTTCCCGGCGGGGAGGGAGGAGGGAGGGGGGTTCTGGAGGGGAAGCATATGTAAACCCATGGTGATATCATGACATTGTATGGCAAAAACAATAAAAATAAATAAATAAATAAATAAATAAAAAAGATCTTTAAAGACTCTGTTCTTATGGGGAAAAAAAAGAAAGAAAAGAAAACACAAGGTACCACACTGTACACCTGGGAGTGCTTTCTCTGAACTCTTGGGTATCAGCTGAAAACTCAGTAAAATTCCTCAAAGCAGATAAATGGCTCAGTGTCAGCACAAAGCAAGGGTGACAGTGAAGAGATTTCATCTTGAATGCCATCTCCAAAGCGTGTAAGTGGCTGCCTAGCAGTTCAGTGATAAAGCAACATGATCAGTTAGTGATGTCTGCCAAGGTGTACAAAGAAGAATGGATTCATGCATCCAAGTATTTTCCTTTTTTCCATAGGGAGAATTCTAACTTCTGAAGCTATTCAGAAGTACAGACTTAGTTTCCCTATCACTGAAGTACATGTCGAAGGGAAGCTGCTGAGTTAGCCATCATTAGTACTTCCTGTGGCTCCATCAGCAGGGGGTAGGCATATGGGGTTATCTTAACTATCTTCTTTATACTTTCATGCATTGCCTAAATTTGCATAATCTTAACATGTTATTTTTGTAATGATAAAAACTCATTTTAATTTATTTAAAAATTAAGTATTTTGAGGATAAGCACTCTCTTAGTGTTAAGTCTGAGTTAGAAAGATTATAAGGACAATAATCCCTCTCTAATGTTAGTCCCCCTGTATCAAGTTTTTTTTAACACATGAGTTTTACCCCTAAAACTTTTCATGAAATAAAATTCCATTCATAGTGTAGAGTACCCCAAAATCAGATCTGTAAGAGACAATTTAAAAAGGTAGACAGGAGGTGAAAGAGAAAGTACAAATCAGAAATCAGGATGAGAAAAGAGGACAAAAGCAGAATTTTTGCAAGGAAACTTTAAGAGAAGGATAGAAAGCTAAGAGACTGTCACATCAGACCTAGATGACCCTCCAATTAATGAGAAGGGTAGGAGTGAGAGGCCTAGAGTCACGCATGAAGGTGTCTGGGCAGCACTCCCCCCCCCAAACATACAGAGGTTCTCTGAGCCACAGCCAGGCACACAAACTCCAGAGAAGGGAACCCTGGGTCTGCTCCTTACTGGATGTGTGACCTTGGCTGAGTCACTTAATCTCCTCGTGCCTGTTTCCTCACTGGTAAAATGGGGGTCATGACTACATCTACATCAAAGGATTGCTGTGAGGACTAACTGAATCTGTCCAGGTTAAATGCTTGGAACAGTGCCTGGTACACAGTAAGTAAAATAAATGCTCAAAGCATTTAGGCTTGTTAAAAACAAAACAAAAAAATAATAACTTTAGAAATAACTAAAATCAGTAAATTTCGAGTCTCCAAAGCTTTTTTCATCTCAAACATCAAAAATGCTTTTGTTTCTCTGGTTAAGGTAGGACCTAGGGAACAGATCAACACTGTCACAAAATAATATTCTGAACAATTAAACAAAGAAGACTACATTTGAAAAACACCAAGGAGCATATTATTTGCAGCAAAACTAAATGAATTGATTAATACCCTATTGAAATCCTCAAAAATTCTAGTAAGTAAAGGAGAGTAGGGAGAATTTAATTGTACATTAACCACTATCACTAAATTAAGACACATGAAACAATATTTCTTTTAGTTTGCTGTCCTAAGTATTATTCTAGGTTAGTAAACACATGAAACTATATTGATAATGGTTTTCATAAGTTTATTCATTACTTGTGCCTGATCTTTTTCCATAATTCCTACAGTTTTTTAACCATCTATCTCCTAATAAAATAGAGTTTTTAAAACAACACTCATGAATAGGGCATGGCTAGACTTAAACAGATGTTGAAGCCAACCTTTCTGAATGTTAACTAATGCAATACGGCTTTTAATCTTTTGGGGTTTTTAGATTTTTTAAATTTAATTCTACAGACAAAGACTTTTACCAGGGCATCTCTGGAACATTATTTATGCTATCCTTCTTGAGGCATAAAATGTAAGAAAATAAACTAGAAACTCCTCCCAATTCACTGTTGGCCCTGATTTCAAATCCATCTTTCTGCTAACAAAGCAGCTCCACCTTGATAGAAAGAAGCCTGGTCTTGGGGCATGGTGATCTGGGTTCAGATCTTAGGTCCATTATCTTTATATCATGATCATTACATTAGGTCTTATTACCTGTGTGAATTCAAGCAAGTTCTTCAGATTTCCTCAACCCTATTTTTCTTTAATAGAGTCTTCCTTATATTAATTAGAAAACAAAATAAAACCTAGTACTTGTGATAATTATATGAATTAACATATACAGATAAGACTGATGTTAGACAGTATATTGTCCCTGATCCTCTCCTCCTCCCACCCCAACCCCTTGAGGAAAAAAAAAAAAAAAGCAAAACAAAACAAAACTAAACACCAGGCTGAAGAAGGATGAGAAAACACTGAGCCAGGGAGAGTTCAAGAGGAAATAAAGTATAGCCATAGATAAAGGAGACTACTCTTTCTTCCTTCCACTCAGGAATCACAACCTTTGAGGATGCCAAGTGTCTAAGGGGGTTGAGAAATATGGAGAGTTTGAAAAGGTTGGCTCTTTTCCCTTTCCCTCCCATTTCTCCCTCTCTCTGCTTTTCTCTCACCTCCCTCTGCTCGCCCACAGCTAGGCTTCCTCTCATCCCTTCCTTTCCTTCCCTCCTCCTCATTTTGGGTAGAAGTTGTCTTCCGTTGCAGATCATTTCTCTTTGGAGACTAAAGTGGATCCACAGTTGAGATCAAAGGAAGGGAATGAAAATCCTGGAGTCTTAGCCAGGCTGCAGGAAGAGGCAGCAGAAACCTCTGAGTCAGTGTGAACTCAGTCACACTTCAAACAGAGCAGGATTCAACACACTGAAATAAGTCAGTGGTAAATTGTTACACGTGCTGGGGGAACCTAAGTCAGGGAGGTAAAGTCACTCTACCCAGAAGTCAGGAAATTGCAGCTAAAGCAGAGATGCCTGCAGCTCCCAAACTGAGATGGACAGCAGGTTATGGAGCCCGACAAAGCCACTGCCAACACCACTGCATAACCCACAATGGTCAGCATCCACTACAGCCAGAGAAGAATGCTTACATCCCTTTCTTCCAAACATCACATAGGAACTGTCTTTACCATGCTAGCAAGTGTAGGTCTCAGTCTTGAACTACATATCACAGTTGGAACACTATGATAGAGCAGAGACCATAATGGGAGAAGGCATGGTGTTCAAGGCCAAGAAACGACAGGGGGCATAAACCCACATTATGTTATTCTAGCTATCTGTTGTTTGGTTTATGTGTTGATGGCTTAGCCAAAAGAATCAAGAAGTCAAGGTAACAAAATCTACACCCTGGCTGGAGTGTTCCTTGTATTAGTACTAAAGGACTGATTTTTTTTTTAAGAATTTTATAATTACCTTATATATAATGAATCTAGGATTGGGGACTTTTTTTGGATGATACAGTTTTTGAAATTCACTTTTAAAAATTTTAGCCAGAGTCTAGTTAGGTTCTGTTCCCATTTGTAGTGACAGGATGGGATGGGAAACGCTATTTATTTTATATCCTATGGTTAGGCAGCTTTCAAGAGGAACTGACAGTCATTTCAGCACTGACACCTAAAGCTGTAGACCAAAGCTCTTCTAGAAAATCTGGAAATGATTTATCTTCTTTACTGATCAATATACAAACAGAAAGCCAAGTAGTTAAAGATTAGTACCTAAGAAAGGAAGCTCACAACCACTCACATTGAAAGTAATATGAATTGCTTCTACAGATCTCTGAAATTCTCTTTTACTCAACAGTTTACTCAATCAACTTAAACAGTTGGTTAAAAGTAGGTCAATCATCATTGCGATTCATCAATTCAGCTCACTAATACAAAGGCATTTAATTAGTCCTTAGAAACAGATGGAGAATATACAGTTGTTAACTCTCTTTAATGTCCTTTTCCCTCACATTCTATTTTATTTTTATATGTGCTAATAGGAATTCTACAGCTTTCAAGATGGATTGATCTATCCATATTAGTCCCCAGTTTAACTGTTGGAATAAGGAATATGATCATATTACTAAACACATCTGAGAGAAGAAAATTTTCTTTAAACATACCCCAGAACAAGACAGTCATCATGAAAGATATCAGTACATCTTAACACATCATAATTGAATATTTCAAAACCCCACTATAAGCAAAGTTTAAAAAGAAGTGGCAGAGTGGGAGAAAATGTTCACAACATAGATAATGAATAACTACTATCATGAGTTCATTTTTTAATTACTACAAATTAAAAAATAGTAACAAAATATTAAAAGGGGGCACAACAAGAAAACAGGAAGCTCACAGAAAAGCCCAAAGGACCAATAAACATGTGAAAACATGCTCAATATTATGATATAGGGAGATGTAAAATAAGTAATTTGAATTTCATCCAATTTGGGAAAAAATGTAAAAATACACAATACTGAGACTTACTATAAATGTAAAAAAATAAGTTTGGTTTTTTTTCTTGGTTGAGGTAGTATGAGAACATTCCAAAAGGCAATTTGTCAGTGTCTATTAATATTTTAACTGTATGTGATTTGTCAGTATCTGTTAATATTTTAATTGTATACTCATTCTGACCAGGAATTGTACTGTTATTTACATCCTTAGACACGTTTGCAAGGAGACTTCATTTCAGAATTCTTTGTAACAACTGAAGAAAACAGTAACAAATAGCCCTCAGCAGGGGAATGGTTAAACAAATACATAACCAACAGTATACAGGATGAAAAAGGAGTTAGACCTAGGAGACAAAGATGAGTTTCTCAAAAAATTGTGAACAATCCATATGACATGATGCCTTTCGTATTTAAACGTGGAAAACAGCACTTGGTTTTCTATGCTTTTTTAAAAATAGAGAAATGACAAAGATGACACTGATCTTTGACATAGAAAATAACACAGGCCGAAGGGTCTAGGAGGAAGGACTGGCAACAGGAGATGTTCCTTTTTATCTATTCCAGATGAAATTTTCACAGGGACTCAGGAGTCATGTATTACTTTTGTAATTAAAAATAATTTCTACCAATTATCAAACAAAAAATAAAAGAACAAACATCAACATCTCTACACTCACCAGAGACGTTTATCTGCTTCTCTAATTCTATCCCCTCAGTGACCAGCAATTTCCTCCTTAATAGCCCAGCTTATGTGTAATTTCATTTACAAAGCCTTTTTTGACAGATCTCTAATCAGAGGTATTCAGCTCTCAAATCCATGTTCATTTCTCTAACATGGCTTTTAACCCATTGCATTATGTAACATTTAACTCACTCCATTTTTCCCAAAACAGTGAGCTTTTCAAGGGTAAGGAATCTGAATTCATGGTCTCTAACATGGGGTCTGTCTGGTCCAGGAAGAAAAGAATAAATGAAGTCAGTGTTTAGATTTCCTCTTTGCTGAAATGTACCTAGAAGCAGCCTCATCTTTCTAAACTCCTAACAAGATTTAACTCAAGTCATACTTCTCTTCTTTATTTAAACTCACTTAACTTTCTAATCAGAACTGGGGGTGTACAGGTTTAAGCTTATTTCCCATTCTTACCTGATTTTTTTTTATCACATTCTACCTTCACTCTCCTACTTGATCTTACTGGATTAAGCATAATATTGTATAATGTGGTCAAGAGAGTGAGACAATCCTTAAAGACCACCACCACGCTATGTGAATCTAAATCTCCCACATCTATGACAGTGTCTCTCATGTAGTATGTGCTTAGTGAATGAATGATTATAAATTACAATAATGACACTCAATTGACTACAGCCACAAAGTCACCACCGGAGAAGCCAATGGCACCCCACTCCAGTACTCTTGCCGGGAGAATCCCAGGGATCGGGGAGCCTGGTGGGCTGCCGTCTATGGGGTCGCACAGAGTTGGACACGACTGAAGCAACTTAGCAGCAGCAACAAAGTCACCCCAGGTCTCAGATTCTCAAAGAAGTGTTCCCTGATCCTCAATCCATACCAAAATTGAGATCCTATGAATGAACTAACAATTCCTCTATGAGTAATATAAAAATCACACATTCCATGGACTATAATAAGTGAAACTTTTAGGGACATTTAGTAAAAAGGGACCCCCATATAGACTCTGAAAAGTTTCATTTTATATTATTTACAGTTTAAGCAGTACAGTATAGTAGTTACAGTGATGAGTTCAAGAGTCAAACATCTGAGTTTGAATCCTGGCTTCTCCACTTACTCACTGGGTCATCTTGTTTGGAGGGAGCTACTTACTCACTCTGCCCTTTTTTTAATCATCTATTAAAAAGAAAAAAAAAGAGAATCAGAGCATCTATCTCAAGGGCTTCTAGGCAATATTGCAAAGTATCTATAATAGAACCTCCCACCTATTTCATGAGACCAGCAATTATTGTTCCTATTGTTTCCCGGTTTTCTGTCTCACAGCAGAACAAAAACAGAATATCAGAATAAGACTAAATATGTAAGATAAATCAAACACTAAGGATAGAAAAGAAATTTCTAGCATCATAAAGCCTATTTATTTGTGGTCCTGTATGTGATCCACATTCCTCCATAGTCCCAGAAGTACTGAGAGAATTACAACCAGGGTATACACTACTGCCCACATCAATGCACAAGACCAAACATCTAGGATTCTGCTTATACTATTTGAAAAGAGAGAGAAGTGTGCATGACAGTAATTTTTAAATATATATTTGAGTGACTATGATAATAATTTCCCTTAGGAAGAAACTTCTGTTTGCTGAGGAAATGTTTAAATCATTCTAATAGAGGTAGCTTAGTTGCTATAGGTCATGGGTTTCAGCTGGTCCCCAGAGTAATAGCAAAACAGACAAGCCTCCTCTCCTGACAGAATGAGAAAGTGGTTCCTGGCTGGGAACAGCCTGTGAGTGGGATGACAGCACATGACAGGAGCAAGAACAGAAAAGTGAACAGGATGCTGGACCAGAGAGGAGCTTCTCCTGAGACTGTCTCAGTACTCAGTAAAGTCCAAAAAATTCAGACATGTTCTGCAGCTGAATGTCTTCTAGAAACCGGTAAAGGCTTCAAGTTCTGAAACTAGAACATGTAGGAGCTACAATTTGCAGAAATCATGTCACAACTGAACCTTAGTGAGTGATAGTCGCTCAGCCGTGTCTGACTCTTTGTGACCCCATGAACTGTAGCCCACCAGGCTCCTCTGTCCATGGAATTCTCCAGGCAAGAATACTGGAGTGGGACTAACCTTTCAACTAAATTCAACAAACAGGAAGTCACTCCCAAATACATGATTGGAGATACCATGTGTGATAGAGTTGTGGTAGATCTGTATCCAAAAAAGTGTTCAAATCCCTCTCAAAACATGTTGGCACATAAGAGTTAAATTTCATATATGAGAAAAATTCTGGTCAGTACCTAGTAATTAAGACATTAAGTTCTTCTTCTGAGAAGGTTCCCATCAGGTAGGAGTAGCAGTCACTGGATGTAATGTTCCTTTTAGTCTTTGTAAGACCTGACTTTGTTCCACATCCTACCTCATACTAGGACCAGAGCTGCGTACATGTTAAGGGTTCTAGATTTTGTTTAGTTAATCCATTTAGTTTTGGCTCTGCTGGGTCTTCTTGCTGCGCACAGGCTTTCTGCCGCTGCACTGAGCAGGGACTATGCTCTGACTGCGTGCATGGGCTTCTCGTCCGCACACAGGCTCCAGCGTGCAGGCTCAGCAGCTGTGGCACGGGGGCTTCGTTGCCTCCCAGCTTGTGGAATCTTCCCAGGCCAGAGATCGAATTCATGTCCCCTGCGTTGGCAGCGGGATTCTTAACCACACGAAGTCCCAGTGAGGGTTCTGTGTTTTCTGAGTTGTGCGAAGGTCAAGACCTCTCCATGCATTCCCTTTTATGCTAACGGTGGAGTTCGGCGGTACACGGGGCCTCCGAGCCAGTTCTTAGGAGAATGGGTTCCACATATGGGAACAGGGTGCCTTTGCCTCTTCTTCTAAAGCTTCTCTCCAGAAACCGTCTTAAAGCTGCTCCAGACCACTTTATTTCCTGCCTGCTCTGGGGTTGACAGACTGGGAGTGGCAGAGGGCGGGGGCTGAAGTCAAAAGCCAAGTCCCTGAGTCACTATGTCCCAGCCACCTTTGCCTCTGTCCCCAGTGGTACTTTGCAATCACCCATCACCGATACCGTGACTCCAGCAGTTGGAGCTATTTTCCTGGGCGTGAAGTAACCTGAGGCTTTTGGGTGGGCCACACACCTGCAAGAAGCAGATGTTGTCCAAATTCTACACCCAGTAGCCACTTCCTCTCAAAGGCATAAGTCCCACCAGAGGCCAGGCTCCAGCCCTGGGCTCTGAGGGAAGAGAGCATGGGGAGTTCCTCCAGTCTACACAACTTCACTTGCTCCGGGTATGGGAGGCCATTTAAATACTTATGGAGCACTTCCTGTGGATAAGTTACTAATACTTTGCCAGGCAGTTGGCCTATTAACTCATTAAAGCCCCACAGTAAATCAGAATAAATCTCTTGTGCTCATATTAAAGGGAAGGCTGTTGGTCAGGATGCCTTCAGCCCTGCATTAAAGAATTCCCAATGAGAGGGGTTTACATAATTGTGTTGTTGGTTAAAAGGGCAGGCTCTGCAGACAGAATACTGGTTTTCAAATCTTTGCTCTATTGTCAGGTGAGTGGGCGACTTTGGGTAATTTATTTAAAGCATTTTAGGCTTCATCTTTCTCAGTTTTGAGATGGAAGAATATTGGTATCTTCACCCTAGGATTGCTGCAAGGTTAAAAAGGGATAATGCACACAAAGCACTTAGAACACAGCCTAGAAAATATAGGAAGTCTGGGGTGAGGTAAGTCCAGGTTGGGGTGAGTGAGAAGGAAGAGTTGCCTACTTTTCTGTCCTGTCTTCTTCACTGTGCTTTTAATCTCATGGGACAGGATGGCAGCCACAATGTCAGGCATCACATGTAGAAATAAAAATAACATCTGACAACAAAGGAAGAATAAAGCTGTTGCCTCTTTTGCTTCTCATTTTAAGAAGGAAGAAAGCCATCCCCAGACAACTTTTCCTTTTATTCCTCAGACCACAGTGGAGGCTGTGAAAACAAGTACCAGGATTCCCAGACTCTAGTATAATTTCTGCCAGCACAAAAGCTACAAAAGTGAAGATGACTATTGGTTAGGCCAGCAACAATGTACAGAAACTAATTTTCAATGTTGTTGAGTGGCTTAAGGTCACCCAGCCAGTCTATGGCAGAGCTGGAACGTAACAAGTCTGGACCTTCTGCTGGAGAAGCCGTCTCCCAGATCACTGCACAGATCGCTGCCTTTCCAGGGCTACCGTGACAAAGCCTCACAGATGGGGTGGAACTGAGGCCAACAGAAGACGACTGTTTTACAGTTTTGGAGGCTAGACATCCAAGGTCAAGATGTCAGCAGTTTATTTCTGCTGAGGGCTCTGAGGAAGAACCTGTTTAATGCCTCTCCCTTAGCTTCTGGTGGTTTGCTGGAAATCCTTAGCATTCCTTGGCTTGTAGAAATATCCCTTTTATTCCTGACTTCATCTTGACATAGTGATCTTGTCTGTATCTGTCTCTAAATGTCCCCTTGATATAAGAATGTCAGTCGTATCAGATGACAGCCTACCCTAA
This sequence comes from Antilocapra americana, assembly GCA_007570785.1. Taxonomy (NCBI): domain Eukaryota; kingdom Metazoa; phylum Chordata; class Mammalia; order Artiodactyla; family Antilocapridae; genus Antilocapra; species Antilocapra americana. Next base: position 8,304,476 of record ML664175.1, read on the forward strand.
TGATGTCATTTTAACTTGATTACCTTATAAAGACCTTATCTCCTGTGTCATATGAAAACTTATCCTCTCTCTACTACCCTCAGTCACCTAGTTACCAGCCCCTGAAGTATTGTTGGTATCAGGTACCTGTGTATTGTGTATCTTTCTGGAGACTGATTATGCTTTTAAATTCTTACATAATTTTTTTTTAAACACACACACAATTAAATGGCATGCTGAGAAATCTCATGAAATGTCACTGGGGACTGCTTAACGTCCTTCCAAAAGAAAAATCTTCAAATAATAAACCACAGCCTTGGTATGGTTTAAGACATACCCCACAGTCCTTTACGTTAAAGACTGAGCTATTGAAAACTTGATTGTAATTCCTATAGAATACTTAAGTTCTCCCAACACTTTGATTCTCTATTTATAATGATTTTAAGTTTCAAAATATAATTGATATATGCATAAAAATTGCACACATTTAATGCATACAATATGATCAGTTTAACACATGCATAAACCTGTGATATCACCACAATCAAAGCAATGAGATATTCATCATCTTCAAAAAAGCCATTTGGCAGTCATTCATCTTTAGTTCCTCTCTGAAGTACCTAGAGAACAGAATCCAATGTACATTTCCTATGTTACTTTCAGTCAGTTCAATTGCTCAGTCATATCCGACTCTTTGTGACCCCATGAACTGCAGCACGCCAGGCCTCCCTGTCCATCACCAACTCCCGGAGTCCACCCAAACCCATGTCCATCAAGTTGGTGATACCATCCAGCCATCTCATCCTCTGTCGTCCCCTTCTCCTCCTGCCCCCAATCCTTCCCCGCATCAGGGTCTTTTCCAATGAGTCAACTCTTTGCATGAGGTGGCCAAAGGACTGGAGTTTCAGCTTCAACATCAGGTCTTCCAATGAACACCCAGGACTGATCTCCCTTAGGATGGACTGGTTAGGTCTCCTTGAAGTCCAAGGGACTCTCAAGAGTCTTCTCCAACACCACAGTTCAAAAGCATCAATTCTTCGGTGCTCAGCCTTTTTCACTGTCCAACTCTCACATCCATATGTGACTACTGGAAAAACCATAGCCTTGACTAGATGGACCTTTGTTGGCAAAGTAATGTCTCTGCTTTTCAATATGCTATCTAGGTTGGCCATAACTTTCCTTCTAAGGAGTAGGCATCTTTTGATTTCATGGCTGCAATCACAATCTGCAGTGATTTTGGAGCCCCCCAAAAATAAAGTCTGACACTTTTTCCACTGTTTCCTCATCTATTTTCCATGAAGTGATGGGACCAGAGGCCATGATCTTAGTTTTCTTAATGTTGAGCCTTAAGCCAACTTTTTCACTCTCCTCTTTCACTTTCATCAAGAGACTCTTTAGTTCCTCTTCACTTTCTGCCATAAGGGTGGTGTCATCTGCATATCTGAGGTTATTGATATTTCTCCCGGCAATGCTGATTCCAGCTTGTGCTTCCTCTAGCCCAGCGTTTCTCATGATGTACTCGGCAGGGTGACAATATACAGCCTTGACGTACTCCTTTTCCTATTTGGAACCAGTCTGTTGTTCCATATCCAGTTCTAACTGTTGCTTCCTGACCTGCCTACAGGTTTCTCAAGAGACAAGTCAAATGGTCTGGTATTCCCATCTCTTGTAGAATTTTCCACAGTTTATTGTGATCCACACAGTCAAAGGCTATGTTACTTTAACAGATGCTAAAACTCCTTCAATTGGAAGAAGTTAACTACTTGATGACCATGAGCACTTGGCCTCCAGACCTACTAGAGCTGGTGGATGGATAATATTAACCCCTGTGACACCACCCTTTACTTCACCATCAGCCCATCAAAGAACTATACACAAGCTGATCACATACCCTGCAACTCCCCTCCCTCACCTAGCCTAGCCTTAAAAATGATTTCCTGAAACCCAACTTTAGTTTAGGCATTTTGAGAATTAGCTGTCTCAGATTCCTTGTCTGGCACTTTGCTTCACCACACCCAGTGTCAGCAGATTGGCTTTATTGCAAATGGGAAAATAGACACAAATTTGGTCTGTATAGGAACTATGTGTTAGGATCTCAACAAATCAATTTGAGAGGGAGGTAATTCAATCCATAACAACATAGGTGGAAGCTGTATTAAATGAAAACCAAAAATCTTAGCAGAAAATAAGGGAAAGAATGACATCTTTCTATTTATCCAGCTGATAGAGAATTAATTTTAAAATACTGGCTCTCATATGACCTAGAAATCCCACTGCTGGGCATACACACCAAGAAAACCAGAATTGAAAGAGCCATGTGTACCCCAATGTTCATCGCCGCATTGTTTACAATAGCCAGGACATGGAAGCAACCTAGATGCCCATCAACTGACAAATGGATAAGAAAGCTGTGGTACATATACACAATGGAATATTACTCAGCATTAAAAAAAAATCCATTTGAATCAGTTCTACTCAGGTGGACGGAACTGGAGCCTATTATCCAGAGTGAAGTAAGCCAGAAGGGAAAACAAAACTACAGTATACTAACGCATATATATGGAATTTAGAAAGATGGTAAAGAGGACCCTGCATGCGAGACAGCAAAAGGAATGCAGATGTATAGATCAGACACGTGGACTCTGTGGAAGAGGGCAAGGGTGGCAGGATATGGGAGAATGGCATTGAAACATGTTAATTACCATATGTGAAATCAATTGCCAGCCCAGGATTGATGCTCAGGGCTGGTGCACCGAGATGTCCCAGGGGGAGGGACTCGGGAGGGGGGAGGGAGGGGGGTTCTGGAGGGGGAGCATATGTAAACCCATGGCGGTTTCATGTCATTGTATGGCAAAACCAACACAATAAAGTAAAGAAAATTTTAAAAAGTAAATAAATAAAAAATAAAATAAAATACTGGCTCAGACAAAAAACATCCACAAACATAACACAGGGAAAAAATATATATATAAATATATATCAATAGATTAACTGAGCTCAAAAGTAAATATTCCCTTAACATAACTAGTAACTACTTTGAGGGGCAAAATGTGGGCTTTTAGTTCCATTGTTTCTTGTCTCTGAAAAGGGATAATGCATTATTCATAATCTAATCATGTTTTGCCTAATGGAAGTACTTTTAACTGAAACCCTTAGGGGAAAGAAAAATGGAACAGGTATTATCTTCCTTCTTATTTTCTAAGAGGTCAAGTATTTCAAGTATTTAAGGTTTTTAAAATTTAGTCCATTAAGGACAAGAGCTTTTGTTCTTAACTATTATCATGGGTTATTTATCTCACCAAAGTAAAGCTTGTCATCACTAGCAGACAAGGCAAGAACTCAAAGGATCACAAAAACAATTAATGTTTTTGGATTTTGAGGTCACTGTTTCTAACAGCTGCTGATAATAACAAGTAGCAGAAATTAAGCAGTCACTGTGTGTGGAACACCTGGCTAAGCAAAGCAACACACTCTGCAAGGGTGAATTTTTCTCAAAAAACCATTTTATGAGGATACCCTCATATACCCTTTTTCCATACCCTTGCTGTAGATAAAGAGGCTAAAGTGTAGAAAGACTGTTGAAGACCATCCCTAGTAAGTGGCAAAGCCAAAGGTTTGAACCCAGGTCTGCTTAATTTCAGAACTCACACACTTAACAGAGCAACGGACTAAACGTCAGATACTAGTCTTGTCACTAGTTCTATAAAGCTAGGAAATCTTCATCTGTAAAGTACAGATAAAACTGTTTAGCTCAATTATGGGAAAGTCGACATTTTCCCTTAGACATCTCATCTTTGAATCAAAAACACTTGGCTATTACGTGTCCTTTGAGACAGGAGATAGAGGAGCTCCAGGCTGGACACTTACAACTGGCCTCCTGTTTGCATTTCATGGGGCGCAAAGAGGGCTTCAGGTTGGAAAGCTACAACTAGGTTCCTGTTTGTATTTCCTGAGACAAGAGATAGGTGGGCTCCAGTTAAGGCATTTACAGTCAGCCTCCTGTTTCCCCTCTGAAATGGAATTAACAACAGAAACAGGGTAAAAAGCCAGACTTTATCTCTTGTAAACATCTTAAGGTAACAGGTTGTGGCAATAGTCAAAGTAATAACCATGGCAAGGACAAAGAGGGGCAAAAACCTGTTTGAATAAAAGATTAAGGGATGTCCACTTCCCCACCCCTCCTTTTTGAGACCCTACACATGTGCAAAAAGGCTCCTTGCAGGTCAAAATTCAGGAGATAATGTCAGGCCCTAATGAGTCTTGCTCCTCCCAGAAGCTTTCTCTTCTAAATCCATCTTGCCTGAGAGGTGCATACACACAGGGGAGGGTCCCAGGGTAGGTCTGGTGTGGAAAAAGAAACCAGATAATTGGCTAAAGATAAACAAAGACCTGAAGAACTGACCTATATAAATGACTCCACCCCCAACTAGGGAGGATGCCCACACCCTCTCTCTCTGGGTATGCATCTCTGCCTTGCTTCTGTCTCAACTAAACTGTTTCTGTGTGCTCTCCTACTTGTTGTTGTGCTTTGTCTCTAATAACAAACCTTGTACCTGCGTTTATAGTTTTTGCTTCCATGATAAATGCATTTTTCACTGGGGGCAAAGATTCAGGGAAAAAGAGCTTCTAGCTCCTAACCCTTGTTTGTCTGGTGGTTTAGGATTCCTGGTTTTCATCCAAGCTACCCAGGTTCAGAACCTGGTCAGGGAATTAAGATCTTGCTTGGCACCACTGCTCACTGCAGCCTCGCCAACATCACTTTTTCCCAATAAGAGAGGTATTTGGTTTGGGTATTAGGACCACCACACAAAATCACTTTCTAAATAAGTGTTCTTCCTGAGCCCCACTCCTGTAATACTTGGTGTTTAGCCTTTCCTCCTCATCACTTTATATTTTCTTGGCCAATGTTGCATCTCAGCTCATAAAACATCAGTCACCTTCTATATCTCCAGCCTCCTTTCCTTCTGTTTGCTATTTCCTGCTTTTAATGACATCGAGGACTGCACAGATGCCAGTAATGACTTTCTTCCCCCTCTTTATGTAATTCAGGTCTCCAGACAATAATAGGCTTCCAACTTCCAATCTACAGAAACTATGAAAATGGGAGCCACAGGAGCAAAATGGGGCATCACCCATCCTGTTCTTCCTGCTATTAGAGCAGATGAGCAGCCCCTTTCCCCTAAAACAAGCCTTCTGCCTATGCATTAGGTTCAATCCTCCTTTACTTCTGATGATCTATTCACTATTGATTCTCTTTCCTTAAACCTCAGTTTTAGAAGTTGTGTTAATGATCCCCAGTTTGTGGCACATTTTCGTCACTGATCCATGCTAAGTTCCTATTTATTTGTGTTCTCTCACCACATTCACGTTTCCATCTCCTCCTCACCCCGAACCACCAGCAGCCAATATGCTGTATTAGTCAAGGTTCCTCAGGAAAACACAATCAAATAGGAGGAGACTCTGTGTGTGTGTGTGTGTGTGTGTGTGTGTGTGTGTGTGTGTGTGTGTTATAGAGGAGAATCTGATTTACCTCCAGTTAAATGATCTTAAGGGTTAATCACATTCACAAATACCTTCACACAGACATCTAGACTAGTATTTGGCCAAACAATCAGGTACCGTAACCAAGGTGACAGAAAATAGACCAGGACATATGGATTCCAAAAAGATGTGTGCTGCTATTATGCATTTTAGATTTACATAAATAGTACTGTGCTAATCATTCATAACAGAAGCATAAGAGATTAAGAAGAGGTGGCAAGAAAACACAGAACTGTACAAAAAAGGTCCTAATGACCCAGATAACCATGGTAGTGGGGTCACTTACCTAAAGCCAGACATCCTGGAGTGAGAAGTCACGTGAGACTTAGGAAGCATTGCTAACAACAAAGCTAGTGGAGGTGATGGAATCCTAGCTAAGCTATTTCAAATCCTAAAAGATGATGTCGTTAAAGTGCTGTACTCAATATGTCAGCAAATTAAAAAAACTCAGCAAAGGCCACAAGACCAGAAAATGTCCAATCCCAAAGAAGGGCAATGCCAAAGAATGTCCAAACTACAAAAGAATTGAACTCATTGCACATGCTAACAAGGCTATACTCAAAATTCTTCAAGATAGGCTCCAATGGTGTGTGAACTGAGAGCTTCCAGATATACAACCCGGATTTAGAAAAAACAGAGGAAACAGAGATCAAATTGTCAACATTTGTTGGATCCTAGAGAAAGCAAGGGTGTTGTGGAAAACATCTACTTCTGCTTCATTGAATATGCTAAAGCTTTTGACTGTGTGGATCACAACTAACTGTGGAAAATTCTTCAAGAGATTGGAATACCAGACCACCTTATCTATCTCCTGAGAAACCTATTATGAGTCAAGAAACAACAATTAGAACTGCACATGGAACAACTGACTGGTTCAAAATTGGGAAAGAAGTACATCAAGGTTGTTATTTGTCACCCAGCTTATTTAACTTATATGCAGAGTATATCATGTGAAATGCCTGACTGGATGAATCACAAGTTGGAATCGAGATTGCAGGGAGAAGTATCAACAACCTCAGATATGCAGATGACACCACTCTAATGGCAGATAGTGAAAAGGAACTAAAGAGCTTCTTGAGGGTGAAAGGAGAATGAAAAAGCTGGCTTAAAACTCAACATTCAAAAAACTAAGATCATGGCCTCTGGTCCCAACACTTGATGGCAAATAGGGGAAACAATGCAAACAGTGACAGACTTTATTTTCCTGGGCTCCAAAATAACTATGGATGGTGACTGCGCCCATGCAATTAAGAGATGCTTGCTCCTTGTGTTGTAGCCATGCATTCCGGGACACAAACTCACTCAGAAGGACGATGCAGATAGTGAAGTGCAGTTTATTACATCTGTGGGCCCAAGGCAGTCTCCTCTTAGCCAAGGACCCCGACCAGAATTTGCGAAATCTTTTATACCCCATGTGTACATGTCCAAACTCACCACCACAAATTCCTTGAGACTTACATAAATAAAGGAAGGGTAAATACAATCACAATAACCACATCATTCATGTGTTATGTGTTCAGTTAATAATCAATAAGCCCAAGGTTACTTTCCAATAGATACAGAAAAATTTATGACCTGTCCAGAGGCAGGGATGATCAGTGTATGTTTTCTCTTAGGCAATGAGTAACCTGGATATGATCTTCAAGATTCCCCTGTCCAGAGGGAGTCTTATCCTTCTGTTGTAGTTTCCATAGGCACTAAGCACAGAGTTCAGAGTCCAGTGGAGAGGTGGCCAAGCATGATCAGCCTAAGATGGAGTTAGGCCCTACAAATTCCTTCTTCACTTGGAAGGAAAGCTATGACAATCCTAGACAGCACAGACCCATATGGTTTTTACAGTAGTCATATACAGAAGTGAGAGGTGGATCATAAAGAAGGCTGAGTGCCAAAGGGTTGATTCAAATTGAGGTGCCAGGAAAGACTCTTGAGAGTCCCCTGGACTGCAAGCAGATCAAACCAGTCAATCTTAAAAGAAATCAACCTGAACATGCACTAGAAGGACTGATGCTGAAGCTGAATCTCCAATACTCTGGCCATCTGATACACAGAGCAACTCATTGGAAAAGACTCTGATGCTGGGAAAGGCTGAAGGCAAAAGGATAAGGGGGCAGCAGAGGATGAGATGGTTAGACAGCATCATCGACTCAGTAGATATGAATTTGAACAAATTCTGGGAGAGAGTGGAGAACTGGCATGCTGCAGTCCATGGGGTCATAAAGAATCAGATACAACTTATCAACTGAACAACAATCATTCCTACTGAAGGCATAATCCAGTCAGGTAGCATCAGCATCACCTACAGTCTTCATACAAATAGACTCTCAGGCCTATCCCAGACCTACTAATGCAGGTTAGAACCTGCATTTTAATAATATCTCTCTTAATTCCTACTCAACTCAGAGAGCTATTGAGAAGGCTAAATTGGATGAAGAGCACTTTTACTCTTAAGTATATATAAAAATAAAATGAGTTATACATTCCAGAAAATAAGAATTCCCCCAGTCTTATTAATTATGATATATAAATGAACAATAGAATGAATAAATTGTGGTATACTTACACACTGGAATATAACACAGCAGGACCCGGTGGGGCCTTACCAGGACAGGCTTTCCCCCAAATACTTTGTTTTGGCTCCTCTCTGAAGTGCCTAGATAATAGTATTTGATGCCCATTTCCTGAGTTGTTTTGTAAATGTAAAAATCCTCCCCTTCTCCAACAAATGGAAGATGTTAACTACTTGACAACCCTCATCACATGGCCCCAGGCCTCCTGGAGAATAATGACTGATAATGTTAAACCCAGCGACACTACCCCACTGCCTCGCTGCTGCTGCTGCCAAGTCGCTTCAGTCGACTCTGTGAGACCCCATGGACTGCAGCCTACCAGGCTCCTCCGTCCGTGGGATTTTCCAGGCAAGAGTACTGCAGTGGGGTGCCATTGCCTTCTCTGCCAAGTGGACTGATGGAGCTCTTAAACTGTGACCAGAAACTGATGTTCTCCGGAGGACGCCACAGTCACTCCACAGTGCTATGGATTCCCGAAAAGATGCAGCCACTCACATTTATGGCAGTTCATCCCCAACAATCCATGACTGGTGATGTGGGCAAGAACAGAACACATAGGGTATCCTGTTAAAGACAAAACTTGGATCTGACAAGTATCATCCATTCTACCCAGGAAACTTCACTGTAGTTAAGTCAATTCCTAAAGTCCCTCTGTCTTCTCCCACAGCTTTCTCCTTGACCTAGAGAGACTATATCAAAGTCCTGGCCTTATGTTTATAAACATGTGTCCTCACTGGTAACTCTTGGATCTCAAAAAATATACACATATTGAGAGAACTTCAAGCTCCTAGAAAGTTTCCTCAAAGTGCAGTGGGAGAATAATTTGGTTTCCTCTGGGATGAAGAGGGTATAGTGCAACGTAATCAACCAAGCAAAGTGCTTTTCTTCCCTATACCAACCACCTCCCTCTCACACCCTCAAGCATACTATCTAAATGCTGATGACCCATGTGAGGCAAACATGGTGACCAGTGACCCTTCTGGAAGAGCCTGAGGAGGAAAAACAGGGTCCTGTCACTAGACACTTAACATCCCTACTTTGTCCTTCCAATCTATTATGTCAACAAAAGTTTCTTTTTATTACTGTCTCCCTGTTAATTAGTCTATCTTCCTTATGTAAGGGCAATGAAAATTAACAGTAACCTCTGAGATTCCAGAACTAGAGGATACAAAAAACACAAAGGTCCATCACTTGTGTTTTTTCTTCTTCAACAGGCTCATCTTCCCTGGACTTTACTACTGAAAACCATACAATTACCCCGTCTGCCCCTCTCCTGAGTTACCAATCTTTTGGTCCTGTGTGATACCTGTATGTTCAAGCTGTGATAGCCTCATATTGTTTTATCTGTTAAAAAAAAAAATGTCCTGAGTGCCTCAAAGGTTTATTTGTTCATGCATACAATTTTTAAAAGATATTAAGGGACTGAACAAAAGAGCAATAATCTAGACAGCCCCAGGCACATCAACTTTTAATAGGAAAAAATTCTCATTTTGTAACCCTATACAGCCTCCTTGGGAGAGGTTCAATCAGGTAACTTCAACACACTGTTGAGGTCTCTGCCATCATTGGGGATCAGACAAAAGCCAGGAGTCATAAAGTTAAACTTTAATGTAAAGCTAATGGAAACTGAACTAAGTCAAAAATTGCATTTAGTATAAGAATCAAACAGCAGACTTCAAACATGGCGGCAGAGACACTTATATCAAACACCATGAACCCTGAGGGATGGGGGGGGTTCAGGTTGGGGGGGGGCACATGTGCACCTGAGGCTGATTCATGTCAATGGATGGCAAAAACCATCACAATATGTAAAGTAATTATCCTCCAATTAAAAACTAATGAAAATTTTAAAAAATTATGATAATACAGCATCACCAACAGAATAATAATTTTCCAAACCCAAATTCATGGAATATTGAGATCTACCTGAAAAAGAACTTAAAATAGCTGTCATGAAGAAATTCAACAACCTACAAAAAAACTCAGGAAGGTAATACAAAGATCTCAGAAATAAAGTTAACAGAAAGAATATTTTGCCAAAAAGAATGAAATTCTAGAAGAGAACCTACAGAAGTTCTGGAATTTAAGAATTCAACAAATGAGATGAAGAATGCATTAGAATGCATTGGAAATAGAGCAGATTATATGGAAAAGAGAATTAGTGAGCTCAAGGATAGGCATATAGAAATGATTCAGGTGGAAGAAGAGAGAACTACACATTTTTTTTTTTTAAGTGAAGAAACTCTTTAAGAACTATCTGTGCCAATTATAAGAGCCAGCTTAAGAATAATGGTTTTCCCAAAAGAGAAGGAGAATGCATCAAAAAGCATACTCAAAGAAATAATAGCTGAGAACTTCGAAAACCTAAGGAAGTAACTGGGTAAACACATCCAGAAAGCTAGTAGAACACCTTTCTATCTCAACAAAAAGATCTTCTCCAAGATATATATTAAAACTTCCAAAGTCAACAATAAAGAAAGACTCTTAATGGCAGTGAGGGGGAAAAGAAAAAAAAAGTAACCTACTAAGTTACCACACATTCAACTATCAGCACATTTCTCAGCAGAATCTCCATAAGCCAGGAGAGAATGGATTGACATACTCAAACTATTGAAAGGCAACAAATGCCAGCCAAAAATATTCTATCTAAGGAAGTTATTCTTCAGAATGGAGAAACACAGTCTTTCTCAGAAAGACAAAAGCTGAGGAAGTTCACCACTGCTAAACCTGCCTTACACAAAGTGTTGAAGGGAGTTCTTTAAGTTGAAACAGAAAGATGAAAGTACACAAAATTCTGATTGAGGTGGAAAATACTCAAAATACTCTTAACTTTTTTTAAAATAGCATATTAATCTCTTAACTATGGCATAAATGCTTTTTTTAAAGATTATTAACTGTAATTCTATAACTTGATAAGAAAAATCAGAACATAATAATCTGCAACATCAAAAATATAAAAGGAGAAGAATAAAAGAGTTGAGCCTTCATAAGCAAGTGAAAATACATTTCTAATAGCAGAAAAAAAGAGTATTTTATCTGAAAAGTTTTATGCAAACCTGATGCAAGCAAAAATCTAAAGCAAAAATAAAACATTAAAAAGGGAAAGACTAAGCAGGTCACCATGAAAAACCACCAACTGACAAAGATAGGCAACGAAGGGGGAAAAAAGGAGACACAAAATAACCAGAAGGCAAAATAGCAATAGCAAACCTTTATGTATCAATAATCACCAAAAATGCAAATGAATTGAATGCACCAATCAAAAGGTAAAGAGTGGCTAGACCGATGAATAAACAAGACCCAAGAATGTGCTGCCACAGGAGACTCATTTAAGCTCTGAAGCCACACATAGGCTCCAAGAGAAAGGACGGAAGATGACATTCCCAGTAAATCGAAGCGAAAAGGCAAGAGGTATAGCCATACTTGTACTGGACACAGTCATCAAGTCAAAAAGAATAAGACACGAAAAAGCTCATTACACAATGGGGCAGATATATTAAGAAGATATAACAATTGTAAACATATATGCTCTTAATACCTGAGCACTGAAATATATTAATAACAGATCATAAGGGAGAAATAGACAACAATATATGCCGGGAGCCGTCAGGAAGCCCCCTTGCTCGGATGACAAGGTCACGAGACTAAGAAAGAAATTGCAAAGCTGACTTTCTTTATCCAGGCATCCTGGGCAAGCCCCACCCTGGTATTTTTCTTGGAAGTTCTGTCCATGCTCGGAACATTGGCTCATCTCAAGAGGTCAGTCACAGTTGGAAAGAATTTGTCCTGAGATAATCCCCCCAGACCTTATCGACCAGATAAGGTGGATCACCTTCCCCGGGGGCTGAGGAATGAAGGGGACATTTAAATAGATTACTACTCATTACTGGGGAGTTTACCAAGAGTTCTCTGGAGGTCATGGCAAGGCCACCACCAGAAAGGCTCCTACTTGGGTCACCTTTCCACCTCCCACTCCCCTGACCACTCCACAGAGGAGGCTCGCTTCCTTGAAGAAATCAGGCTCGATTGACACTTAGGAATGCTCATAATTGTGGCCAGCATAGTTGGAGATATTGATTGCTTTAGGATAATGTAGACATAGGAATTCATTATAGTAGTTATAAGGTTAATAGGGTTTTATTGCTAAAGCAGTGCTGCTTGACTGTCTCTTAGTCCTCTTTCCTCTCTCTAAACTGTCTCTTTGTCCTCTTTCCTCTTTTCTTGTAAGAACTTGAGTAGGTTACTAGAATAAACAGTCTCAAGCTTAAGTCCTTCCCTCTAGCTTCTACATAGTTGTACCTGATAAGAGAAATGTAACCTTTCTACTTAGGTTGATGTACTTATCCAAAGTATCCAAAGAGACATTCAAATGGTAAACATACTAATGTTGAATCTGATTACGCAGAAAGATAACCTTAATATTAAAGTTGTTGATGACAGGCAGAAAACAAGATTGTATAGAATAATATGTGATGTGATGGGTGTGTTTCTTGGGTATAAAAACTGTAAACCAACAACAATAAGGAGAGACTGCTCCATCACCACACATCAACTCAGGTCAGTTCTTCCTACGACGCCACTCATCCCTCAAGACCCCCGGACCCGCCGAGGCTGGACCCCGGCAAATATAGTAATCTTAGGGCAATTTAATACCTCATCATCATCAACTGATAACTCATCCAGACAAAATTAACAAGAAAATGTTAGAATCAAGCCACACTGTAGAACAAATAAACTTAATAGACATATACAAAATATTTCATCTAATAGTAGCAGAATACACATTCTTCAAGGTTCACATGTAACATTGTCCAGGATATATAAGCCACAAAACAAGTCATAGCTAGTTTTAAAAGACTGAAATCATAGCAACTATCTTTTCCAACCACAATTGTATGAAACTAGACATCAATAACAAGAAGAAAGTGAGAAAATACATAAATATTTGGAAACTAGAGAACACACTGGCTCAAGAATAAATCAGAAGGGAAATTTAAAAGTATCTCAAAACAAAAGAAAATGAAAACACAACTATCAAATATTGTAGGATGCAGCAAAAGCAGTTCAGAGAGGAAATTTTACAGTAATAAAATGCCTATGTTAAGAAATTAGATAAAAAAAGAAATTAGAAACATTGCAAATAAACAACCTTACTTTACACCTCAAGAAACTAGAAAAAGAGGAACAAGTTAAGCCCACAGTCAGCAGAAGGAAGTTAAACAGTAAGATTCAGAGTGGAAATAAATGAAATCGAGATCAGAAAACCAATAGAAAGGATCAACAAAACTACGAAATAGTTCTTCAAAAAGAAAAAAAATTGACAAACTTTTAGCTTAATGAGAAAAAAGAGGGAAGACTCAAAGAAGTAAAATTAGAAACAGGAGACTACAACTAAAATTACAAAGATACATAGAATTAGGAGAGTAATATGAAAAATTATATGCTGACAAATTACCTAGCCTAGAAGAAATGGATACATTTCTAGAATTATACAACCTACCAATTAATCAGGAAGAAACAGAAAATCTAAATAGACTATAATAAGCACAACAAATGTAATTCATCAAATCAGTAAAAAATGATAAAAGCACATGATCATTTCAATAGATACAGAAAAAGCACCTGAGAAAATACAAAATCCTTTTTTCATGATAAAAGTCCTTAACAAACTGGGTATAGAAGGAATATACCTCAACATAATAAAGGCCATATATGAAAAATCCATACCTAACATTATAATCAACAGAGAGAAAGTTGATTATAGAAAGATCATTCTGTTCCTAACAGAAAAATCAGGAACGCTACAAGAATGTTCACTCTCACCACTCCTATTCAATATAGTACTAGAAGTCTTATCCAGAGCAGTTGGGCAAGATGAAAGAATTAAAGGTCTGTATGATTAAAAACTACAGAACTTTGCTGAAAGAAATTGAAAAAGACACAAACAGAAAGATATACCACTTTCATGAATAATCAAAAGAATTAATGTTATTAGCTCAGCTGGTGAAGAATCCACCTGGAATGCAGGAGACCCTGGCTCAATTCCTGGGCTGGGAAGATCCCACAGAGAAGGGACAAGCTACCCACTCCAGTATTTTGGGGCTTCCCTGGTGGCTAAGTCAATAAAGAATCTGCCTGCAATGAAGGACACCTGGGTTAAGTCCTTGGGTTAGAAAGATCCCTTGGTGGAGGACATGGCAACCCACTCCAGTATTCTTTCTCAGAGAATCCCATGGACAGAAGAGCTTGGTGGCTGCAGTCTATGGGGTCACAGAGAGTTGGACACAACTGAGCAACTTAAGCACAAAATGGTCATACTACCAAAGCTATCTATAGATTCATTGCAATTGGCATCAAAATACCAAAGGCATTCTTCACATAAATAAAAGAAACAATTCTAAAATTTTTGTGAAATCACAGAAGATGCTGGATAGCCAAATCAACATTAAGAAGAAAAAACAAAGCCAGAGGTATCACACCTCTAGATTTCAAACTATGCTACAAAGCCATACAAATTATATGGTATGGTATTGGCAACAAAAGTAGATACATAGACCAATGGTACACAGTTGAGAACCCATAATTAAGTTTTAGCATCTACTGTCAACTTCCTTTGACAAAACCAAAGGAAGATGATAGTTATTGGAGTCAAGGAGGGATAAGAGAGATGATGTTTAAAGGTACAAACTTGTAATAGTAGGAAATTAGCCATAGAGATCTAATGCACAGTGCAATGAATATGGAACACTGTATTATAATTGTAGTATATAATACTGATACATTGGCAATCACTACAATATATAAATGAATCAAAGTGAAATGCTATATACCTTAAACTTACACAATGTGACACATCAAATTTATTCAATTAAAAAAAGAAAGGGAAAAATTTGTATAGCAGGAAACCATGCACCTAGAAGCAGAATTAGAGAATGGTAGGAACCCTGGAGTAGAAGTATAAAACTTTAGGTCTAAATCAAGCTCTTCCAAGAACTGACCAGCGTAACTTTGTGAAAACCATATGACTTCCTTGCCTTTCATTTTGTCTTATTCATGAAGTCAGAGTAACAGCATTTACCTTGAGGGTTACTATATTTATTAAATAAGGTGACTGATGTGAAAACCTCATGTAATAAACACCTGGGAATCTAGATCTAGCCTTTCTGTGATTCACCCAGTATTCAATTAATGGTCAAATCCTGTTATCCAACTTTGTGGTACCAGAATCTTGTATCATAAAAAGGTATCACACATTCCCTAGAGAATCTTTCACACTCTGCACCATACTTAGCTAATCGGAAAAGCCTCACAGGTCTTTGCCATAATTATGTCAGTTGCCAAACTATGTGACAATCAGTCTTCATTTCTTTGTAATTTTCACAGGCCCTAGTTAGCACAATGCTTGGAGCACAAACAGACTTGTGATATATGTAGGAAATAAACGAATGTATTTAAGGGAAAACTTACAGAACTCTGTTACTCAAAACAATGAGCTAACAAGTGATGAGCTATTCAAGCCAACAAAATTGTTTGCCTCTTAGGTATGATTTTGCTGGCAAATCCAATTTAATGTAAAAAGACCAATTTTCTAGATGACTAGAATATGAACCATCCATAAAAATGTAACAGAGATCACTTCTACTTAGAGGGAGTCATCAAAAAAAAAAAGCAGTAGGTATGTTGTATTATACAACTGAAGTCTTAACAAATATGACACATTCTACATTTTTACAACATGAATCCTTTTCTATTTATCTGAGGTTATCATAAAAATCACATTTAAAAGAAAATAAACTATTTCCACTTGCAAAATGGTGATTTCCTTTTAGACATCACCCCAAAACAAGTATAACAAGAAACATAAATGGAAACAATTCTTAATGAAACTAGGTAAGTCAACCTCAAAGACAAAATATATCAAAGACCTTCCAAATGCCCTGAAGTCAAGCAAGCATGGAAAACAATTAGAGGAGAACATCTCAGGCTACAATCTCAAAGAATGGTGGCAGAGATCAAATGTTCAAATATATGGAACACCCAAAAGGCAGAACCAAGAGTATCTGGTTTAAAAGCAGTAATTTGATCTGTTTTATGCCTGTCAGATCCCAAAGCTTCCAATTCTTGATGATCAAAGAGAAGTGAAGGCCAAAAAAATCCCACTTACATGCACTGCGTATTATAAGAAACTTCTATTACGAACCAGTAAACTTCTGTGGGCCAGCCTAAAACATCAAGGTGGTTCTTTCCCAACATGAATCTCTTGAAAATAGGTAGTGCAGAAAGAAAAGTGAAAAAGAACCAGCACTAGAGCTATACAAGCTTGTCACAATTTTATTTTAATGTTCAGAGCAAAGAATAAGAAAAATAAATAAAAGAAAATCATAGAAAAAGAAACTGCCACAGAGGAAACAAAAATCAAAGAGACCAACTTAATGAGAGGTGCTAAAATAGCTACCTCCTTAAAAATAACTCAACAGATGCATAACAGCTATGGAAGTAAGCGATAAAGACCATAGAAAGACAAGGAAAAAAGGTAAAAAATCATATGCTGAGGTCAGAAATAAGACTGGAGGAAAAATTCAAAACCGTTATAGAGATGACTATCACATTGGAATGAACATAAAGCAGAGCAGATACTATTAAAAACAGGATGAGAGAGGTGAGAAAAATAAGCAAAATGAAGTGACAAAGAGCTAAAAATAGATAAAATAATGGATATGAATACAAAGATGTTTTAATACCTAAATCCTTTTTTTCTGAAGGAGATAATCCCAATGACAGTTCAGGAAAAAATGCATACACACAAATATGTGTATATATATAGGCAGCTGTGCATTTCAAACTGTAGTAAAGCAGCACTTTTTAAATTTGCAGACTGTTTCAGGCTGATATACTTATTTAAAGTAAATAACAACAGCAGCAATGTCACAACAATGTCAAATAGCTATAAAACTTTCCAACTGCTTAATCTTGTTTTCTCCATTTACCTGACAATCCATAAACCAGCATTGGTCCACAGGCCATATGCTGATTACCTGGCTTATATTAACACACAGGTGAAGAAACTGCCTAGAATTCAGAACAGAGATAATGAGATAGAGATTGAAATCTTGAAAGAAAACATAGGAGACAATCAATGGTGGACAGAATGAGAAACCCTACCGTTAGAGCTCCTGCAAGAAAGAATACGGTGAAAAGAGAATATTTGAAGAGAGACAGCCTGAGAGATTTTTACCATTTAGTGAAACTTGCAAATTTTCTGACATGAATCACAAATCGAAAGCAAAATGAACAACAAGAAATCTACGTCTTGCTATGCCTCTCATACTGAAAATGCAGACGACCAAAGACAAAGAGGTATCATAAAAGCATACAGAGACAAAGTTGGTAGATCTACAGGAAATATAACTACACTAAGTAAAATATAGGAAAATACTAGATAGTATCTTAATCACAAAGAGAAAAGGATATTTTCAAAGTTGAGAGAAAATTACTGTTAACCACAAACTCTATAACTACGTAACCAGTAATGAAGGACAGCAAAATTAACATTTTTCAGACCAACAAAAGTTAAGAAGAGTTTAATAGCAGATTCTAAGGGAATTGCTAAATATATATTTCAAGAAAAAATTATTCAATGCCAAAAGAAGAACTGAAATGGAATAAGAAATAATGAGCACAAATGTCATAAATAACATATAAAAATGGATTATATGTAAATAACATTATTTCAAAATAATTTCATAACTTGGACAAGAAAGGAAAACAAATTAAAATATGGGCCAAAAATAACATGCACACACAATCTTATTTCTCTCAATTGAAGGTATTAAGTTTGGAGTTCTCTTTTGGCACTTGGTGGCACATAAGCAAATAGATGAAATTATTACTTGTACTGTTTTGTAAATTTTTCTAACAGCTATTGGAAAGTGATCAATAATCAAATAAGATAGGAGAAAAGAGCAAGGCAGTAGGTATGTAATACAGATTGTTGTCATCTAAGTCATATTTGACTCTTTGCAATCCCACAGAACTCTAGCCCACTAGGCTCTGTGTTCATGGGATTTCCCAGGCAAGAACACTGGAGTGGGTTGCCATTTCCTTCTCCTGGAGATCTTCCCGACCAAGGGGTTAAACCTGTGTCTCCTGCAATGGCAGGAGAATTCTTTACTACTGAGCCACCAGAGAAGCCCATATATAATATATATATATATATATATATAAAATTTTTTATATAACTAATATGGTATTTTCTAATTATTTAAGGCTATTGCAGCTTAAAATGGTAAAACACATTGCAATTTGTAAGCATAAGTACTAAAGATATATGCACTGACGTTTTGCTTTTTTTCTGTTTCTTTTTTTTTTAACTTTTTATTGGGTAGGCCAAAAGGTTTGTTCAAGTTTTTCCATAAGAGCTTATGGAAAATGACTATGATAACTTTTATTCAAGTATTTTGAAATAACTTGAATAAAAGTTCTAAGAATTCAGAGTTTCTATTTACCCTTTACCAAGATTATCCATTGTTAACATTTTTATTCTCATTTTTTATTTTTTCTTAAATAGCTTTGTATAGATAAAATGCTTTGCATCTCCACATTGCACGGGCAGAGCATTTGGGATGGTTTACAAGATGTCTAGCTCAAGAATGCTCTCCCTCAGTTGGTGTAGCTTTTTCTCTAATATGTGACTCTTTTGCAGGGGTCAGGGAGAAAAAATTTTTGGCATCCCTTTTTCACTGTTGTTTGGCAGGTTTTGAAATTTCTGTTTTTTCTTTTTCTAGCCAGTTCCCAAAGGATGATTTCCTCATTTTTATTCTCTTTTTCTTCTGTTTTCCTTTTTAAGACTACTTCCTAGTGGGGTGTAATGGGGTGGGGAGGCTCAAAAGGAAGGAGAGATATATGTATATACTTACAGGTGGTTCACGTTGTGTAGCAGAAACTAACACAACGTGGTAAAGCAATTATCCTCCAATTAAAAAAATAAAAAATAGTTCTAAAACACTTCTTTCTAAATCCCAGGATACACGTCTTTGGTTTCTCTCTTTTTTTATTGGATGATAATTGCTTTACAACATTGTACTGGCCTCTGCCATACCTCGACATCAACCAGCCACAGGTCCACGTGTGCCCCTCCCTCCTGAGCCCCCTCCCGCCTCCCACCCCATCCCACACCTCTAGGTTGTCACAAAGCACTGGCTTGGATCCCTTCCCTAGGTCAGCGCACTCATCTCCTGTAACTCCTTTCCATTACTGTCAACTTCATGTATGAAAATATGGGACGTTCTCTTTCTAGAAGGGATTTCTTAGCACTATCTTTCTTTCTTCTACACAGTTTTCCCAGAGAGCTTTTTACATACGTTTGGGGCAGAAACTTAAGACACCATTCTACTGAAAATTAGTATTTATTTTTCTGTTTACAGGTAACTTGAAGTTTTAGTGTATTTGGATTCCAGGTACTCTGAAGGTATTAGAGCTGTGTGGTTTTCCCTTATCTTCTTATTGATCCATTTAATTGTGGGCAGTTAGGGATAGCTTCAGATTTCAACAGTTTCCATTACCTACAATGACTTCTGGGAATTATTGCCCAAAATATTGCTTAAATTGTAGGTAATATTGCTTACAGCAACTGCTGTCATAAGATTTCGCAGTACATAAAAAGTTAGAAGTTAAAGGAAACCACACAGAAATCCCATAATCGAGTTTTCTAAATTTTTTTCATTTATAAAAACAATATGGAGTTTAAATGAAAACAATTGCCTTTGCTCTTAGCATAGTTGTCAACACTTTTCAAATTAGGATTTCAACATAACCACTAGCTATCACATTTTAATTCCCAAAGAGAAAGAATAAAGTATCAAATTAAGAAAAAGTCCCTAGAATGAAATATTTTTCTACTGTCCTTAATTTTTTTTTCTCCTTCTATCCACAAAAATGTTATCATCAATTAGCACTTATCTAAGGAACGTGTTTTGGAACCACTAAATTGGTTCAGACCTATCTTTTGTGAGATAGACCCAGAAAGGTTAGATATTCCTGTAAGGTCTGTGACCAATTCAGGGTTTTTTCTACTATATCATGCTGACTTTTTTATGGTGTAGTACTAACAGTGCAGACTTTTATAAAGGCTGAATGTGCTTTCTGTTTGCACTTCTATTTGTTCCTGGGTCTTTTTTGGTTCCTCACCAAAGAAGTTCATATTGCCAAACTACTCCTTACTTGCTCAGGCACACTACTGTTTCCCTGACAAGCTTACTGAAAGATTCCATCAGAAAACTGCTTTTTTCTTACTTTACTTAATTCTGACTAATGAGCTAGAACCATAAACCTTTCCAACTTTCAATAGGGAAAAAAACATATCCTGCCAATTTAACTTTCACAGAACATTATAAAACTATATTTGCTATAAAATATATGACAGCTCTTGCACTGAGAGTTAGGATTCAAGATATCTATTTGCATGACTAGCGATGAAACGTTGCTTTGTTTGTCAATGAGGAGTAAGAATAAGTTCTTCTGCCTCATATATATCTTATGAAACATTTTTATTATCTTTATTTGCATAGAGGGATAGAATTAATCATACATTGAAAGCTGTTTAAATGCTTCACCATCACTCAGACTGTTCCCAAATGAGTCAGAAATTTGTGCTCTATGAGTTAGGTATCCAATATATTATTTAAAGTCTCTTAATGCCTTAAATTTCAAAATTTCTACTGAAAAGACTGCACACTGCACAAATATCTTTAACAATGGAGTATAATAGTTTTCAGGAAAATTATCTAAGGATATGTCTCAGTCCTTGGCAACACTGCTTTCCTAGATAATTTATATAGAATGTTTTATAGTTGCTTTGTTTAGCATGAGTAATCAATTCTTTCAAATCATGATAATCACCATCAAGTAGAATTTACTGGATGCTTGGTGGGTATAAACATTCTATCAAAACTATAGGGGTTTTCAAAGATTAAGAATTTCTCTTTTTCCTTGTAATTCAAACTTTGTGTTGGTAATATGTTCTTAGTAGTAGTGGTTTAAAAACTGGGATGACTACCCAAGCCTAAACACAGCCCCCCAAAAGATTTAGTTCCTGAAATTTCTTCCTTATTTAAAGATGCCTGTCTGTTTAGGCTTGGGTGGTTGGTCATCCCAGTTTGTAAACTACTACTACTGAAAACATATTAACTAAGAGTTTCTCTGGTGTCTCAAATGGTAAAGAATCTGCCAGCAATGTTGGAGACCTGGGTTCAATCCCTGAGTTAGGAAGCTCTCCTGGAGAAGGGAATGGCTATTCACTCCAGTATTCGTGCCTGGAAAATTCCATAGACAGAGGAGCCTGGTGGGCTACAGTCCATGGGATTGCAAAGAGTTGGACACAACTGAGCAACTAACACACACACATACACAGACATATTAACTAAAGAAACATACATTGCTCATACATACTGTATCCTGGAAAAAACACTAATGCTCATTGTAGCAAGGTTTATAGACCTTGATATTTAAAAAAAAAAAAAAAGGCAGAGGAAAGCCCTTTTCAACATTTAGCTAAAACCAAAGGTAGTAGAAAGGGCAGAAGAGTGGATCCCATCCTTAGGTGTAAAGAAGAAAAGTTTACAGAACCAAGAAAAAAGAGAGAAAAGTAATTCAGAGAGTGAAGACTAAGGTCACTGAAGACGTTGTACAGAGAAGATAACAAAATCAGGAAAACAGAGAAAAGTGAAATGTGGATAGACTTAGAAATAGTGTTAGAAAGAAGTAAACATTTACACTGGGAACCTATTAGCCTCAGTAATTTGTGGGCTGAGACACAAAGACTGTAATGCAGAAATGGCTCTACAGGCCTGAGAAATGAGCATTCTCCCTGACTCTTCACTTCATAGGATATCAGGGCATGAGACCAAGTAGACAGGACTCAACACAGTTTCATCAAGTTCCATAAGATATCTCCAGAGATGATGTTATCTTTAAAGTGAGTATGTTGTCAGTTCCTTCCTCTCTGAAACTTTGTTACATTCCAAACCACTACCGGAGAAAAATTTTCATACACACATGCCAGTTTCATAATTAAGCTAGTCAAGTTCTGGTCCATAAATAACTGCCAGGTGAACCACTGGAAAGAGTTAATATCTGAATTATGGAGAATAAGAATTAAAGCTGCATATTGGCTCAGGATGAAAGGTTAACAGGTATGGTTTCATACCTGTGTTTGTCTGACAGAAACACAGAGGCAGCACTCAGCATGGGCATGGAAGACAGTTAGATGAGCTCCACTAGGCTGAGAGCTGTATCCCACTAGCCTCATGCTTCCATGTGATTCCTCCTTTCTATATTCCACTCCCCAACCAAGGGAAGTACTGGAAACAACAATGCAGGCTGAGAGGATGGTAACAAATCAAGGCACTTTGGGTTTCACCATCTAAGTAGCAAGGACTATATAGCACTGAAAAAAGTAACATCCCATCTATTTTCTCTTGTGGCTCAGAAGGTAAAGCGTCTGCCTACAATGCAGGAGACCTGGGTTCAGTCCCTGGGTTGCGAAAATCCCCTGGAGAAGGAAATAGCAACCCACTCCAGTATTCTTGCCTGGAAAATCCCATGGATGGGGGAACCTAGTAGGTTATAGTCCATGGGGTCGCAAAGAGTCGGACACGACTGAGCGACTTCACTTTCATTTTCAAGTGGAATGAAGCTGACTTCAAACCTCTATTTTTACATGGCTAGGAGAACGTGTTTGGAGCTTACTCTTCATGTTTAACCTTCTCCAAGACTGACTGTTCCTAATATCTAAACTTAGGAGTGAAAAACATCTCACCTTAGACTCTGTAAGAAGCCTTCCATAAGAAATGTGCTTTTTTAAAATGACACAAAGGGAAATATTCTTTGTCTTTCTTATCAGGCTCCTTCAGTTTCTCTCCATTGGTTTACAACCCAGAAGGGCCAACAGCGTGTTAAATATCCTGCTCAGAACTGAGAGTCCCACCTCCACCTCCTAACATGAGTAAAGAATAGCTACAGTCAGCCAAATGAAGCAAAGGGAGTTAAATGGGGAATTAAAGGCTTGAATGATGATTCAGGAATGTTCAATGTTTTGGGTAAGAGAAACCTGAAATACTTAAAGAACAAAGACACAGTCAGGCAACAGTCAGATTAGAGTCAGGGAAGAGAATCTTCTAGAGAAAGAAGACTAAAGGGAGATGGGAAAGATGATGTCTCGTCCCCCCAAACCATCTCTAATCTCCATTCTTCCCTTCCATAAATTTGACATAAAAATTTTAAGAGGAAAGAATATTAAAGCCTTTTTTCCGTACTTTCTGCTTTATATTGTATTTTTTTTCAACAAGTATGCTTAAAAGTAAGTGAAAGTCACTCAGTCATGTCCAACTCTTTGCAACCCCATGGACTGTAGCCCACTAGGCTCCTCTGTCCATGGGGATTTTCCTGGCAAGAATACTGAAGTGGGTAGCCGTTCCCTCTTCCAGAGGATCTTCCCAACCCAGGGATTGAACCCAGGTCTCCCACACTACAGGAGGATTCTTTACCATCTGAACCACCAAGGGAAGCCTGAGCATGCTTTAAATCTTATACTAATTCTGCAGGTATAAACTGTACATAATTCTCTATATTCATCATAACTGCTTGCACAGAGCAGTAGCTTCAGGAGGTTCACTCATAAGAACCCATCACTCATCAACAAGTTCACACAAATCAAATAATGTTGAGATGAAGGTGAACAGCCTAAAAATGGGTAGTCAAATTACCATTCCTGGCAGCTCAAGCTTCCCTGATAGCTCAGCTGGTAAAGAATCTGCCTGCAATGCAGGAGACCCCGGTTCGATTCCTGGGTTGGGAAGATCCCTTGGAAAAGGGATAGGCTACCCACTCCAGTATTCTTGGGCTTTCCTGGTGGCTCAGACAGTAAAGAATCTGCCCACAATGCAGAAGACCTGGGTTCGATCCCTGGGTTGGGAAGATCCCCTGGAGGAGAGCATGGCAACCCATACCAGTATTCTTGCCAGGAGAATCCCCATGGACAGAGGAGCCTGGTGGGCTATAGTCCATGGGATTGCAAAGAGTAGGATATGACTGAGTGACTAAGCACAAGTACTTTGAAGCAAAGCTACCACTATAGAATTCAGTGGAGAGTAAGAGGACTCTAGGGACTAAGCAGCAATTCCCATCCTAAAGCGCCACCAAGGCACATGGAAAGATACAAACAATGTATATCTGGAATTTCCAGAGGCTCTCTTAGCAAAAGGGTACTCTATCTATAGAGTACCATAGGTACTAGGCAAATTAAGTCCATAAGCAAATTTCCAGCAGGACTTCATCTGCATGAAAGTAGGGCCTAGCTCTGAATAAAGGAAGTAGGAATCAAGGGAGAAAGCAATCTCAGATCAGATGGGAACACAGCCCTAAGTGCTGAAACCAGAGGAGGATAGGTAAGGGGCACAGTGAGTCAGCAAGCCATCCTCCACCCTTGCTTTCCTACTGCTCCTTCTATTCCCAGTCTGTCTTTCGCCTACAACTTTTGAGTCCCTTTTCTTGTTCTCTGTCCCCATCAGTCTGAATTTTCAAGCTTAATTTCCAATCTGAATTCTATTTATATTTACTCTACCTATATAAAGAAAGAAAAGAGAAAATTATTAAAATTTCAAGTATAACTTACAATAAACCACAATTGTACTAAGCCTGACACTCAAAACTTTTCAAAAATGAAAAATTCAAACTAGGATTTCCAAGTAGCAACCTAGCTACCTATTTCTCAGTATTTCCTCACTATATGGAAGGCTGATAGAAATGTTTGCACATTCCCATCTTATGAGGAACAGATCTAATTTCCCTCATAAATGAAAAACTATAAAAAAATTCTTACTTATAAGTAGGCATGTCAATCAGCCCATCATAGAAGATATCAGAGACAACTTCCCAGTTTTGGCAAGAAAATGCAAATGATACACTTGAAATATTCTGTCTTGAGCCTCAAAGTTCATCCAGTACAGACAGGTGAGCTTTCAGAAATAAAATATCTTCCTGCCAAGTTGATGGATTTTTATTAAAGTTTTTCTCCAATGGCATTTTTAAGGCTGAAGATAAATTAATAGTTCATTTCTCTTTCAACAAATTCAGAGGAACAGCTCCAGATTTCAGGAAATACATGGATCTGAAAAATGTGGTTATATACTGTGTATTTGCCTCAACACATTTGGACAATAATGGATCTCAGGTTACAAGTTTAATTTAAAATTACACAATTTCTCAAATTTCACAAAGTCAGAAGGAACCGCTGATAAAATATATATATATATATATATATATATCCAAAATGGCTCCACTGCTAACTGGAAGTATGAACTTGTAGCAGTTAAGTCTCTGAGTTTCCCTTTATTCACTTTTGAAATGAAATTCACAAGCAACTTAACTCCCAGTGCTATTTTTTATTATCTAAGTTGATCCACTTCTCATATATTGGAAGTTCATTGGCAGGGGAATCAGGAGAGTCCACACCAGTCATGATTCTGACCCCAAGAAAACTCTCTGGGACACTTATCTATAAACTGAGGAAGGAAGGAGAGAAGCAGTGGATATGGTACTCTCTCTAGGGTTCCTTACAGCATGAATACTCTATGGATTACAGATGAGTTGGACATACTGAGAATAATACAGCAAATCTGAAAAGGGATATGCTAGAAAAACTAGCTTCTTACCAGCTTCCCAGGAGGCAAAAGATACCAAGAATATGTTTGTAGAATAATAAGAGGCTCCCTCAAAGGACATCCTCTCATTTCCAGGGATCTGCAGTGGAGAAGGCGTGGCCCCTGAGGGAATAACAGCTCTCAGTACAAAAAAGAAGATTCTAAAGGAGAAGACAGAAGTGGAAGAGTGTGGATAGGTGGAAACAAACACGAAGGGGTGCTGGTTGGAGATGAAAAAAGGAAATATACCAGGATGTGTCCGTGGAACCAAACACAATTTGATTTTCATCAAACTAACGGAGACTCAAAGACCTCATTGGATTTCTTCACATGAGATGATATGCTTTAAGGCTCTTTGTGTGGGGAAGCTGTCTAATTTGGAAAACTAGGGTGGACCAGAAAAAGGGAGATGTTCCCCCAACTAGCCCTTGATGTTGGTATTCAGTATCAAGGCTTAGGACTATAGACTAAAGGACTCTGAGTTTCTGGCACCAGCTCTGTTGCTGTTGAGGGGCCAGATGTCAAAGCGACACATAGAGCAGAGAATATAGCTATATCATGGGCTGTTCCTCGGCCTTTCGGCTAAGATCAAGCATAGCTACTTCATGGACAGCCTATCTTCCACCACCCACAGAAAACAATGGCTCAGAGGATACCAGAAGGCACCCTGAGCACAGAAAACAGCATCCTTATGTTCCAGCTCAAACAACACTGAAACCCTTTCCAGTGGATTTGAGGGTAGGAGACACAGGATGCAAGAATAAAATAGTCTCCATGGTATTATGGCTGACAGGATGTTTTGAGAGGATTCTCAAAAGTCCCAAGCTGACTTTGAAAGGGACTGAAAGTCCTGCATGACACTAATATATCTTCATTTATAATATCAGATTTTATGAAAGCTGATTCTTTCCTCCAGTTTTAATTACATCATCAATGTAGCTTCTCTGGGGAGAAATACACTGTGAAGATGCCTTTAAGGTATGAGTGGAGCACCATGGAGGGAGCAGACAAATAATTATCAGCTGCCAAATTTTTTCCCATAACCTGACCTATAAGCACTGCAATTCATCTCATAACTCCAGTTCATACTAGACTCCTCCCTCTCTTAATACCTACATCTAATCGAATTCAGTCAATTTGTTTTTAATAGTCAGTCACTTCAGTTGCTCAGTTGTGTCTGACTCTTTGTGACCCCATGGACTGCAGCACGCCAACTTCCCTCTTCATCACCAACTCCTGGAGCTTGCTCAAACTCATGTCCATTGAATCAGTGATGCCATCCAACCATCTTATCCTCTGTCATCCCCTTCTCTTCCTGCCTTCAATCTTTCCCAGCATCAGGGTCTTTTCCAGTGAGTCAGTTCTTTGAATCAGGTAATCAGATGGGCAAAGTACTAGAGCTTCAGCATCAGTCCTTCCAATATTCAGGACTGATTTCCCTTAGGATGGACTGGTTGGATCTCCTTGCAGTCCAAGGGACTCTCAAGAGTCTCAGTCGTTCTCAAAGTCTTCCCATTGTCTTAAAACCCATTCATCACTTTTTACCAGATACAATGATCTCAAAATGATTTCTCTATCTCAAGTGTAATATCTACATGTCATCTTTAACACTGCTTATTATCATGAACTCTTCTTAAAATCCTTCAGAGGAACCCAGGTCTTTAGGATGAAATACAAACTCTGAAGTATGACTGTAATCCAGCTGCTAACTACATTTCCACACTTAATTCTCATGGTTTCTCCTCTTGCACTGTGCTCTTCAGTTACATAGGACTTCTACAGTTCCCAGAACTCATTCTTCCCTCTTACTAAGCACATACATTTATACCTGCCACTCCCTATATTGAATCTCCTTTCCTTATCCTTTTATCTAGCTAGCCAACTCACACTAACCTCACTAACATTTTAACCCACTCCAGGAAAACTTTGCTAATTCCATAGTCTGACTGAGGGGAGGCTATGTTCATGTTTGCGTTTCCATAGATAGTCACATTCCCCTCTGTACTGTCTTGCTTATTATTGCACTGTCCCTATTCCCAGCAAAGAGTGAGCATTTTTGAGGGCAAGTTCTACAGCCAGGATTTCTGAATTTTTAGTGCCTAAAGCCAAATCTTACATACAGCTAACACAGTTTTAAAAGGATTATATAAATAAGGTGAAAGAATGAATTCAATTTCTAATTTCTCATCAGTAAAGTAGAATTAATAATGTGCCTCACCATATGAAAAGATACTAAACATTGGTAGTTATTAGAGAAATGCAAATCAAAACTACAATGAGGTACCACTTTACATTAGTCAGATGGCCATCATTAAAAACTACAAACATCAAGTGCCAGAGACAGTGTGGAGAAAGAGAATGCTCCAACACTGTTGGTGAGAACACAAACGGTACAGCCACCAGAGAAAATAGTATGGAGTTTCCTCAAGAGACTAAAAATAGAGGTACCATATGATCCTGTAATCCTCTGGATATACGCTCCTAGTCATACATCCAGACAAAGCTTTAATCCAAAAAGATACATGCACCCCTGTGTTCATAGCAGCACTATTTACAATAGCCAAGACATGGAAACAATCTACATGTCCATTGACAGATGAATAAATAACAAAGACATGGTACATACACACAATGGAATGCTATTCAGCCATAGAAGAAAATGAAATGATGCCATTTGCAGCAACATGGATGGACCTAGAGATTATCATATTGAGTGAAGTAAGTCAGGAAGACAAAGACAAATACCATATGACATCACTTACATGTGAAATCTATAATGTGACACAATGAACTTACCTATGAAACAGAAACAGACTCACAGACATAGAGAACAGACTTGTGGTGGCCAAGATGGCAGTAGGGATGCGGGGTGGGAACAATGAATTGGGAGTTTAGGATTAGCAGAGGCAAACCGTTATATATAGAATGGGTAAACAATAAGGCCCTACTGTGCAGCACAGGAAACTGTATTCAATACCCTATGATAAATCATAATGGAAAAGAACATGAAAAAGAATGTGTGTATATATATATATATATATATACAACTGAATGACTTTGCTGTACAATAGAAACTGATACAACACTGTAAATCAACTATATTTCAATAAAATACACATTTTAAAATATGCCTCACAATATCATTATAGTTATCAAATGAAATTATATTATTCAAACTTTGCTTAAAATTAATATGCCAAAAAATAAAATTAATATGTCAAATAATGTTTGTATCTTAAAAAACAATACTCTATTTTTAAAACCTCAGTTCTCTAGGTCCTAGTCCTTTCACCAAGCCTGCTCTTTCAATCTCCAATTCTGGGATATTCCCTACTGTCCTTTTACTCTCCTTGTGCTTCTGCTTCTTGCTTGTAAAGGACTTGCTGGAGAGAAATTTATAAACAAAATGATTAGCTACATTATAAATTTATGATCTTTAATATCAGCTGGGCCCTCAGTACCTCTCAGTTCTTATAATTTACTCATTTTTCCCATTTCAAATATCAGCTGGTAAAAATGTTTATTATTCTCCTTAAGTCCTCTGAACCACATCCCTCATTCTCAGTGAATAATCAAGTCCAGAAATTCACCAAGGCCTTAATTTGGTCATTTGTCATTCCATCAGCATCCAGCCTTAATTCCAAGTATATTTTCCTCTCTCTCTTTTTTTAAGAAGCATACTTTTCTCTTTACACTTTAATCTCAAAAATCAGATTTTCATCTGCTCCAAGTTCAACAGTTCTACTAACTTAACAGGAATATTTTACATTGCTTCCTTGGTGGCTTAGATGGTAAAGAATCCACCTGCAATGCAGAACTGGATTTGATCCCTCGGTTGGGAAGATCCCCTGAAGTATGGCATGGCAACCCACTCCAGTATTCTTGCCTGGAGAATCCCCATGGACAGAGAAGACTGGTAGGCTTCAGTCCATGGGGTCACAAAGATCAGACACAACTGAGCGACTAAGCACATACACACATATATTTTATATTTAGCTATTTTCCTACTCATAGATCAATGGTTCACATAAGTTGGCTGATACCTAAGCTGCAAAAACAAAATTGGAAAATCTTTGTCAGATTCCACTATTCAAATCAGGATACCTTCAGCTGAAATCAAAATCAACTTACAAATCTACCAAAAAAAAAAAAATCACAAGGTAAATTAGAACAGATTCAAGACTGATTGATCTACCATTTCAACCACATCTAAGACCTTTATGTTTTCTGTTCCTTGACTGCCCTGTGAATTCTGGTTCTCTTTGTAGCTGTTAGTGAGTAACAAGTTGGGGCTATAGGTTCCTCATTTATGTATGAGGAAAAGAAAGATCAATTTCCCACAAGACTCTCTGAAGAACACTTTCCCAGAAGACTCAGTATACTCTTCTTTGCCTCATTACGTTACATATCCTTTTCTGAGACAGTCATTGGCAAGAGGGATGAAAATAATTTTGAGTCAAGTCCACCACTAAAGCTGAGGACCATTTTCCAAAGCATATTAGGAGGAAATGGAAATGCTGTCAATTTTTCAAACACAGTGACCATTAACACCAACCAAATGACTCACACACTTAGGCATCCTGCCTGGAGCTACCCCTTATAGCTTGGGTGAACAAGATTTCCTCACTCTCCCCAGGTTCTTGCCTTTCTCCTCTTGAAGCTCATAGCCCACAAAGCCCTGCAGTAGAATACAGCACTAATTCTAAAGCTACCAATATTCTCCAGAAGAATGAGCTCTGTTAAAGTAGGTATAAACGCTCGTATCCTCTTCAGTCATCTTTACATCTAAACTTCCTACACTCCACACGTAGGATTAACAAATAGGTGCATATCCTTAACCCTGGGTTGAGACTGTCAACTGGGGATTCAGTCTGGGCTAGACTTGGGGACACGCAACATATTATCCTCCTTCAACATGTGTTCTAAGAAGTTATGTTTGAACTCCCGCCACCACATACAAAGCCTTTGTGTAGAGTATCTTGTGCAAATAGTTTTCTTACCAGCTTCCTATTAATTTCTCAAAAGTACTCAGACTTACCTGCCCCCATACATGGAGACGGCCTAGGGAAACCAGTATGCAATGGTGGGATATGATAAGCTTTGAAATGAGACAACTTTTGGCACAAACATGCAGTCAATACATCTTAGGTGAATTAGCATGTGAATATACAAAAGTATTTCACTTCTCTCAGCCTTACTTTTCTCATCTAAAAATTGGATTTAACAGGCAACCTCACATGGGCAACTCATTTTGGATAAGTCACTTTACCTCTTTGAGTCTGACGTTCTCTCCACTGCCAAATGCAGTTTACAGGGAGCATAGCACAGGGCTTCTGTGAGTATCAAATGATGTACGCAAAGTATTTAAAAGAATGCCTGACCCACTGTAGGTCCTGGGGAAGTGCTGCTCTCTTTCCAATCTTTTTAAATCCCTCTATCAAGATGGAATATAATAGGGAAAATGTAATAACAGCTGTAAGTTATTAATTGTTGACTACATGCTAGTCACAGTGCTAAGCTTTTCATACTCAAAATTTTGTTTAATCGTCACAAGAACAGCCAACAGCAGTATTAATGTCCTGCCTTTTACAGATGAAGCAACTCAGGCTCAGAAGAGGAGTAGCTAGTACGAAGTTATGTACCTATCCTTGGAGTCAAGATCCAGATCTAGGACTTTGACTTCAGGGCCTTACTCTTAGTTATCATACCATCAGCCTCACTAAGATAACTTCATCTGTGTCAAAGCAGGTGCAAAAGAAACAATGGCAACTTAGGACTCTTCTGAGCATATGTTTTTAAAGTAGAAAAATCGGTTTATAAAACTGTTCCCTTCAGTGGATCTTTCCTCTGATAAAGGCATTATACTTTTCCATTTTACCTTTTTTTTCTTTTTAAAATATAACCACCTGTCCTTGAGCCACTTGCCAGAATATTTCCTAAAAACATTCTCTTCTCAAGCTGTGTGACCTTAAATAAGTGACAAGCTCCCCAAACTGTGTCTCTTCATCACTAATGTTGGATTCAAACAGCATTTTCCTCACAGAAGTTTTAAGACTGTCACATAAAAACATATTTGTAAAACATTTCTTCAGCATATAATACATTCCCAAGGAATAATATCTCATTTGTGACTCAAATGTTGCCTGGGGTTACCAGGTCTCTTAAAATCTAGGTATGGTTCACAAAAACTCACTCTTTCGTAGCAGAAGTCTCATGTTGTTGTGTAGTCACTAAGTCATGCCTGACTCTTTTGCAACCCCATGGACTTTGGCTTGCCAGGCTCTTCTGTCCATGAGATTTCCTACACGAGTCTCATGACCTCCCATTATCTTTTCAGACTCTTAGGAGGGCAAGGGAAGCTTGCATTCTTATTACTTCTGGCTCCAAATTCTTATCAAGCTAACTCAGTTTGTGAGTTGTTTTGTGTCCCAGGCATTTTATGACTATTTCCAATTTCAACTACTAGGCATGGGCTTCCCAAGGTGGTGCTAGTGGTAAAGAACATGCCTGTCAATGCAGGAGACTTAAGAGATGTGGGTTCAGTCTCTGGGTCAGGAAGATCCCCTTGAGGAGGAAGGGCATAGCAACCCACTCCAGTATTCTTGCCTGGAGAATCCCACGGACAGAGGAGCCTGATGGGCTACAGTCCATAGGTCGCAAAGAGTCAGACGTGACTGAGGTGACTTAGTACACATGCAGGCAAGGGCCTCAGTTCTTTCAGTTGATTAGCAATCTTTTTTTTTTTTTTTTTACATTCTGTATCTCTCTTCATACACACACAGAGCCACTGAACCCATCACGTAGACAAGTCTTTTTACTGTGAGTAACAGATGGGATTTATACTGTAGCAAATAGAACTTTAAAAATCTGCATTAGCCATCTTTGTGCTTAAAATGTCTCTTGGCCTGTTTTGCAGTTCAGGCTTCAACAAACAGAAGTGTTGCTTCTTTGTCTTCTCTCATTCATCTCCTCTATGCTCTCAAAATCCTGGACTCCAGTTAATTTCTAAATAGAAATATTTGTCTCTCCTTTATAGCCCTGTCTCTTGCTAACCTGTTGTCCAAAAGTA
Source organism: Antilocapra americana (assembly GCA_007570785.1). NCBI lineage: Eukaryota > Metazoa > Chordata > Mammalia > Artiodactyla > Antilocapridae > Antilocapra > Antilocapra americana. Next base: position 8,337,328 of record ML664175.1, read on the forward strand.
ACAATTTTCGCTCCAGCTGTTAATAATTTTTTCACTGTCATTAGAATGAATCATTTATCCATCCTTGGCCCTTATTCTCAGATCTTCTGGCAGCTTTATGCTATCATCAAAATTTCAATTTGACAGTATGGTTAGGATTTAAGGAATAGAAATTGAGACTTCTTTGAAGTCATTCATTAGCTAATTAATCCTTTCAATTAATATTTACTGAATTTACTTGGTTCCAGACACTAATAAATTATGAGGTTATCTTGGTGAGTAAGACAGACTTTGCCACTGTCCTCAGAGGGCTAAAGCTATTGAAAAATGCAAAGTTTTTAGTTAGAATCATTTAAAGTGTGGTGGATACTATAGAAAAGAAAGAAGAGAATACCACGGGCGTATATGACAAAAAGATGGTCATGAATTTAAAAGAAAACAAACACAGGAAGAAAAGAAATGGGAGATTTACAAAAGACCCAAATGAATAGATAAAAATTACAATACCTAAATGTGTTATTAGGTTCAGATAACAGGTTAAAGATTACAGAAGAAAGTACTGGTAAACTTGAAAATATAGGAGTAGAAAAAAATCCAAAAGGAGCCACAGTGAAAAGAAAGATGGAAAGAATAATAAGAGTCTCACGATAAGATGAGTAAGTTCTGGGAATCTAGTATACAGCATAGTGACTGTTGTTACCAATACTATATTATATGCTGCTGATGCTAAGCCGGCTCAGTCATGTCCAACTCTGTACAACCCCATAGACGGCAGCCCACCAGGCTCCGCCGTCCCTGGGATTCTCCAGGCAAGAACACTGGAGTGGGTTGCCATTGCCTTCTCCGACTATATTGTATAATTGATAGTTATTAAGAGAATAGCTCCTCAGTGTTATACACACACACACATACACACACACACACACACACACACACACACACACACACACATTCTCTAACTATATTAGAGAATGCAGGTATTAACTAACCTTGTTGTGGTCATCATATATGCACATTTCAAATCATCACCTTGCAACCTTAAACTTACACATGATACATGTCAATGTCTAAATAAAACTAGAAAATAAAAAATAATGGAAGTTCACTTAGTGACTTCTGCAATATTTCAAGCAATGCAATATATATGTGATTAGGGTCCCAGAAGGAAAGGAGCGGAAAACAACTTTTCAACAGCCAAGATTTTTTTCCCAAATTTGATTAAAACCATAAAATCACACAGCCAAATAGCTCAGTGAAACTCAGGCAGGATAAACACACACACACACAAAATAATACCGAACCGTATCATAATCAAATTGATGAAAACCACTAATAAAAGGAAAACCATAAAAGCAGATAAGGTTGAACACATTATGATATATATAAGAAAGAAACATCACATATTTCAACACAGAAGCCATTCCACCAGGAAGATAATGAAACGCTAAGGTTCTAAAAGAAAAACCACAACCATACACCTAGACTTTCACATTTAACAAGAGATACTCTCTTACAATGAAGGCAAAACACTTTTATACAAGTAAGCCCTGAGAAACTCTTTCACAAGTGTACATTCAGCACAAGAAATAGTACAAGAATTTATCCATGAGAAAGTTAAAACAGATGGACAGAAAAGAAAGAATGGAACCTGAATAATGAGTGATAGTTCCATTAATTAAATACAAACCATATTATCACACTGTTTAATATCTTTTGGAGAGAACTGACTGCTTAGAGCAAAAATTACAATACACTGTGAGGTTTATAAAATATGTAGAAGTAAAATGTATGACAAAAAGTGGAAAAAAAGATAAAAAGGGGAAAATGGAAGGATACTTTCTACAAATTTTTTATACATGAAGTGAGAAAACATTTTAATATTTGAGGGTAGACTGAAAAGTTACAGTTCAATATTCTAAACCTATGGCAACCACTAAAAAATTTTAAACAAATAGATGTGATTAATAATTCAATAGTGGAGGTAAAGTGGAATTCTAAAAATTGCTCAGCAAATATAAATGATGATAGAAAAAGAGAGAAAGGAGGACACAGAACAAATGAGAAGGCAGAAACTAAGAGTAAACTTAAACCTAACCATTTAGGTAAATATATACAAAATACAAACATGCGTAACACTCCATTTGGAAGGCAGAGATTGTCAGACTTGATGAAAAAGCAAGACCCAGTCACAAACTATCTACACAAAATCAACTTTAATGACACAAAGTTTAAAAGGATGGGGAAATATTCTTTCTGCAGAAATTAATCATAAAAAAGCTGGAGTGACTATATCATAAAAAGTAGATTTCAGATCAAGAAATATTAAGAGAAAAAATAGTAGGATATTTCATCCAAAAGACATAATAATCCTAAAACACAGGCACTCAAAAACAGAGCTTCAAATAAATCAAAACTAACAGAAATTAAAAGAGAAATTGTTGTAGTATGACAAAACCAACACGATAATGTAAAGGAAAAAATAAATTTATAAAAATTGTTGTAAATTCAACAATCTCCTTAGTAACCAATAGATCAAATGAACAGAAAGTCAGCATAGAAAAGTGAGACAAGAACAGGATTATGAATTGTGACATAAATGGCACTTATAGGACACTCCCTCCAACAACAATGGGGTATACGTGAAACATACACCATAACATGAAATATTCTGGGACATGAAACAAGTCAGAAGAAATTAAAAGGGAATAGAACTGTGAAGATATTCTCTGTTCACAGTAACATTGAATCAGAAATCACTAAAATGGAAAAATTCAAAATTATTTAGAAAGTATTAAATAACACATGAACTAAAGATTAATTCAAAAGAGAAAATAGTTTGAACCGAACTCAAATGAAAATACAATGTATCAAAATTCATGAAACGCAGTTATATCAGTGTTTATAAGGAAATTTGTAGCTTTAATACTTAGATTAGATACCTTCAGTTCAGTTCAGTTCAGTAGCTCAGTCCTGTCTTACTCTTTGTGGCCCGGTGAATCGCAGCACGCCAGGGCTTCCTGTCCATCACCAACTCCCAGAGTCTACCTAAACCCATGTCCATCAAGTCGGTGATGCCATCCAGCCATCTCATCCTCTGTCGTCCCCTTCTCCTCCTGCTCTCAATCCTTCCCAGCATCAGGGTCGTTTCCAGTGAGTCAACTCTTTGCATGAGGTGGCCAAAGTATTGGAGTTTCAGATTCAACATCAGTCCTTCCAATGAACACCCAGGACTGAGCTCCTTTAGGATGGACTGGTTGGATCTTCTTGCAGTCCAAGGGACTCTCAAGAGTCTTCTCCAACACCACACTTCAAAAGCATCAATTCTTTGGCGCTCAGCTTTCTTCACCGTCCAACTCTCACATCCATACATGACCACTGGAAAAACCACAGCCTTGACTAGACAGACCTTTCTTGACAAAGTAATGTCTCTGCTTTTTAATATACTGTCTAGGTTGGTGATAATTTTCCTTCCAAAGGGTAAACGTCTTTTAATTTCATGGCTGCAATCACCATATGCAGTGATTTGGGAGCTCAAAATAATAAAGTCAGCCACTGTTTCCCCATCTATTTGCCATGAAGTGATAGGACCAGATGCCGTGATCTTAGTTTTCTGTATGTTGAGCTTTAAGCCAACTTTTTCACTCTCCTCTTTCACTTTCATCAAAAGGCTCTTTAGTTCTTCTTCACTTTCTGCCATAAGGATAGTGTCATCTGCATATCTGTGGTTATTGATATTTCTACCAGCAATCTTGATTCCAGCTTGTGCTTCTTCCAGCCCAGCATTTCTCATGATGTACTCTGCATATAAGTAAACAGGATGACAACATATAGCCTTGATATATTCCTTTTCCTATGTGGAACCAGTCTGTTGTTCCATGTCCAGTTCTAACTGTTGCTTCCTGACCTGCATACAGATTTCTCAAGAGGCAGGTCAGGTGATCTGGTATTCCCATCTCTTGAAGAATTTTCCACAGTTTATTGTGATCCACACAGTCAAAGGTTTTGGCATAGGCAATAAAGCAGAAATAGATGTTTATCTGGAACTCTCGTGCTTTTTTGATGATCCATTGGATGTTGGCATTTTGATCTCTGGTTCCTCTGCCTTTTCTAAAACCAGCTTGAACATCTGGAAGTTCACGATCCATGTATTGCTGAAGCCTGGCTTGGAGAATTTTAAGCATTACTTTACTAGTATGTGAGATGAGTGCAATTGTGTGGTAGTTTGAGCATTCTTCGGCATTGCCTTTCTTTGGGATTGGAATGAAAACCGACCTTTGCCAGTCCTGTGGCCATTGCTGAGTTTTCCAAATTTGCTGGCATATTGAGTGCAGCACTTTCAAAGCATTATCTTTCAGGATTTGAAATAGCTCAACTGGAATTTTATCACCTCCATTAGCTTTGTTCATAGTGATGCTTTCTAAGGACCACTTGACTTCATACTCCAGGATGTCTGGCTCTAGGTGAGTGATCATACCATCGTGATTATCTGGGTCATGAAGATCATTTTTGTACAGTTCTTATACCTTAGAAAAGTTCTAAAGTCAAAATTCTAAGTTCCCACCTTAATGAGATAGAAACACAAGGGCAAATTGTATTCCAAAGAAGTAGAAGAAATTATAGAGCAGAAATCAATGAAATGGAAAACAGAAATTATATAAATTAATAAAATCAAAAGCTTGGATTTTAGGAAAGATTGACCGAAATGATAAAACTTTGAACTTCTCTAGTGGCTCAGATGGTAAAAGATCTGCCTGCAAGGCAGGAGACCCAAGTTCAACCCTGAATCAGGATGATCTTCTGGAGAAGGGCATGGCAACCCACTCCAGTATTCTTGTCTGGACAGAGGAGCTTGGTGGGATACAGTCCATGGGGTCACACAGAGTTGGACATGACTGGGACTAACACTTTCACACTTCAGCTAAACTAAGAAGAGAAAACAAATTAGAAATATAAAGAATTTAAAAGGGCATCACTACATATTATTCAGATATTTAAAAGATATTAGCAGAAGGTCACTAAATTTTTCATACAAATAAACTCACTAACATAGATAAAAAAAGGTAATATTTCTTGAAAGGCACAAAACAGTAAAATTGACAAACATAAAAAATTTGAATTACCCTATATCTATGGCAGAAATTGAATTTATAATGAAAAACCTTCCTCCTCTCTAAAAAGTATCTAATACCAGGCCAGAGGGCTTCACTAGCAAATTTACCAAACAATTTCTTATGAAATATGGAGAATGAGGGAATACCTCCCAACTCATTTTATGAGGCTGGCATTACTTTAATACTAGTCAAAGATATTACCAAGAAAAACATTTTACATCTCTCATGAATATACTAGATGCAAGCTTAACAAATTAGCAAATAGAATCAAATAATACTTTTAAAAAATAATAAATCATGATCAAGTAAGGTTTATATCAGAAATGTTTAACATTTGATAATCTATTAATGTGATTTACCATTTTAATAGCCTAAGTGAGGAAAAATAAAAGTTCATCTCAATCACTGCAAAAAAAAAGTTTGACAAAATTTAATACTGATTTATTATAGAAAAAAATTAAACTTCTAAAAATACACACAAACTTCTTTATGCTAACAAAGATCATCTAAACAAAAGAAAGTACTCTAAAACTAATATCATACTTAATGGCCCACAACTTAATGCTTTCTTTCACAATTGAAGTAGGATATCCACTCTCAGTGCTTATATTTAATGTTGTACTAGAAGTCTAGTTAAGTAAGTCAGTAATTAAATAAATGTCAAACAGATTGCAAAAAAATTTTTGAGGGCTTTTTTTTCAGATGATTTGATCATTTATGTAGAAAAATCCTAAAAATATCTAAGCAAAAAAGTCACTAGAACATTAGAGTTTAGTAAGCATGTAAGGTGATATAAGGTCAATAATCAAAAATCAATTACATTTCTACACAGTAGGAATGAATAGTCAGTAATAAATTTTCTTAAGTACCTTTTATAGTAATATCAAAAACATGAAACTAAGATACATTGACAAAATATGTACAAGATCTCTACAATGAAAGCTACAGAATATTATTGTTAAGAAGTTAAGAAAGACCTAAATAAATGGGGATATATACCATTGTTATTGATATAAAAAATGTTTAACCGAGGTATAGTTGATTTACAATATTATTTTCAGGTGTACAACTTAGTCATTCAGTATTTATGCTCAGTGAGTCAGTGATTATACTCCATTTGAAATTATTATGAAATAATGGCTCTATTTTCCTATGTATCTACACAATGACTTACACATGAATGTTCATGGTAGCTTTATTCCTAATAGCAAAACACTTTGAAAACAATCATACTTTTCAATTAACAATGGAGAATGAAGGCAAAGAAAAACAGATTCAACAGTCATGTGATCTCTCTGGTGATGGTGATGATGTTTGCCAAACAATGTGAGTGTGACAAATGTCACTGAGCTGTGCATGTACAAGCTGTGCATAAAATGGTAAACTTAACATTAATTTTATAATTTTTAAAAACCAGAAAACAAATCAGTTTGTACTTCACAGCAAACAAAAAGAGAGATGTGAGTAACCCAAAAGCATCAAGAAAGAGAAAAGGCAAGGCTGAGGACACAAAAGGAATTCTTTAGAAATTAAGTATTTTTTTCACAAATCCAGAAACAAATGTCCATTTTCCTCCTTTGTATTCCAATTCATTCATTAAATAGTAATGCAACTATTCAAAATTTCAAATGAGGAAAGTTCATAGTTGCATCAAGTAGGATGCTTATGCTATCCACCCTTCCCCTAGAACAGGTGACCAAACTGCCCTCTCATCCTGGGATGCATTATATAGATGCTCTATAGTTCTCTTGCTGCAATGCCTCTTCAGAAAAGCTCTTCCCTTTACTAACCCTCAGATATTCCTCATCTGGGTTTAGACTGTTCTTCACTGACTTGCAACCATCTCATTGTTCTGTCCTGAGTTCTCAGTGACTGCACACCCTGTGAGTTCAACTCTGTTCTCTAGTCCATGTTTCCCTCCTTCACTATATATGTCTGAAAAACATCCACCAATTTCTTAGTGTTTCCTTCTTAAATGACAGTGTGAGAATTTTTTTCCTGATTATTTTCAGAATAATAATTGGACTTAATCTAACCAGCACCCAAGTGTCTTCATTAATGAATCCCACTCTGCCTGAAGCCTTTCTCTATACCAGTCATGGATCTCCTTCCTTCCTCGATCCAGGGTTTTTCTATTTTACCACCTGTTATATACAATTAGTCTAAAAATTGTGTCAACCTCAGAGTTAAGAGGTTTAAATTAGACATAAGTAAAGCACTTAGAATACTGCCTGACACACTAGGTTAAGTGTCAAGCACTGTTATTTCTTAGGCTCCTCTTAATATGATGGGAAAGAGAAACATTTTTCTCACCATCGTTTAATGTATGTCTATTCCGTTATTTTGACTGATCTTCAGTTGTTTCACCTATGGTTCAGCCCACTATTATAGGTTAGCGACACCCTAAAGAGTGACTTGAACAAACGTAGGCTTTCTTACAGCATTATTGAATGTTCTAAGACTATCTATGCTTCTTGCATCAGCAGTGCCTATATGCATGACCTTCAACAAATTAGTTGTCATAAAACATCAGATTCCTTATCTACTGAATGGAGATGATTGTGAGAAGCCTTGAATTAGCAATTTTTATTAGGTCAAAACTACGGGACATAATGAAAAAAGAAGAATGATCCATATGACGGAGTTACAGCTGAATAAGCACACAGCCCTACTTATCTGTTGAATAACCATACTCTGCATCTACTGGTCTCACCGACATGCTCAGAACTGTTCCATACAATTCCAAACTATGAGCTAGACTTTTCCACTTTGTTGTCATTGTTGTTCAGCTGCTAAGTTGTGTCTGACTCTCTGAAACCCCATGGACTGTAGCCCACCAAAATTCACACCCAAGAATTTTCAATAGCTTAAGAAAAATAACACAGATGAACAGTACAGTGGAGGTATTCCAACAGAGGATAGATATTCACTGAACTGAGATAGTGAAGAATCTCAAATTTCAGATCTTTTAATCTCGTGAGGTGGAGAATTTAGTTAAACTCTTTTATGGAAGACTGGAATCTAGCAGGATCAAATCATGTTTTAAGATCCCTATTATAAGATGTTTAGAATTCAATTAGTCCTTGATACGCTGGACAATGTTTGGGGCTCTTTGTGAAGAACGTGGCAGAACCCCACAGATCCACATCTGCCTTTGCTTTGAAAGCTCCACTTGAGTGGGAAGGAATAGGCAGGGAACACAACCCTACCCAATATCTATTTGCATTTCATGGTTAGAAAAAAGAATTGAGAAAATTAAATATAGGATAATCTATTTCAACTTCTGTAAAGTCTATTTCAAGACCAAGGAGCTCGGTTTTATTTTACAAGCTGTTCCGATTAAAGATTCTCTTGCATCTCCTTTTCCCAAAAGTCTCACAGAAAGACTCAGCATATATCTGATTCTTTCCTAAAATTGAGTTTATGAAAGAAGTGCACTCAAACCCTTTTATTTTTTGAACTCCCTCCTTGGTTCTTTCTCTGGCAATATTCCACAAACCCAGAAAATCATGTAAGCACACAATCATGTTTCACGAATTGTGGAGATCTATTCTACAGACTGAACGATTTTTGAAATGAAAACTTTTTTCAAATACCCTTATGAACTATGGGACTTCACTGGTGGTTCAGACAGCAAACACTCTGCCACTGATGCAGAAGACGTGGTTTGATTATTGAGCCAGGAAGATTCCCTGGAGAAGGGAATGGCTACCCACTCCAGTATTGTTGCCTGGAGAATCTCATGAACAGAGAAGCCTGGTGGGTTACAGGATCACAAAGTTAGGACATGACTGAGTGACTAAGGATACACATACTCTTATAAACTATACTTACAGCTATCCTTATAAATCTCTATGTAGGATATACTTAGTATGCACTACTGGTAAGTTCCTTATAGCTATAATGGTTGATATGGGGCATATTCCACAACGTAAGCTTTCTTAGCTAAGAGATCATATGATTGTTTCACATAAGAAAAAGAACAAGGTACATATCACCTCTTCCATAGCATAGCTTCAACATGTAAAAACACAGATAAAATACATATAAAACACAACATATAAAAACACATTTTCAAACATATAAAAATTGAAATTTTTAATTAAATAACATATGGCAAAAAAGAAAAGAAATCATTTAATTAGCATCATTACCAAGGTAAAACAAAATTCTTTGTTCAAACTAAACCAGGTAAAAGCTGCTGACTGATATATTAGAGAAAGCGTAGTTACTAGGCTAACTTTTCACAGAAGAGGACATTAAAGCACCCAAATCACAAGCTGAACATAGAGCCTAGGCTCTTAGATAAAATGAGTCTGTGGTTTATTATTTTACTGTAGTCCAAGTTGTGTATAAACATCTCAGATCAGATGTTTATAGACATCTAAAAATGTGACTGCTCTAATAAGTAGTCTCAGCCAAACCCAGGGGCAAATGACCGACAGGTGGCTCTTACAATTCTAGCCAAGGATTTTTCCCTTAGGTCCAATATATAAACACTGGAAATAGTATTTATTTATCATTTAAGGACAAGTACTATAAACAAGAATAACTCAGGAAATCAAATGAACAGTCACGAAGGGGTGTTACATGGAAATAGTTCTGTAGACTATTAAGTGAAGGCCCATAAAGGATGCCAGCTCAGATCAGTTACTCAGTCTTGTCTGACCCTTTGCAACCCCATGCACTCTAGCACTCCAGGCCTCCCTGTCCATCACCAATTCCTGGAGTTTACTCAAACTCATGTCCATTGAGTCAGCAATGCCATCCAACCATTTCATCCTCTGTTGTCTCCTTCTCACTCTACCTTTCAATCTTTCCCAGCATCAGGGTCTTTTCAAATGAGTCAGTTCTTGGCATCAGGTGGCCAAAGTATTGGAGTTTCAGCTTCAGCATCAGTCCTTCCAATGAATATTCAGGACTGATTTCCTTTAGGATGGACTGGGTGGATTTCCTTGCAGTCCAAAGGACTCTCATGACTCAAACATCACAGCTCAAAAGCACCAATTCTTCAGCGCTCAGCTTTCTTTATAGTTCAACTCTCACATCCATACATGACTATTGGAAAAACTGTAGCTTTGACTAGATGGACTTCTGTTGGCAAAGTAATGTCTCTGCTTTTTAATATGCTGTCTGCTGCTGCTGCTAAGTTGCTTCAGTCATGTCATGTCCGACTCTGTGAGACCCCATAGACGGCAGCCCACCAGGCTCCCCTGTCCCTGGGGTTCTCCAGGCAAGAGTACTGGAGTGGGTTGCCATTGCCTTCTCCAATGCATGAAAGTGAAGTCACTTCGTTGTGTCCTACTCTTAGCAACCCCATGGACTGCAGCCCACCAGACTCCTCTATCCATGGGATTTTCCAGGCAAGAGTACTGGAGTGGTTTGCCATTGCCTTCTCCGATATGCTGTCTAGGTTGGTCATAACATTTCTTCCAAGGAGCAAGCATCTTTTAATTTCATGGCTGTAGTCACCATATGCAGTGATTTTGGAGCCCAAAAAAATGAAGTCTGTCACTGTTTCCATTGTTTCCCCATCTGTTTGTCATGAAGTGATGGGACTGGATGCTATGATCTTTGCTTTCTGAATGTTGAGTTTTAAGCCAACTTTTTCACTCTCCTCTTTCACTTTCATCAAGAGGCTCTTTACTTGCTCTTCACTTTCTGCCATAAGGGTGTCATCTGCATATCTGAGGTTATTGATATTTCTCCCTGCAATTTTGATTCCAGCTTGTGCTTCATCCAGCTCAGCATTTCTCATGAGGTACTCTGCATATAAGTTAAATAAGTAGGGTGACAATATACAGCCTTGAAGTACTCCTTTCCTGATTTGGAACCAGTCTGTTGTTCCCTGTGCTGGGGTCCAGCCTCGGCGGGGTCCGGGGGTCTTGAGGGATGGGTGGCGTCGGCGGAAGAAGAACTGAGCTGAGTCGGTGTGTGGTGATGGAGCAGTCTCTCTCTTTATTGTTGTTGGTTTACAGTTTTTATAGCCAAAAGACATCCTCATTACATCATTACATCACCTATCATTCTATACAATTTTTTGTTTTCTACCTCCCATAACAACCTTATCATAGAGTTCATTCCCCAAACTCTCATGAAACATTCCCTTTGCAGAAATCAGATTTTTATGTAATTAGATTTAACAATAGTATGTTTACCATTTGAATGTCTTCAGTATACTTCATTCAATCAAGATAAGTACATCAACCTAAGTAGAAAGGTTACATTTCTCTTATCAGGTACAACTATGTAGAAGCTAGAGGGAAGGGCTTAAGCTTGAGACTGTTTATTCTAGTAACCTACTCAAGTTCTTAGGAGAAGAGGAAAGAGGACAAAGAGACAGTTTAGAGAGAGGAAAGAGGACTAAGAGACAGTCAAGCAGCACTGCTTTAGCAATAAAACCCTATTAACCTTATAACTACTAAAATGAATTCCTATGTCTACATTATCCTAAAGCAATCAATATCTCCAACTATGCTGGCCACAATTATGAGCATTCCTAAGTCTCAATCGAGCCTGATTTCTTCAAGGAAGAGAGCCTCCTCCATGGAGTGGTGGGGGGAGTTGGAGGTGGAAAGATGACCCAAGTAGGAGCCTTTCTGGTGGTGGCTTTGCCATAACCTCCAGAGAACTCTTGGTAAACTCCCCAGTAAGGAGTAGTAATCCATTTAAATGTCCCTTTCATTCCTCCATAGCCCCTGGGGAAGGTGATCCACCTTCCCGGATCCTCTGGTCAATAAGGTCTTGGGGGATTATCTCAGGACTAATTCTTTCCAACTGTGACTGACCTACTGAGATGAGCCAATGTTCCGAGCATGGACAGAACTTCCAAGAAAAATACCAGGGTGGGGCTTGCCCAGGATGCCCCGATAAAGAAAGTCAGCTTTGCAAATACTTTCTTAGTCTCGTGACCTTGTCATCCAAGCAAGGGGGCATCCTGACGACTCCCAGCATCCCTGTCCAGTTCTAACTGTTGCTTCTTGACCTGCATACAGATTTCTCAGAAGGCAGGTCAGGTGGTCTGGTATTCCCATCTCTTTCAGAATTTTCCACAGCTTGTTGTGGCCCACACAGTAAAACACTTTGGCATAGTCAATAAAGCAGAAATAGATGTTTTTCTGGAACTCTCTTGCTTTTTTGATGACAGTAGATGCTGGCAATTTGATCTCTGGTTCTTTTGCCTTTTCTAAATCCAGCTTGAACATCTGGAAGTTCATGGTTCACATACTGTTGAAGTCTGGCTTGGAGAATTTTGAGCATTACTTTGCTATCTTGTGCAAATTGTGATGATGAGTGAGATGAGTGCAATTGTGTGGTAGTTTGAGCATTCTTTGGCATTGCCTTTCTTTGGGATAGGATGTAAACTGACCTTTTCCAGTCCTGTAGCCACTGCCGCATTTTCCAGATTTGCTGACACATTGAGTGCAGCACTTTCACAGCATCATCTCTTAGGATTTGAAATAGCTCAACTGGAATTCCATCACCTCCACTAGCTTTGTTCATAGTGATGCTTCCTAAGGACCACTTGACTTCACATTCCAGGATGTCTGGCTCTAGGTGAGTGATGACACCATCATGATTATCTGGGTCCTAAAGTTTTTTTTTGTATGGTTCTGGAAACTTCAATCTGAGTCAACTCAAGAAAGAGGAAGAACATCATTTAATAAAGGGAGAGGAGATAAGAATAAAGTCAAGGCAGGTCCTCTCTATATTCCATGTGCTTTAGACAAAGAAAATTAATCTAGAACTAACATTTTCCATTGAAAATCTAATTTCAGAAGAGGAAAATACACTTGTCTGCAGAAATGTGACCCCATCCCTTCCATCATTTTGGTTTGTGGAATATTCTTTGGAGGAGACATAGCCCAAAAGCAAGGATTCATGATATTGGTATCACAAGCTATGAGATAAGGAATATTCAAAAGTTCAAGAATTAAGCAACAGGAGAATTAGGGAAATAGCTTTGCCTGTCAGTCTCTGAATTATTGCCTCAGGCTATTTAGAATTCTAATAAAATTCTACGCCTAGAAATCTTAAAATATATGTTGCATTGGTAAGTATAACTCAGTGTAATATATCATTCCAAGGTTATATAAAGCCAGTTAGATGAATATGTATTTCTTATTCTAGGTATTTTACGGTGGGAAGAGTCAACATCAATGGTGTGTGTGCACTCAGATACTCAGTAATGTCTGACTCTTTGAAACCCCATGGACTGCAGCCCACCAAGCTTCTCTGTCCATGGGATTTTCTAGGCAAGAATACTGGAGTATGTTGCCATTTCCTATTCCAGGAGCTCTTCCTGATCCGGGAATCAAACTCATGTGTCTTGTATCTCCCACACTGGAAAGTGGATTCTTTATTATTGTGCCTCCTGGGAAACCCACACGAATGGTAACGTGTGTTAAATTATGAAAGAGCCCTCTTTTCTTGTGATTGAACTAGTTTTCCAGATTGGAGTTTCTCAAACTATAATGTGATAATTAACATGTTTCAATGTGAAATCAATCACCAGCCCAGGTTTGATGATTGGGGCTGGTGCACCGGGATGACCTAGAGAGAGGGAATCAGGAGGGAGGAGGGAGGAGGGTTCTGGAAGGGGAACATATGTATACCCATGGCAGATTCATGACAATGTATGGCAAAACCAACACAATAAAGAAAATTTAAAAAAAAAAACTATAATGTGAATTGGATTTCTCTATGGATAAACTTTTTAGATACATTTTAAAAATGCACATCTCCACATATAGCCTTATTGAGATTGAAGCCCAGAAACATGTTAAGAAACAGTCTATGCGACCCTATGGACTGTAGTTCTCCAGGCTCTTCTGTCCATGGAATTCTCCAAGCAAGAATACTGGAGTGGATAACCATTTCCTTCTCCAAGGGATTTTCCTGACCCAGGGATTGAACCCAGGTCTCCTGCATGGCAGGCAGATTTTTTTTTACTGTCTGAGCCACCAGGGAAGCCCCTAGAAACACACAGGTGATGCAGGCAGCTGGTGGCCCACACTTTGAGAAGTAATACATTGTACATATTCTCTGTGCCACATCACTTATACCTAAACTGGAGCAAGTCTTCCAACTTCTTCTACATAAAACCATTAAAGTTTAAACAGCTTCCAGAAAGCTATGTCTTAACACATTTTGGCTAGAAAATTTAAGTTCTGCTAGAGAAGCAATTAAAACAGTACTTGACCATGGGAGCTGTAAACATTGTGACTGAGAATTAAAAGATATTAGAGGTTTGCTTAATAATATCTGTCTTACTGACCAATTCAAGTGTAATTAAACTCTATCACATCAAAGAGAATTTGGTAACCGAATCATTCTGGAACTACTGAACAAGGCAAAAGTCTTTACTCATGACTTGAGGCTGCTGCTTTTAAACATTCCAGAAGTTATTTGACAGATTAAATGATCCTAACCATTCACACAAACAGCCTACCTTTTCGTAACTGCCCTGTCTCTACTAGCTCATCCTCCTCCAGGTTCCACATCAGCTTCCCAATGGTCCTCTACTTGTCCCACAGGCATCAGACTTTATCATGCAAATCAGCTTCCCTGTCATTCAACATCCCCATCCTTAGTGGAACTCCTGCCCACACAATTTCCTTACTATTCAAGGCCACTACCCACTCAGCAACCCATCATGCTCCCAAGTCTACTCAGCATTTGCAAATCCTACTCCGTTTCTCTGTCCACATGATAAACTCAGTTCCCTCCAACCCATTTCTGGGTTGTGCCACAAAGACTGGCATCCTCAGGCCATCAGCCTAGTAAGCAACCCCCAGAAAAAGTTCATCAAGGTAGCCTTCTGATGAAGGAAGGAAGGACAGGCTTGTTAAAAAGATATGAACACAGAGCAGCAGGGGTCTTCAAGCTAATGTCAGGATAAGGAGCACAGGACCACTGTTGACTGGAGGCTGGCAAATACAATTCTGGCCATCATTAGCCCACAGGAGTCAACAGAAGTCCATCACTGGGCAAGCCTGAGTGAACTGTTTTTAATGTGAAGATAAATTCATTTGATAAAATATTTTATTTTCTCTTTAGTAATCTACTTCATTAATAAATCTATATTAACCCTATGAAAATTAGCATTGAAAAAGACTACTTTGGGCTAAAAAGAATTTTTTTAACTCTGTAAAGAAGTTCAGGCTGTCTGAAAATTTTCTGGCTCTAATCAAGCCAGCTTAAGAGGGAGCAATGTGTCACCAGAGGTCAGCTGGTTGTAACTTCTGAATTTTTCTCCAAACTCCTTTTAGTATTTCCTCAACATGCTCTAGGTTTTTGTCCTGCTAAATATAATGATTTTGATATGTATTATCCTTACAATTTTTGAAATGTTGGAAATCTCTCTCAGTTAGTACTATCTTTGGAGATTCTTTATTTTCTGCCATTGATATAATATACCCGTTTCTTTTGTTTACCTGAACAATCTCAGCCTTACCAGGAACTTTTCTTACTCTTAAGGACAAAAAGAAATAAAGTGAAGCAGAGCCTTCCCAGCTGGTTGTCTAAGCTACTGACTAATACAACAAATCAAGAGCAAAAGCTTGAAAATACCTGTTCTATTTCCTCAAATAAATAGTTCTTCATACACTTGAAAACACATGATTCTCATTGACCTTCTATTTCCCTTGCCAGCCCACCAACTCACTTAAAATATAAACCATTTATTGCATAGATTAAAATATATGTTTGGCCAAAACACATTTCCCAAAACCTACCTGTGCCTACAAAGAGTTTATAGAAACAACTGAGCTGGCTTAAAATAAGCACACGTGCCACCTTTTAAGACTGAAAGTTTCATACAGATTTTGTTGTGTTTTCTCTCAAATTTTGCCTTCAGTTTACAGTTCATATTTCTTTTAAAATGCAACAGTTGTTGCAGATAGGGTAAGCTATCAGTGAGTATTAACCAATACTCTTTTTGCAGAGGACCACCAGCTTAAGCACAATGGTTCAAATAATCAAATCCTAAGAACATAGGTAATGTTTGCTTACAGATCAGCTGGGTTTATGGATTCAGAGTAGTAGGACTTCATCTCCTGCTCAACTTCCCTCTGAGTAGTAGTCTCCTTCTCTCAGACAGAGACATAGCTGCTGCCTGCTCTGAGGTTATATTCTAAGAGCTCACAGTCTAAGGAGGAGGGAGTTACAAGTTTACTATGATTGAAATGACCAGAACAGGGCTGACTAGTTCCTCAAAAGGAAGGAAGTGCCATTGAAAGGATGGGGAGGAGGAAACAAGCTGGGCAGAGGGAAAGCCATCAGGACAACTGCCTAAGATAAGGTCTTGTGTCTGAATAGTCAAGTGAGATTAACTGACCAATCAGCATGAATTTTCCTTGCCACCTGCCACAGCTGATACATATGTAGAAAAAGATTAAAATATTAAAGCCTGAATATATATGCATTCCTTTATTACTCTTAATGAGCGATATTTGGGGATTTCGACTTTGTTTTTTCCTAGATTCTTGAGTTCTAAAAAGTTGTGTATCTTTCCATCCATTGCCTGGCAGAAAAACAGGAAGCTGACTAGAAGGTACAGAGGCAAATATTCTTGTTGTGCTTGTTTAGTTGCTAAGTTACGTGACTCTTCTGCGACCCCATGGACTGTAGCCCGCCAGTCTCCTCTGTTCATGGGATTTCCCAGGCAAGAACACTGGAGTGGGTTGCCATTTCCTTCTCCAGGAGATCTTCCTGACCCAGGGATCAAATCTGTGTCCCCTAAATTAGCAGTTGCGTTCTTTACTCCTGAGCCAACAGGGAAGCCCTGATTATTAGACTCACATACACGTCTTACAAAAAGAATTCATAAATCCAACAATCTACTTTCCTTAGCACTGGGATGTGGCCCCCAAAACTGTCTCACTCTCAAAGTCTAATATTTAGTTCAACTGATTGCTTCTCCATAGTTAATTACTTAATGATCAGTTATTTTGAAAACAGACTTTCATTAACAATTAATAAACTCATTGATGACTTTATATATAAAGTATTACAAGGTCACAGAATCCCTTTTCACAAAATATTACTTTATAAAAATAGCTACTTAACTGTGATAATTATTTTTTAAACCACAATTATAGGAAATAAAATATGTCTATTAAGAATGCAACTTCCTTTCTACACAAAACACAGGTTTGTATGAATGTAATTTTTACAATATTGCAAAAGGTGCAATAAAGTAGATTTATGTACCCGTACTTAGTTAATAAAAGCTCCAAGTATTTTGTTCATGTGCTTCTCCACAACTGATCCATGATTTTCTCTGGTAGACCAGGAATAAAGGAGGAAAAATCAATTTCTAGCATCTGTTACAGAAAATCCACCTACAAACCCACTATTTCAGAGAGTCACTTTGGTATATCACTGCCTATACTCTAAAATCTGGTATAAGAATTTAAGGGACTGGTATGATTTGTGTGTTAAGTGAGGAATAAGTCTTTATTCTGTAAATGGCCATCTGGAAAGCCTGGCTATAAATATACATATTTAGAATTATAGATTCTTTAAAATAAACATCACTGTACTCCAGCCCAAGAACAACTGCAAAAAAAATACTTGGCTTTAAATGCAGAAAACTGAGCTTCCTAATGACAGCCCCAAAACACTTAATGAAACACATAAAATGTTTGAATGCAAACCCTGAAAGTGCTTCATAGAGAATTTGAGAATGAAAATGAATCTCTGATATTTGTTCTGTGCTCTAGAAAACAATCTTTGATCATACATGTAATAAAAACATAGCTATAAAATATGAATGTTTAAACTAGGTCGTTCCTAAGGCCCCCCCAAATATTCTTTGGTTCTGTAATTGTTTATGCACTATTCTTTATCTCTGGTTTTCCTGTTTAGGACCTAGAAATAAATTCAACTATCCTTAGAGACAAAACATAAAGCTAACTTTATCAATTTTAGTTTTTGTTTATAATGTCATTACACAATGCCATTGAAGTTATATTTAAGGGAAAAAAATGACAGCAATATACGTTTTGTCCGCTTTGGTTTACTTATTTACAGGTGGCGCTAATGGTAAACAACCCGTATGCCAATGCAGGAGACATAAGAGATGCGAGTTCGATCCCTGGGTTGGGAAGATCCCCTGGAGAAGAGCACAGCAACCCACTGCAGTATTCTTGCCTGGAGAATCCCATGGACAGAGGAGCCTGGTGGGCTACCCGTTCATGGGGTCACAAAGAGTCGGGTACAACACATGTAGGCCTAGAATCATGATCTTGTTGGGATTATGAAGTGAGGGATGAGTTTGAGAATGATGGGAAAGGGAAGAAAAAGAGGAAGAAACAAAAGCCCCTGCTTTATTTGGAAATAAATAGTTTTGATTTTGACAAACTTACAAAATACACAGCAGTTTCTCAGTGCATAATTTAGTAAATTACTGACTAAAGTATACCTGTATTTGGAGATAAATTCCCTAAATTAACAAAATTAATCCCAGGATTCAGAAAGTATTTTAAAGGAATTAAGCCTAAAATTTTACTTTTAAAAAAAGCACACACACAAAAAATCCTTTGTGTGGAATATTTCAATTTTAAGGTAAACCTTGCTAGCCGATTGTATTTGCACAGTAGCTTGTCAAAACAGTGGCCTATAAGAAAAAATTCCTAAGAAAATAATGCAGAAAAACACATTATATCAAATCTGCCAAACAAGATTCTCATGAGTTTCTGCTGAGTGCTTAATACTGTACCAGGTTTTATGCTTACCTAGCCATTTGCTCCAAATAAATATAAAGCAGAAGTGACACCAATTACCAATTCTTGAATACATAGAACAAGCTATGAATTTTCACTCCCCAAAGCATCAGAATCAAAGCAGAGGTGACAAATTCATAGCCCAAGCTGCATATGTGAAAACTAAAATCAATAACCACTCTAATTTTGCTGTTTCCCAGTATGGGTTCTTCACCTCTTATACCTTCCTGAAGGCTCAGCACAAATCAAGATGTGTGACAGTGATGATCCGAAGCCAGTCTGAATACCAGAACAGCTGCCAGTGGGAATCTGGCCTCAGTCACACTTTAGCAGGAGTGCCTGGGAAATCCCATGGGCAAAGGAGCCTGGCAGGCTACAGTCCATGTGGTCGTAACAGTCAGACACAATCGAGCAACTGAACAGCAACAACAAAAGACAAACTGGTACTGATCTAAATCCCAGGAGTTTGGCCAGAGAATGAGCAGTTTCAGGCATCCACAGGCAGGATGTCTCTTAGACCACAGCCTCCCACCAGATCCTCCAGAATCAGTTGACTGTTACCCAGCGGACAGGCTACCAAGAACAGTGGTCCACAGTTGAGTTTTCCAATCATATTCCCTCCCAGAGACTGGAGTTACAACAGGGAGAAAAAGGGTTATCAACTCATTAATTCCTCTCTGCCTTCTCGCTCAAAGTTTCCCCAAAGCTGTGATCTCATATCTTGTAGCCAAGCCATAAAAACACTGTTAGTTGCTCAGTCGCGTCTGACTACTATTCTCATTGAAATAGGCTTTTTCATAGTGTGCTGGTAAGACTTTAATTGGACTCAGTCTTTCATCTTGAAAGAGATGCATGCACACTGACATATTAATTTCATGTTAAAAAACTTAAGTGAAAGTGGAGTTGCTCAGTCGTGTCTGCATCTTTGTGACCCCATGGACTGTAGCCTACCAGGCTCCTCCAGCCATGGGATTTTCCAGGCAAGAATACTGGAGTGGGTTGTCAATTCCTTCTCCAGGACATCTGCCCAACCCAGGGATTGAACCTGGGTCTCCCACCTTGTAGGCAGACACTTTACCATCTGAGCCACCAGGGAAATCCTAGAAAACTTACCCTAAGGCAATTATTGGAGATTTGATGGAAGCTCTATGTAAAAAGCTCTTTAGAGTGCTAATTAAACTATTATTTATGAGATAAAAGACTTGAAAACAAAATAGTGATTTAATAAATTGTACAAGATCAACAAAATAAGTATTACTAAGCATAAAAATATACTAAAATACTTCTGAACAATAGTTAACACATGGGAAAATGTTGATAATTCAAGTGAAAAAACTCAGAAGCAAATAGTTTAATTATTTCAGAAATACATGTTTCAAACACATTTGTGCATAAGGAAAAGACTAAACACATACACAAAATATTTAGTATTGAGACCTTCTGTTTAACAGAATTAATCATTGATTTAATTTGTGTCTATTAATATTTTTTCAAAATTTGCCAATCTATTTCAAATGAACATGACTAATGACTGGCACGTGTTTTTTCATTATTTGTTTAATGAAAATAATTTTTAAGTATGGGTAAGAAATGACTCTCAAAACAAAAAATTCAGAGACCAAAATATCATGCTTTCTCCCCAAGATTTGTATATTGGAAGCTGGATGCAGTACCCTCCAAATTCTAAGGGGAAACCTAGAAGCCAGGGCAAAGGAAGGGTGGGTTCTTCAGAGAACCCAGAGAAGCCTTCACCTGCTCTCTGCAGGTGCTGCTCTGCTTCCATCACCAGTACCTCGGGTCCAGTGCCTATGCATCCAGAGTTTAACAGAATTCAAAAATTCTTCTGGAGACTTCTGCTAAGATTATAGCATTAATTGATGCTATGCAATTGTCTTTTGTAGGAAAATCCAAGATTGCATATTCATAGAAACAGACTTCAGTGGTGATATACAAGCTTTCCATTCACACAGTCAAATAGAGTGTCAAGAAGATAGTCATCTACCACAAGATACACTTCTGGCTCCAGAGATATTTTTCAGTTGTCTGTCAAAATAATCTTATAGCTGTCCAATTAGATTTGTGTTCTTAGCCCAATCCCAGGGCCAGAGAGAAGTGTTGGGAAGCTTAGAAGGACAAATCCGTATCAGACTAGGATGTCTGTCTGCACTAGACCTAGGCTAGTGCTGAAGACTTCTGGCATGCCCATGAAATCAGAGCCAGTAGAATTCCCTTCATGTGATGCTGAAAACACTCTCCAAATTCATGTTCCTTAATACCTAGCCCCCCAGCACCACTCCAGCAATGATAGGTACGAAATCACTGCAAATGGTGACTGCAGCCATGAAATTAAAAGATGCTTTCTCCTTGGAAGAAAAGTTATGATCAACCTAGATAGCATATTAAAAAGCAGAGACATTACTCTGCCAAAAAAGGTCCATCTAGCCAAAGCTATGGTCTTTCCTGTAGTCATGTATGGATATGAGAGTTGGACTATAAAGAAAGCTGAGCGCCAAAGAATTGATGCTTTTGAACTGTGGTGTTGGAGAAGACTCTTGAGAGTCCCTTGGACTGCAAGGAGATCCAACCAGTCCATCCTAAAGGAAATCAGGGCTGAATATTCATTGGAAGGACTGATGCTGAAGCTGAAGCTCCAATACTTTGGTCACCTGATGCGAAGAACTGACTCATTTGAAAAGATCCTGATGTTGGGAAAGATTGAAGGCAGGAGGAGAAGGGGACAACAGAGGATGAGATGGTTGGATGACATCACCTACTCAATGGACATGAGTTTGAGCAAGCTCTGGGAGTTGGCGATGGACAGGGAGGCCTGGTGTGCTACAGTTCATGGGATTGCAAAGTGTCAGACATGACTGAGCGACTGAACTGAGGCATGATGACCTGATGAACCTGGGAACCTTCCAGATATTTAGAAATGACCAGACATGGAAGATACAACTCTTCTTTCCATTAACCACACCAGACTTTTGCACACCTCAAATACCCTCATCTACTAAACTAGTTACTTGGAAGCTTTGTAGACCTATCCTAAATCAATCCAAACTTTGGGCATGTCTTCAGTGGTCCTGGGAGGCTCTAGGAAAAGCTACCATGATACTTTGTGTGGTTATAATCCCTGTACTAAGAGATGTGATAAAGGGCACACACATCTCTCTGAATACTATAGTATCAAAGATTTGGGTACATCATTTGTGGCCAGTCATTCACTAATGCCAATCCTAGGGGAAAATCCACAAAGGTAAAGCTTATTTAGGCTCCTGCTCACCTTTCCTTTAGTTTCTTATGAATTTTCTACTTTATCTACATCCCACAATCAGCACTAATCTGGGTGCAGCTCTACCTCAGCATTTTTATCTGAAACAGGATTTCTCAAAAGCATTTCTTTCCCAGAGAATTCTTTGACCAACTGGTTTGGCAAAACTCAGAAAATTACATACTCTACCTGGAGATTAATACTGAACCTTGGCATATATAAGACAGAAGAGCCATAGTAAAGATTTTGTTTAATCCTATACTTCCCAAATATAGGACTGGTCACCCATTCTCATACAAAAATGCATGTTAGCATTCAGTGGAAGTAGAATTTTGTAGAACATTCTTTAGGAAATGCTTTATGAAATATTCTTTAGGTAATAATGATTCCTTTTCCCCAGAAGAATGTTAAAGGATGTTTTTAAGACTAAATCATGCCTTCAATACAAATACAAAATATATATCACATATTATATTTAACTTATTAGTAAGGGAGCCAATAAGATGTTACAAAAAACCCAAAGGGAGTAGACACACAAAACAAGAAGAAGGAACTCTGAAATGAATTTAAAAATAATGTAAAATGGGCTACCTATGTGGCAACAAATAACTGCATTTCATTTAACACTAGTACTTTCCACTTCCATGGGCAAGAATCGTTTGTATGATCCTCAGTTTGCCACAATTTTCAGGGTTGTGAAATAAAACATGGAAAGACAGCTATATCCCAGGGTGAAAGAATTAGGCAAGACACCCACCAATCTTCCTTTGCTCTTTTCAACATCTTTCACAGTTTCTCCTGACAAGTATTTTATTTTTCATGCACAACTTCTAGAGACCAAAAACAAGGAAACACACATAGGCAATGGAGAAGATTTAAATACAGGGTCCTGACCATCCTCGAGTCCTACCATCCAAGCAGCCCGTGTCGACATTCTCAATGGCTTACTTCCCTGAAGCAGATGGGATTTCCATGCTGCCTTCTTAAATAGACCACATAGTGCAACTCACACTCGAATCTCTTTGCTCAGGGCTGCAGTTTCACTTTTTCTCCCCAAATGACTATTTCCCCAAATCCTCTGAGATAGCTGGGTAACTTCAGATATTTGAGATGAACATCTCAACACGTTCCAAATTTGCATATGGTACCAGATTCCCCTGAAGTGTTCCCAGTCCTGTGGAGATCACTACTGTGTGTGGCCACAAAGGACTTTTAATAGAAACATTACACAGGGATTTTTTTTTTTTAAATGTTAGGGCTATAGACATCTGCTAAAGCAGAATAAGGTCTAACATGATGCCAGATGAAGTCCTTGCTGTGGAACAGACTTGAAAAGATGGGAGAAATCTCATAAGGCAACTGTTACTTCTTTTGCAGGTTTTGGGAATCCCAGGGAGATTGCATATGCTGTATTGCCTACTGCTCAGCTGAAGCAGAAACCCCATATGTGTACCTCAGGGTGTTTCAAGCTACAATAAAGCGCTCAAGTGGAATAATGATGGTTGCCATTTGTTGCTTGTGACAGAATACTAACTTCACTTTCACAAAATTAAATTCAAGCAGTAAACTCCTTAGTAAGAAAAAAAATAAAGAAAACTTTTTATATTGTCATTATTTTTAATATTCAGTTAAAAATAATCACTGATGACAGACCCCATTAAGAAATGTAATATTTAAGAAGTTTGAAATGCTGTGAGAATTATCAAAATGTGACACAGAGACATAAAGTGAGCAAATGCTGCTAGATAAAATGGCACCAATAGACTTGTAGGAGGCATGGATGCCATGAATCTTCAATTTGAACATAATGCAGTATCTGTGAAGTGCAATTAGGTAAAGGACAATATATTGAGGTATACCTGTACATACTAAAAGGAAAATTTTTTAATAAATATGAGCATTTGACTTCAGAATGTCAAGAAGAAAATAAAGGTGAACAAATTGAAGAAAAAAACAGTTAGGAAATGTTTTAATATATTTCAAATATTTGTGAAGAATATGAAATAGAAGTTGAATATCACATCTTGTATGTGTGGTTTCTATTTTCAACTTATACATATTTTAGTACTTAGATCTCAGTCAATTAATGTCTCTTAAAGGGAAATAATGGGACCTAATAAAAGGTTACTTAATTCTGTTAAAAAAAAAAAAATAGTTCCTTGGTACTACTGAATGGAGCCTTGCCTCATTATCAGTCAGGATGAAAGAGAAGTTTCTAAGTTAGGAAATCTTTTTCTTTTTGTCATAAAGCCTTTTGTTAAACGACTAGTGTTTTGGTTTGTTTGGGTGTTTTTTCTATTTTAAGAATGTACAAGTTAAGCCCAGGTTCCCTTGCAGATAATAACTTGAATATCTCTGCTTAAAACTAGTCCTGTCCCTTCTGGGTACATCCACCAGAATGTAAAGGGCAGGAACTATGCCAACAGTATTCCCCTATTTTGTCACAAAAGCCTAGCAGAGTATTTAGAATATAATAATCACACAAATATTTGAATGAGCATGTGTAATGGAATGATTTCTTGAGTGGAAATTATATACATTTGTACTATAAATAAGAATGAAACCTCAAGCCTTGGGCTGGAGCTATTTAAAAATCCCTAATACCCATATGTGTGTATGCTAAATTGGGTCCAATTCTTTGCAAACCCATGGACTGCAGCCCACCAGGTTCTTCTGCCCATGGGATTCTCCAGGCAAAAATACTGCAATGGGTTGTCATTTCCTTCTCCAGGGGATCTTCCTGGCCCAGGGACTGAACCCACATCTCTGTGTCTCCTGCTTTGGTAGGCAGATTCCTTACAACTGAACCACCTGGGAAGCCCTAATACCCATATAACAAACAGCTAATTATATCCTTCCAGTTGGCAGAGCCCTGGTAGGGAACACAGTAATACAAGGAAAGAGTTGGAAATTTCACCAAAGAACAAAGAATAAAGAATGAAGGTAAACAATCTATGAAGCAGAGTGCCAACAGCTTCACATACATTATATTTTTAAATATTTTAAGACTTTTTGCTTTATGATTTTCAACAAATCAGTATTATGTGAAACATTAGAAACACATACAAAGAAAAGTCTAATCCTACAAACACCACCCCACCCCACCCAGCTGTCCTATGTTCTGAGATAATCAAGAGAGACCACTTAGTGTGTGTCCCTTCATACTTTCTCCTTGCTCAAAAGTTCACATATTTGTAAAATTTATGTTTCTTGACTTTTTTAAAACCAAAATAGCATTACATTTCCCAAATTACTCAGGACGTTGGTTTTTCTAATAGCTTTTAATGAGTAGTTTCTATTTATACCCAACTTATTTTTCTAAGTATACACTTAAGCATACACTGAGACAATGGAAAAACTCCCTATTTTTTATTTTCAGCAAGTTAGCAGTTACCTAAAAGACATTGTGCTAAGCAAATTAAGCCAGTTACAGGTGGACAAATATTACATGATTCCACTGACATAAATTACCTAAATTAGTTAATCCCATAGAAACAGACTAGATTATGGCTTGCCAGGGACTGGACGACAAGAGAAACGGAGTTGATCACTGAGTAGAAAGTGATCATTTATGTGAGATGAGTAAACTGTACAGTGTACTGACTGGAATTCTATAATCCCTTCCTTGGACTTCAGACACTAGCTACAAATTCATGTGCCTAACACACAGTGAGGTCAAGCAAACTGAAATGTTGGAGTCTGGAGCAGAGAAAAGTTTACTCAAGGCCATGCAAGGAGACGGGTGGCTCATGCCCTGACAAGCCCCAAACTCCCCAAAAGGTTTCCACAAAGCACTTTTAAAAGCCAGGTAAAGCAGGTGGGTCACAAGGTCTGTCATTAGCTTGTGTACAGTTCTCTGATTGGCTGATGGTGAGATAGCAGGGTGGTATCAGAGAGGTTAACATTATTAGTCCTTAGGGTTTTTCAGGCCTAGGGCTATTTGCTCATGGTTGTCAAGTAGTTAACATCTTCCATTCGTTAGAGATGGGGAGGTTTTTCACATCTGCAAAATAACTCAGGAAATATGCATCAAATACTGTCATCTAGGTACTTCAGAGAGGAGCTAAAACAGAGGACAGGGGGAAGGCCTATACATATCCCCTGCTCTCCAGCCCCAGAAAGCCCCAAGGATCCTGCTTGGAAACACAGCGTGTTTCCTGTACTACTGACTGGCTACAAATCAGATGTTCCCACAACCCCCTCTGTGGGTTCAATTAATTTGCTAGAGTGACTCACAGGACTCAGAGAAACATTTTACTTACTAGATCACTAGTTTATTATAAAAAGAGAGATAATGAACAGCCAGATGGAAGGATTCAAGAGATATACAGGGCAAGTTCTGTGAGAAGGGTTGTGAAGCTTCCTTGTCTGCTGGGAGCACAGCCTTCCCAAATCACCAGTGGTCACTAGTCTGGGAAGTCTCCAAATCCTGCCCTTTGGAGGTTTAACGGAGGCTTCATTATATAGGCATGATTGATTAAGTCATTGAGTGTTGGTAATTATGCAACCTTCCGCCCCTTTCCCTGCCTCAGTCATCAGGAGGTGGGGTTGTAAATCCTTTAATTACAAGGTTTTTATCAGACAACTGGTCCTATCCTCAGGTGCTTTCTAAATGTTACCTCCTTAACATAACAAAGGGCTTCCCTGGTTACTCAAAGGGTAAGTTCATTTCAGTCTCTCAGTCAGGTCCCACTCTGTGACACCATGGACTGCAGCACACCAGGCTTCCGTCACCAACTCCCAGAGCCTACTCAAACTCATGTCCATTGAGTTGGTGATGCAATCCAGCCATCTCATCCTCTGTCGTCTCCTTCTCCTCCTGCCTTCAATCTTTCCCAGCATCACAGTCTTTTCCAATGAGTCGGTTCCTCACACCAGGTGACCAAATATTGGAGTTTCAGCTTCCATCAATCCTTCCAATGAATACCCAGGACTGATCTCCTTTAGGATGGACTGGTCGGATCTCCTTGCAGTCCAAGGGACTCTCAAGAGTCTTCTCCAACACCACACTTCAAAAACATCAATTCTTCGGCACTCAGCTTTCTTTATAGTCCAACTCTCACATCCATACATGACTACTGGGAAAACCATAGCTTTGACTAGATGGACCTTTGTTGGCAAAGTAACGTCTCTGCTTTTTAATATGCTATCTAGGTTGGTCATAACTTTCCTTTCAAGGAGTGTCTTTTTATTTCATGGCTACAATCACCATCTGCAGTGATTTTGGAGACTAAGAAAATAAAATCTCTCACTGTTTCCATTGTTTCCCCACCTATTTGCCATGAAGTGATGGGACCGGATGCAGTGATGTTAGTTTTTTGAATGATGAGTATTTAAGCCAGCTTTTTAACTCTCCTCTTTCATCCTCATCAAGAGGCTCTTCAGTTCCTCTTCACTTCTGCCATAAGAGTGGTGTCATCTGCATATCTGAGGTTATTGATATTTCTCCCGGCAATCTTGGTTCTAGTGTGTGCTTCCTTCAGCCCAGCATTTCTCATGATGTACTCTGCATATAAGTTAAATAAGCAGGGTGACTATATACAGCCTTGAAGTAATCCTTTCCCGATTTGTAAACAGTCTGCTGTTCCATGTCCAGTTCTAACTGTTACTTCTTGACCTGCATACAGATTTCTCAGAAGGCAGGTCAGGAGGTCTGGTATTCCTCTCTCTCTAAGAATTTTCCACAGTTTGTTGTGATCCACACAGTCAAAGGCTTTGGCATAGTCAATAAAACAAAAGTAGATGTTTTTCTGGAACTCTTGCTTTTTCGATGATCCAGCAAATGTTGGCAATTAGCTCTCTTGTTCCTATGCCTTTTCTAAACCCAGCTTGAACATCTGGAAATTCATGGTTCTTATACTGTTGAAGCCTGACTTGGAGAATTTTGAGTATTACTTTGCTAGCATGTGAAATGAGTGCAATTGTGTGGTAGTTTGAACATTCTCTGGCATTGCCTTCCTTTGGGATTGGAATGAAAACTGACCCTTTCCAGTCCTGTGGCCACTGCTTCATTTTCCAGATTTACTGACATATTGAGTGTAGCACTTTCACAGCATCATCTTTTAGCATTTGAAGTAGCTCAACTGGAATTCCATCAGAGGGTAAAATGTCTGCCAGAAATGTGGGAGATGTGGGTTTGATACCTAGGTTGGGAAGATCCCCTGGAGAAAGAAATGGCAACCCCCTTCAGTACTCTTGCCTGAAAAATCCCATGGACGGAGCAGTCTGGTAGCCACAGTCCACAGGGTATCAAAGAGCGGGACACGACTGAGGGATTTCACTCTCACTTTCTCTAATGTAACAAGAGACACCTTCAGTTGCTCTCTTCATAAGGGAAATTCCAAGAGTTTGGAAAGCTCTGTGCCAGAAAGGAGACAAAGGTAGAATATAGTTGGCTCTGCATCCATGAGTTCCACAGAAAGGATTCAACTAGTCTCAAAAGCAAAATACTCAGAAAAAAATTCCAGGAGTCTAAAAAGCAAAACTTTAATTTGTCACATGCCAGCAACCAGTTACATTTATTTCATATTAAATATTTTAGGTAATCAAGAGAAGGTCTAAAGAGGATATGCATAGTTTATGGGCAAATCCTTGCCATTACATGTAAGAAATGTATGCATCTTTGCATTTTGGTACCCACAGGGGTCCTGGAACAAATTCTCCATGACTATCGAGGGATGACTGTATACAGCTGTGATTTGAACAATCAGTTTTGAACTGTGAAGGTCAATTTATACACAGTTTTGTTTTTTTTTTTTCCCCAATAAATATGTACTACAGTTCTACACAACTCACTGTTGGTTGAATCCACAAATGCAGAATTGCAGATAAGAAGGGCTGACTACAAAGTCACATGTCGATTATCAACTGTACAGGAGTTTATGACCCTAATTCCTGCATTGTTCAAAGATCAACTGTATGTTTCTTAATTGCATCACACTGACACAATATTTTTTAGCTTAATGGAAACCTGCAATACATTGCCCCTTGTAGCTGTCTTTTCCCTGTAGGATAAAGTTTCTGAAGCTAACCTATGTTGTTGAATGTATCAATATTCTTTTTTATTGCTGAAGAGTATATTCCATTTTATGGATACTCAAGAAAGTGATTACTCACTAATTAGTGGTCATTTTTATTGTTTCCAGTTCAAGTTAACAGCGCCAGTAAAGCTGCCATTAATATCTGCTAACACATGTTAGCATGTGTGGAGCATAACAGCAGAATAGTCATCTTATACTGGGAAAGTCCTTTCAAGATAAGACACCCTCTCCCAAAGGAAATAAGCAGCAGTCACAAGCAGTGACATTCAGGACAATTGAGCTATGGCACACCCAGCCCTAATCACCATATGGGTGGAACATTAACCCAAGGATGACCAGAAGGGACCATAAAAGGAGTCCAGGTTCTCTCCCCGGGGGTGGGATGTGTGTGGGGGGTGTGGGGGGGTGTGGGGGGCTGTGTGTGGGTGGGTGGGTGTGTGTGGGTGGGTGGGTGTGTGTGGGTGTGGGTGGGTGGGTGGGTGTGGGTGTGTGTGTGGGTGGGTGGGGGTGGGGGTGTGTGTGTGGGTGTGTGTGGGTGTGTGTGTGGGGGTGTGTGTGTGGGGGGGTGTGGGGGTGGATGGGTGGGTGGGGGTGTGGGGTGTGTGTGTGTACACATTTTCGTTTCTCTTGGGTAAACACCTAAGAGTGGAATAGTCATGATGAATAAATCAGCTAGTAACTAGACTTTCCTGATGGCCAAGCAATTAAGACTCTGCTTCCACTTCAGGGGACCCAGCTTCCATTCCTGGATTGAGGAAATAAGATCTTGTATGCTTCAACACCAAAAAAAGAAAAAGAAAAAAAAGCTGCTAATAACACTTTCACATAATTCTTGGTGTGCACATATGTTTTTAATTTCTTTAGTTGTGAAACTGCTGGGCCATTTGGCAAAAGGATATTTAACTTCACAAGAAACCACCCAACTTTTCTAGAGTAGCTGCACCATTTTTCATTCCCACCAGCAACCTGCAAGACTTTTTCAGTCATTCCCCAACATTGCCAGCACTCAGTGTTGCAACTCTTCTTTGGTTCTTCTAGAAGTGGGCCAATCAGAGGATGGGATTCCTGGAGGGCACATCTTAACATGCTTGGATGATTTTTGAAAACAAGTGTATTTCTATCGTTTCTCCCACAACAATTACCCAAGGCATGGTGCAAGAAGAAGACACATCATCACCACACACATCGGTGTTCTGCCTCGGGCCCAGGAAGCCAGTGATAAAATGATAAGAAGGGGCATCAACATCACTTTACATTCACCTATATCATCCATACAACTCTCAAGGGGCACTCTTTCCTCTCATTTAATGCTTGCTGTTTTGCTCTAATCAGTTGAAAGTTATGATTGCGCCATGGAAAACCTTGAAAAGCCATTCTTTAATCTCTGTTGATAATTAAAAGCCATTTTATAACAGTTGTTTTGGTTATTGCTGTTTAGCACTTAGAAGACATTGCTTCTTTTTCTTTGGGAACTTAAATGGCTGTCCTGAAATGAGGACCCTTATATTAGGTCTTCTTACATATATCAAAGCATTTTCTAATAGGTTTCCCAATGAGGAAATGATGCAATACCTCACTCGTCATCTGAAATCCCTCTGCATGGTTTGCCTAAATTGTGCAGCAGTGACTAGAAAATAATTTAAGCAGTGACATCCCCCAGCACCACCACCCCCACCCTCCACTGGGAGGCTTTACCACAAGCACCGATCCTGGCTCCTTACACCTAGTCAGGGACTTCAGTAGAAATGCTACCCAAGTTCAGTGTTTCTAGGAACTTCCCAACTTGCAGGAAAAGCGTTCCTTCATCATGAAAACTGAGCCAGGTAAGGAGGAATAACAAGGATAGAAATCTTAAAGGGAACCAATCTCCAACCCCAGGTCCCTATCCACCTTAGTTCAATTGTATTTACTTGAGATTTTCAGTGTGATTGTCTCTCACCATCCTGCCTTTGAGGTAAGAGAGGCCTAATGGAATCACAGAGCCAAGTGCTGTTCCCAAGACTTGCATGCCCAATATTGGCATTTTCCTCTCTCCCTGGGGAGGCCTGTGTGTCTGGAAAGTATCTTGATGAGTCAGAGATCACACTGAATTTCAGAGCCAGAGGTGGAAAGCGAATTCTATCCAATCGCCAGCCCAAACTTGGCTGAATCCCATTTACAGATCAAAGAGTGCTCTACCTCAAGGACACAGTGAAAATTCAACTGACGCCTGGATGGTTGACATAATGAAACAGAAGCACCCTACTCTTCACTACAAAATCACTTTTTGTGGTTTATTGTAAAAGAAAATTTTAGGCATTAAATGTACAAAGAACATTTTATCTCCTGTGTTTCTACCATTCAATTCAAAAAATAAAACACGGTCTATCCATTTGAAATCTCCCATGTGTTCCTCCCTGATCCATCACCTTCTCCTGCTACCCACCCCTATCTTTAAAGGTTTGCTGTTGTTCAGTCACTCAATCGTGTCTAACTCCTTGTCCTTCACTATCTTCTGGAGTTTCAAATTTAAAGGTAATTACTCTCAGAGTTTGTCATAGTGCAAAAAAATTAAGAAATGCTTGGTGATATGTATGGATCGCTAGGCAGTATGTTTGATATGCTTTTAAATTTTACATTCTTGCTGTGATGCTGTGTATAGTCTTCTCCAGCTTCACTTCTTTGGCCAATTTCTGACTTATACACAGTATTCTATTTTATAGTTATACCATAATTTTGTATTCATTCTCCCACTGATAGACAACTAGGTTCTTTCCAGTTTTGTTTTTAGTTTTTAAATACAAACATAGCTACTGTAAGTCCTATTCTACATATCTCCTTGTGTATCTGAAGGAGACTCTATTTAGGGTATGTATTGAAGGGATCCAAAGAAAGCCATCCCAGAATGTGCCACTTTGGCATGTGGCTTATTTTGCACTAACATCAATCAAGCCCCAATGGACTCATGAAAACCTCTTTACCTCCCCCTTGTAAGAATTTAGATGAGGAGGCTGGTTCAGAAAAAGAATTCCCACCAGAGATAACTACAGAGTATGGGATAGTGTGGTAAGCTGTACGTGCATGCTCAGTTTCTCAGTCATGTTCAACTCTTTGTGACCCCATGGATTACTGCCCACCAAGCTCCTTCTGTCCATGGGATTATCCTGGCAAGAATACTGGAACGGGTTGCCATTTCCTCCTCCAGGGGATCTTCCCAATCCAGCAATCAAACTAGTATCTCTTGCGTTGGCAGGAGGGTTCTTTACCAATGAGCCACTTGGGAAACCCCAAGGGTAAGGTGGGGGAGCTCAATAGGACTTCTTTGTTCAAAGTCCTTTCTGTGCCCCATTGTTTCTGTGAGGCATGGAAAATATCTGTTCACCTCGTATTTGCTCGTCCCATCTTCCTCCCCTTTGTAGTTCCAGACACCTACCCCCTCTCCTTAGTTCAGGATGGCATATAAGCCTCAACGGTCTCGCTGTCTAGGAGCCACTCTTTTGTCTATGTGAGTGCCCATACATACAAAATTAAATGTTCTTTCTCTTCTTATTCTGTCTTATGTCAATTAACAGACCAGCCAAAACAACCTAATAGGAGAGAAGTAAATGTTCCCTCTCCTACAATATCTAAAAACAGGGCTGCTGAATCAGAGAATAAACACTTTAAACCTATCAAGATTGTCAGATTGTACCCCAAAAGGATTCTGCCATTTTATATTTACACCAAAATTGCAGAAGAGTTCCTATGGCTCTCTAGTCTAACATTTGCCTTTCTGATGGCTGTGAGATGGTATGCATGTATATTTTTATTTTTCTTGATTAGAGGTATCAAAGCAGAAGTTGCATAATCAAACTTAAACAGGTAAGGAAACTTCATCCAAGGCTATGTCAATGATAGAAAGAATGTAGTGTGAACTCAAGCCTGCTGAAACAAAGGGCAGGAAGATTTTTAAATCCTGAGGTGAGCCAGCAGAAGAATACTAGAGGACCTCAGGAAGGAGGTCAACCAACGGGATGTGCCCAACACATTCAGTTATCTCTGAGTTTGCAATTGGCTTCTCTGTGACTGGCCCATTCTGGGCTTCCCTTCCACAGAGATGGGGGGTAGGGACACTGTCTCTCTTGATGTTTCTGTTTCAAAGGCTGACCCCCCAGGGCCTTAAGAAAGACATCTTTAGCTTACAAAACTACCAAGAGGCTTTTAAAGAACACTTACATCTCAAAGGCACAGAGGCAGAATTTACAATGAGAAGTTTCAAAAGCCTAAGTTTAGTCAAGGTAAGGGAACATCACAGCCGTCTTGGTCGGAGTTTACCAGCCCTTCAGTTTCTGATTGAGGATTGCTTGCTCTTATTTTGTTTCCTGAACTGCTAGTACTATTTGTAAGAGTTCTTTATATATTCTGGATGCTATTCTTTAATCTGTTTATGCATTACATATCTCTCAACTTGTGGTTTCTCCTTTGATTTTCTTTATAATATCATTTGATAAAAAGTAGTTTTCAATTTTGATGTATTAATAGCTCAAGTCAAGTGAAGTGAAGGTCAGTCATGTCTGACTCTTTGCAACCCCATGGACTATACAGTCCATGGAATTCTCCAGGCCAGAATACTGGAGTGGGTAGCCTTTCCCTTCCCCAGGGGATCTTCCCAACCCAGAGATCGAACCCAGGTCCCCCACATTACAGGCAGATTCTTTACCAGCTAAGCCACAAGGGAAGCCCAAGAATACTGGAGTGGGTAGCCTATCCCTTCTCCAGTGGATCTTTCCAACCCAGGAATCAAACTGGGGTCTCCTTCATTGCAGGTGAATTCGTTACCAACTGAGCTATCAGGGAAGCCCAATTAATAGCTAAAGTTATCCAATATTTTCCTCTCTGAGCTTTATTTTTGTGTGTTAAGAAACCCATGGTGATATCATGTCATTGTATGGCAAAACCAATACAAAAAATAAAATAAAATAAAAATGATAAAAGTAAAAAAAAAAAGAAAGAAAGAAACCCTCTCCTATCCTCAAGTCATAAAAATAATCTATTTTACTCTAAATTCTGCTTTCCAAATTCAGATCACCTACTGATGATGTCTGGTATATATGCCTTTGGAATACACTTATAACAAACAAATTTCCAGTGGCACTAGAGGTAAAGAACCAGACTGCCAATGCAAGAGACAAGAGTCGCAGGTTCGATCCTTGGGTCAGGAAAATCCCCTGGAGAGGGGTGTGGCAACCTACTCCAGTATTCTTGCCTGGAGAATCCCCTAGACAGAGGAGCCTGATGGGCTACAGTTCAAAGGGTCGCAAAGAGTAGGACACAACTAAAGTGACTTAGTACACATGCAGGTTTATTCACTGATTTATTAAACCCCATCAATCTATTTTTCTCTATATACACCAAGGTTTAAACTTATCACAAGGTTTAAGCTGAAATAAACAAATCTTGATATGTCATAGGTCAATGAGATATCCCAGCTTCCTCCCCAGCTTCCCTCCCCAATTTTCTTGGCTTCAACTGTGTTTTAGATGATTACTTTGTTCTTATCTTTAAAATATTTCAAGAACACATTGAGATTTATTTCACTACTTTGGGGAACATAATTCAATCAAAAATTATTTTGGTAGAGAACAATGTCCTATGTGTACAAGTGCAATGGAGGACAGGAGTGGAATAACAGGAAAAGATACTGAGAATACCCATGGTCCATCTCATCTACACTAACACATTGACAAGTCTGACCCTTGATTGAACAAGTCTGATCCAGGCCCTTCAGCATATTCCCATCTTTCCATGCTCAGTGCACACCTGATTCTTTCTTTTCTGTATTCCTGTGCACATTTTTGGAAAGATCCTCTCAAAAAAAAAAAAGAGAGAGAGAAATAAAGAAAGAAAAAGGCTTTAATATGTATCACTGAAATTCAGCAACTCAGGAAAAGACTAGAGCTAGGGAAGGAATTCTGGATTGTGACTATTTCCTTAGACATAGACTCTCGGGCATCTAATTCACCCATTAAAAAAAGACAAAATAAAACCTAACCTTTCCAAAAGGTTTTTTTCATTAAACTACACCAGCTACTCTTTTATCCTTCACCACTAGTAATCTTGCAATACTATGCCACTGCCTGAGAGGAAATAAAAAGATGCAAAAATCATCGTAATAATTGCAACATTCTTCATAGCATCAGTTTCTGAAAGTTTCCTCTCTTGGCATGCACAAGTCTGGCAGCAGAAACTGATGAATTAATTATAGGCATTCAAAACCTTTAGTCCTCTTTTAGAAAAGGTGAGGTGAGGGGCAAATTCAGCCACTGTTAAACAATAAACTTTCCTTGAATGACCATACAATCGCAGTAAATATCAGATCACTGCAAGGTTATTTTGACAGCCCTCTGGCTTTTATACATTAATGTCCCTTCCCCTGCCTTGGGTTCTATTTCCCTAAACACATTAGCCCTTTATTTTAATAAAACCATATAAACTGTGGGTTATACTTTTAAAGCAACATATACAAGCATTAGCTCTGATAAGGTGTTTCAAATGCTACTTGCAGCATGGTGCAATTGCTAGGCCATAACTAGCCTCATTTTCTATTCAGATTATTTTTTTCTCCCTCTCTAGGGAATAAATGGAATACCATAAAGCTCCCTACAAGGCAAAGATGATATGATCAACTTTTGCTAGCTCATAATGCAATTTTCCACCACAACATTATAAATTAATAGGATTCCTTTAACTCTCAGAGCTGGCTCCTGGAGTACTGAGAATCCCTCTGAGCTACTCTTGAGCCAGTCTTTGAAACTTTCATTATGAAACTCAAAACTTCAGATGACATCACTCCTAACATCCTACTGCTTATGTGTCTAGTAAATAATTACCAAGAGTGCTTTCCTCTTTGTTAAAAATGGAATGGACACCCTCTTTGTCACCCCTCAATTCCACCTCCAGGGTTGTATACAAGGGAAATAGCAGATGGATTAAGAGCAGGGACTCAAGCCAAACTCCTTGACCTAAAATCTTCACTTTGTCATTTACAAAATGTTTCACTTTGTATAACTTACTTAACTTCTCTATGCATCAGTTTCCACATCAGTAAAATGGAGATAATAGTAATAACTACCTCCTAGGTTTACAATAGGAATTAATACTTTAGTATATATAAAGTAAATAGACAGATACTGGCATATAGTACCCTGTAGATAAGAGCATGCAGTTATTTAATAAGGATAAACACATTCTTCAAAGCATTATTTGAGAGCAAACATCCTTTAAAAACAATCTAGATTCCCACTGATTATCATTTAGTTAAATCAATAGCGTACTACTGAGAAATCCTTAAAAATGATGAAGCAGAACCATATCACTTTAAGAAAGTCTGGCAGCATGGTGTTCATACCAAGGCAATAAAGGAAGATGGACTCTTTAAAAGTATATTGACCAACTGGGAAAAATCAGACTCTCAGCATGGATGGTGATACTCCAGAGTATAGTTTTACTTACTCTGGAATAGGAGTGAAAGAAATTCAGACATTAAAGACTCAAAGTTATCTCCCATGTACATTTTCTAACAAAATCACTTGAGGATGCATTCTAGCCAACATAGTAAGAATTTTAGAACAAAGGAAAACATGGTATTTAAAAAGCTGTGAAACAAACCAAAAGCAGGGAGAAGGCTGAAAACATCACAGATCTTAGGAAAAAACTGAACTGCAGACCTAGAAGAAGTCAAAACATTCCTAGAATCAAGTCTTTAAGGAAGTAGCTTTAACAAATTTCTCACTTAAGATTTAACAATAGCCTTTCAAAAGGCACAAAAATTTAAATAAAAAACTGAAGGTGGGGCTTCCCTGGTTGTCCAGTGGTTAGGAATCTGCCATGCAATTCAAGGGACACTGGTTCAATCCCTGTTCCAGGGAGATCCCACACGCCCAGGAGCAAATAAGCCTGTGTACCACAACTATTGAGCCTGTGCTCTAGAGCCCTCAAGTCACAACTACTGAGCCCACACACCACAATTACTGAAGCCCATGTGTCTAGAGCCTGTGCTTCACAACAAGAGAAGCCACCTCAATGAGAAGTCCATGCACAGCAATGAAGAGTAGCCCCCACTCATTGCAACTAGAGAAATCCCACATGTAGCAATGAAGACTCACCACGGTCAAAAAATAAACAAATAAATCTTTAAAAAAAAAACAACCCTCAATGGGGACAAAAAGCCAAACAAAAAGTTTATGGTGGTCAACATATAAAGCAAACTAAAATGTAACAAGATCTTTAAAACAAGTGAAGGCATGTAAAACAAGATCATTCTTCTACCTTTATGCTTAGGATTCTTCTATAAGCAGCAGACCTTCAGTCACCTCAGAGTCTACATTTTCATTAGCCTCATATCACACTTCTATTTCAGAGTGAGTAACTATACTGAGTTATCATGTTTATTGATCTTCAGGTTTTAGAATAAACATATGGACAAACACTTCATTATGGTTGCAAAATGTTAAGCACAAAATGCATCTTGTCTTTTCTTGGCCAAATGGTGTATTTGTATGAATTACACAATTGTATCCCCTCTGTAAGACACTTTACTGCAGTAAGTATGTGAAATATGATCAGGAAACAGTGCCTCTTGGAGTTGTCCATGAAACTATCAACTGTGGCCCTGGATAAATTAACACAACTCAGAGAGTAAAAGCCAAAAAGGGAAGATTGCTAGAAATGCACATTTATGCATCTTACCTACAAGTGACTCAAGACATATATTTAAGTTTATTGTCCAATAAAACTATACTTCAGTTTACTATTTATAGTTATTAAGCAAGTGAAAGAAGCATCTTTTTTACTAAAATTTGTAAATTGGAGGAGAGACGGCTATTACTGTCTTTGAGCTAAATTTATTTTCTAGTGTTTGGATCCACTGATAAATCTACAACAGGTTATTATTTGGAGTTATGAAAGTAGCTATCCCACAAGAATAAAGAAGAGAATTGGTCAAAAACTTCTACATGGGGACTTCCCTGGTGATTCATTGTCTAAGACTCTGTGCTCCCAATGGAGGAGGCTGGAGTTTGATCCCTGGTCCGAGAACTAGATCCCACGTACTGCAACTACAGATCCCACATGGTGCAACTAAGACCCAGTGCAACCAAATAAATAAATCCATATGTTTTTAAAATACTCCTGCATGTAGCAAGAGTGATGAAGAGATGGTATTGGGTAAAACACTACCTTTTTATTTCTTATCATTAAATACTGTTTTATCATGCATTTAGATTATTTTTAAACAGTTGGCCCTTGAACAACGCAAAGGTGAGGGGCACCAAGACCCCATACAGGCAAAAATCTATATGTAGCTTATGGTTGACCCTACATATCCACAATTATGTATCTGCAGATTCAA
This sequence comes from Antilocapra americana, assembly GCA_007570785.1. Taxonomy (NCBI): domain Eukaryota; kingdom Metazoa; phylum Chordata; class Mammalia; order Artiodactyla; family Antilocapridae; genus Antilocapra; species Antilocapra americana. Next base: position 8,375,823 of record ML664175.1, read on the forward strand.
CCAACTGCAGATCCTGAACTTGTTTAGTGAAAAAGTTCTGCATGTAAGGGAACTCAGGCAGTTCAACCCTTTGCTTTTCAAGAGTCAACTGTCATTTTAAATAAGGATTCTGCACATTTATGAACATACATATATGTATAGTATATACACAATTTTATAAAGACTATATCAACCATTACTTTTATTCATCTCTGGACTGTGAATTAAATAACTTATTTTATTCTGGCTTTTGCCTATTTTCCATTTTTCCCAATAGTCTTGTAAAGTAGGTCATTTTATAAGTCACCATCATCACAAATTGAAATACTCTCATTTTAAGAAATTGATAGTGAACTCTCACACCCCTTCCCTCTGTATTATCTCCCTGCTTTTCTTCCCAATGGAACTACAGCTTGTACATGAACCAAACCAATGCCTTGTGCCCACTGTACCAGAACAGACTTCAGCACTGTACCTTATACAAGTTGACAGTGGAAGGCCAGAAAATGTCATTGTTAAAGTGTTTAATCTGTATCTATAATGTATCACTTCATAGTGGGATAAGATTGCATTTTGCCAAGTAAACATACTCTTCTCTTACTAGTGGATCTGTATGGAAACAGTACTCTGAAGAAAAAGTACAACTTGTTAATTTTTTTATACAACAAAAATACAGGACTCATCAGATGCCAACATCATGAGAGCATATTCAGTATTTACAATTAATTTCTCCTTATTTTTCAGAGGATCTACAAAGGTATTTTCCATATAAAGGCACTAAGTTGTCATTAAATTTGAAAAATGAACAAGTAACTGAGATAATGAAAAACCCAAAAGCCAAAATTGAGTATTCCTCATGTCTGGGCAAATATATTTGTACTCTGTGGCTGCAGAAACTAAAAAGACCTGCTCATTTTGCAATGGCCATCTTTTCATTTTTTCACCAGGAAAATTTCCACCATGAATGTGTTCAAAGAAACCTAGCCTAGCCCAAAGTTCAACTATGACTCTAAATGAACAGCTAGGAACTGTCTTGGCATCTCTTAGGCACCCACAGTACCATATACTCTTACACTAGGTGCTATATAGAGAATATTTCTTATTAAAATACACAAGATGCCTTGTGTTTCCTCTAGAGAATTACAATTCTGTTTGGAAAAGCATCAGAAACATATAAAGCGTGAGAAAATTAGGCCCCAACAAATGAACACATCAAAGAGAACAGATTGCAAATGAATTTGTTGCATGACAAGGGTACACTGATAGAGCAATGAGCCACAGGGGTGAACTCCCGTGTCTCAGAGGCAACTCAGGAAAACAGTTAATGGAGAGCATCTCGTTACAGATTCTGGAAGCAAAGTCAAAGGTTCTATAAACAATAATCAAGTGAGACCATTGCATTTCATTCCCAAGGATCCTCTTCACAAATTGTCCCATAGCCAAAGGGAACTCAAGCCACCGAAGAAACAATTTTGATGCTGAAATACTCCCAAGTCCTCTCTATAGAACTGCACTCCTCACTGCCACCAACCTGGCTCCCAAGGAGCCTATGGGGAGTACAGACCTTCAGCAGAACCAGACATTCAATCAATGGCTGAAGAGTACAGGGGGACGGGATAGGGATGTTAATTTATATTTATGACATGTTTCTACTTATATTCATTTCACCTTAAAAATCACCTATAAGAAAGCTAACTTTAGCTCATTTTACACATAAAGAATCAGAGTTTCAGATTAAAAAACCTGTTTAATGACACATCTAGGAAGTGGTGGTACTAGAAATCTAGCTTCGAGACCTATATCCTTTTTCACTGCATCACACTCCTTGACTTACGGTAAAGAGCCTTCACCCTGGGAGTTTGGGGTAGGTGCCCACCATCCTCATAACTGGCCATGTTTCTTTGACTCTAAAGAACCTTACCCTCAACTGGCAGGAAACTGCAACTACACACCATAGAAAGATGGAATTCAGCAGGAGAACTTTGTGGAAACAAACACTGGCTCCCTTACACCAGGATATCCAAGTCACTGGAAGTCAGTTAACTCTCAGTCTCACTTTCCATCTTTAACATGAAGGAACCGGATTTGATCACCACCTCCTGACTCTGCACTTGTCCTTTGTATTAGTAAGTCTCAAGTGTGATGATCAAATACTGGGCATTGATGGAAGAAAACTTCAAAATGTTCTCTCTGTTTGTCCCTGTGCTTACTGGAACTTTGGGATTGGAATGAAAACTGACCTTTTCCAGTCCTGTGGCCACGGCTGAGTTTTCCAAATTTACTGGCATATGAGTGCAGCACTTTCACAGCATCATCTTTCAGGATTTGAAATAGCTCAAATGGAAAAGGTCAGTTTTCATTCCAATCCCAAAAAAAGGCAATGCCAAAGAATACTCAAACTACTGCACAATTGCACTCATCTCACATGCTAGTAAAGTAATGCTCAAAATCCTCCAAGCCAGGCTTCAGCAATACTTGAACCATGAACTTCCAGATGTTCAAGCTGGTTTTAGAAAAGGCAGAGGAACCAGAGGTCAAATTGCCAATATCTGCTGGATCATCGAAAAAGAGAGTTCCAGAAAAACATCTATTTCTGCTTTATTGCCTATGCCAAAACCTTTGACTGTGTGGATCACAATAAACTGTGAAAAATTCTGAAAGAGATGGGAATACCAGACCACCTGACCTGCCTCTTGAGAAACCTGTTTGCAGGTCAGGAAGCAACAGTTAGAACTGGACATGGAACAACAGACTGATTCCAAATAGGAAAAGGAGTATGTCAAGGCTGTATATTGTCACTGTGCTTATTTAACTTCTATGCAGAGTACATCGTGAGAAACGCTGGGCTGGAGGAAGCACAAGCTGGAATCAAGATTGCTGGGAGAAATATCAATAACCTCAGATATGTAGATGACACCACCCTTCTGGCAGAAAGTGAAGAACAAGTAAAGAGTCTCTTGATGAAAGTCAAAGAGGAGAGTGAAGAAGTTGGCTTAAATCTCAACATTCAGAAAACTAAGATCATGGCAACCAGTCCCATCACTTCATGGGAAATGGATGGGGAAACAGTCGAAACAGAGGCTGACTTTATTTTTCTGGGCTCCCAAATCACTGCAGATGGTGATTTCAACCATGAAATTAAAAGATGCTTATTCCCTGGAAGGAAAGTTATGACCAACCTAGACAGCATATTAAAAAGCAGAGACATTACTTTACCAACAAAGGCCTGTCTACTCAAGGCTATGGTTTTTCCACTGGTCATGTATGGGTGTGAGAGTTGGACTATAAAGAAAGCTGAGCACCAAAGAACTGATGCTTCTGAAGTGTGGTATTGCAGAAGACTCTTGAGAGTCCCTTGGATTGCAAGGAGATCCAACCAGTTCATCCTAAAGGAGATCACTCCTGGGTGTTCATTGGAAGGACTGATGTTGAAGCTGAAACTCCAATACTTTGGCCACCTGATGCAAAGAGCTGACTCATTGGAAAAGACCCTGATGCTGGGAAAGATTGAGGACAGAAGAAGAAGGGGACAACAGAGGATGAGATGGTTGGATGGCATCACCAACTCGATGGACATGGGGTTGGGTGGACTCTAGGAGTTGGTGATGGAGAGGGAGGCCTGGCGTGCTGCGGTTCATGGGGTCACAAAGAGTTGGACACGGCTGAGCAACTGAACTGAACTGAACTTACTGGAACTGATCCTGAAACATAAGTCAAGCATCAAGTAGCCAAAGCATGAATGAGTGAAGGTCAAAATAAACTGAATTCCATAAGCAGCACTAAGACTTAACTTGGAAAGGAAACTGAAAAACATTTAGGCACCTTAATATGCAAGCAATATGTCATACAATGAAGTTAATCAGATATTAGTAAATACAGAGGTTTCCCCTTGCCCTACCCCCCTGCTTGATATTTATTCTAGAATAGCTCATAGACCTCAAGTGTTTCCCCTCTCTCCCCACAGCTACAGGTTTTGTTACAAAGGATACCTTTCAAGGACTGAGCAGTTACATGTTTCAAAAGCTAAGTTAATAGTTCTTCTCACCTATGGGAGACAGTGGGGATGGTCCTTAGAATTTGAAACTTCTACTACATTGAGTTTCTAGTTATTCAGGCTAATTCTTGTTTAAATGCAGGGGGTTCAGGATAAAGGCCAGCAGGGATGAAGGTTAAGAGAGAATGGAGCGAGTGTGTTTATGATGGACACCATGGGCTGAGATCTATATAAGAGGCTACCTACTAGCAAATAAAAAGATTCTACTCTTGTTCTTCCATGCGCATGGCTTAAAGTGAGCTGTAAGCAGAGGACAACAGCAAGGAAGAGAGAGGGAACATTGCTGTGCAGTAGGGAGAGAGATGAACAGGATCAGCCTGGAAACTGGGATTCCCAGGCACTACCCAAGTTCCATCGTGGGCTGTTTTTGTGACCTTGGCCAAGTTATTAATAGTTCATCTCCCTAGGTCTTAATTCTCCCATATAGAAAATCATATAAAGAGCTTCATGCTGACATTTAAAGTTCTATAAACTATAAGAAATGAAAAAAAAATGTTAGGCCAACTCATTCATTTTTATGTACCTCCAAATGTCAGTCACTCTTTCTTCCCTTGTCCCCTAAGGGTCCCAGATGACCAGTCAGCTTTCTTATTGCTTCCAGCACTATCATTCTCAAACATTATTTAAGATTTCTCTGTCCCCAGACTGGCTACAGAGCAACATCTTCACTCTGCACTAATCTTCCTGTTATCTAAAAAGCATTCCAGTCTTTTATTTTTACTGTTATTACAGGAACTAAATACCCACTCACAAAAGTTTCGGTGTAAACGCCCGTTACTCCTTTCAGAAATCGTATCTGTATATCCCAGTTGTTGTTCCGGAGCTTTGCAACCCCATGGACTGCAGCAAGCCAGGCTTCCTGGTCCTTCACTATCTCCTTCCCTAATAGCTCTTATAATTTCTTCTTAGAAAAAAAGCATTTCTTACACATTTCTACTCCGCATGAAGACCCCTTCTCTCAAGCATGTACAACTAAAGTTAAAGTTAGGACAGAAATATAGGGAAATTAACAGGCAGCCCATTAACAATCAATGCTTTCTCAAGCACTCCAGATAAGGTGACATTGTGGGGGAACTAAGCTTTACTATTCCTAAGTTATTCAAGGACTTTTCCTCACAAAAGAGAATACCTCTGTAGAAATGTCTGGAAGACCCTGTCTGGAAAGGGCAAAAAGTCAGCTAGCAAAAAAAGATCTAATTGTCTTCAATACCAAAGCAATGCTTTTTAGTCTCACTTCTAGGCATGAAATCTTCTAGAAAAATTATTAAATTGAATCAGTTTTGTAGCTTTGGAAAAAGTATGTTTCTCTTGAATGTTTATGAAAATTCCATCCTTTTGATTCTTTTTACATTCTTGGTGCCCAGATTCAGGTAAACAGAGAAAACTATTCACTCCTGAGGCAATGTTTGCTCAACCTGATGGTTCCCACTTTCTCTTCCTAATTAAATGGCACCATCTTTACACGGAGCTAGCCATCAGCTGCCTGGAGGATTCCTGACTCTAACCAATCACCATTTTCTCCCAGCTCTCCAACACTTCCAACAGGGCAATGCAGCCTACGAAATAATCTTGGTGTGTTACCTTCCCACCTGATGGGGAAAGAGTCACAAGGTTCTGACCTAGGTCCTGCCACAGTCACCACATTCAAGTAGTTTGGATGAAGGCTTCCATGGCAAGATGTTAAATTTGCAGCTGACACAGATCTTGAAGCAGAATTCAGATTCCCAGATATCTCTCTTGTTACACTGGAAACATGGATCAAAACCAACAAGAAGAAATTAAGAAGTAGTTTGTGTAGTTTTCCTTATCTAGGCTTAAAAAAATTGAATATAGCTATTCATGTCAAATAATACCCAGAAAGTTTTGACTAGAAATTGTTCATAAAACAACAAATACCATAATCCAGCTGCTAAAAAATGATGTGATCTGGACTGCACCAATAAAATTGTGATGTTCAGATGAAGAAAAGGAAGGAAATAGTTGAATGCCAGGTCCTATTAACACAAACAACTTGACTTGCCTGAGATCAATACATGATTGGACCACATACTGTATTCTCTCCTGGATGCTGCAGATTTAGAGAAACATCAACAAACAGGGTAGCATTCAAAAAATACATCTGGACATCTGGAACATTCAAGGAATCTAAAACGTATATGTTACAGATTTCAGGGAAATTAGAAACTTGTCCTGGAGGAAACATATCTGAGGATGAACTGCACCACATCACTGCTTCTACAGAGGAAGGAACCAGAGCCAGTGTACAGAAATTCTGTGGAGGCAGATTCTAATTCAAAGTAAGGAAATGTGTGCTCTCACTCTGGGCTCTCATAAAAAGCAATGGACTGCATTACAAAGCCCAAAGTTCCCTGGGAAAGTATTTAAGCAGAGTCTACAAGGATCACTATCAGGAATAGTGTAAAGGAATTCCCAAATGGCAGGGAAGTTTGAACTCTGTTTTCAAAATATTTTTCCATGCCAGAGTTGTGTGATGCAGCATGGGAGGAAGAGAAACTCAATGAGTTTTAGTCCCAACTCTACCACTATTAAAACAGAACTTTAGTTAGGAGACAGTCTTTCATCTAGTCTACTTCTTTCATTTTGCAAATGTAGAAAGTCAGGTCCTATGAACACAAATGACTTACCCAAGATCACGCCATGAAAAAAACACAGTAGGTCTAGGTCCCCCAATCAAGTCTCCCTGGAATAATTTACAGTCATTGATATTGATGTCTCAAATTGAGAATAAAAAACACATGATTTAAAACTAAGTGAAAAAATGAGAACTATATGAAAAATATGCCTAGGAAAAAAAACAGAATGGAAAGAAACACTAATAGGTATAGTGCTAAGAGATGATATGGTTATCATTTTCTCCTCTGAATTCCATAATTTGGTATAGGTGTATAAATTTTACTATAAAGAAAATATAAAAGAGAACAGTTCTAATTTTTTAATGGATTCAACCCTGTTTGGTGACAGCAGAGAGCCAAGTAAGTAATCAAAGCAATAACCTTCATGTGTATGTTGAAAACACTTAAAGTTACCCTCTCGGTAAATTTCAAATACAGATCTTCCTTTATTTATGATGGGATTACACTCTGATAAATCAATAAATTCTAGTTGAAAATACCTTAAATCAAAAATGCATTTAATACATCTAACCTTCTGAACCTCATAGCTAAACTTAGCCTACCTTCAATGTGCTCAGAGCACGCACTTTAGCCAACAGTTGGGCAAAATAATATTAACACAAAGCCCATTTTATAATATAATTAACATTTATTCCATATGTAGGTGACTTGTCACATTGTAGAAACACCAACAGGAGCAAGGGTAATCACTTCTGAGGTCAATGGAAGCACTCCCCACCCAGTTCAGCCTGAGGAGGCCCCTGTTTCATTTGTTTGGACTCTAGCTGCTTTTGTAGTTTACTTCTTTGGTCTCTTCCTTACCTCATCTGAGTGTCATGATATTTTGCAAGAAGAGACAGCTTCCTGAATCCATGGATTCAGTATGCTTTATTTCTTCCCTAAAGTTCTTTTTGACTCCTAAGAACACAACTTGCTAGCTATGAGTCCATGCAAAGCCCCCTTCTCCAGCTCCTCATCCCCAAGCAAAACACAACTGCTCTACAGTTTGGGGGCTGGCTGCCAGGCTACTTTCCAGAACAGCCTCTCCAGGCACCACACCTGTGGCACCCATGAACTCCTCTGTGTTCGCAGCACCACTCACACGAGGCATCCCACACTCTCATGTTTGCCTACATAATGAAGTGGTACATTGTTGTTTCGACTTGTATGTGCTACTGACCAAGTCTCTCTTCACAGGTTGACCATTTTCTAAACCTAAATCTAAACCATTTCTATCCTGCAGTACAATTCATTTTCCCTACCCACCATGTGTATAGCAGGCTCGCTGCCTCCATGCTCGGGACTCTATTATACCAGACGTTCTGTTGCAAAATGACAGAGGGGGACTGGTTCTCTTCCTCTCCTCTCTGCATACCAGTCCTCCTCCACACACACACACACACAAACCTATGCTGTTTTTATCAGTATGTGTTCTCACAGACCTGGGCTCTCCACTTGAAACCCACCTTTAAGACAGTGACCTTCTTCAGCATTTTTCTACACCATTGGGACACAGATCAGTGACTATAGAGATCCTGACTTTATTAGAAATAAGCAGCCTTCATCCCACTGTCTTATAAAATAAGTCAGTTTGGACAACTTAATATGCCAGACAGATCCTCCTCTAGCTCCCAAAAGGCAAGATTTACTTCCTTTTAAAAGCATTTCTGAGATTATTTCTGAAAAGACCGTTTTGGTAGAGTCTGTACTGTGTTCCCTTGCTCTCTCCCATCTTCTGTGCATTCTTTGAATTACCGCTCATCTTAGTTACCTCTGGATTCCCTGGTGGCTCAGATGGTAAAGAGTCTGCCTACAATGCAGGAGACTTGGGTTCAATCCCTGGATCAGGAAGGTCCCTTGGAGAAGGGAATGGCAACCCACTGGAGTATTCTTGCCTAGAAAAATCCCATGGACGGAGGAGCCTGGCGGGCTACAGTCCATGGGGTCACAAAGAGTCGGACATGACTGAGCGACTTCACTTTACTTACCTCTTGACACCTCCAAAGTCCCCTTTCTCATCGGACACTCCTGAGGTGCTTTTGTGATGGCTAAGTCTCTGCAGGTCAGTTTGAACTAATCCATGTGAAAGTCTCTGATGTGCTTCTAGGAACTTCCTGAAGGATAGGAAAGCTTTCCAAAACATAAGGAACAGCTTCTAATTCTGGTGGCTCCAAGTGGCATCCCAAATGTACAATGGACTCACAGAATTTCACAGGCAGAAACAACAGAGTTCTACTCCCTCATTTGAAAAGAAAGATACTGAGGGCCAGAGAAGTTATTCAAGTTCTTAAAACACATAGCATTCAACTAGAACACTAGCATCTAGGTTATTCTACCTTCTACCCTGGGACCAGGGTAAACTGTAATAGTAGGGAAGAAGAAAGATTTTTAGAAAAAAATTGCTATTCGGGAAGATCTTCTCAACTCCAGGAGAGTTGAACCCAGGCAGCCTGAAACTTGCCAAACCCCAATTTGTGCTAGAGACCCAGAGGGCCCTGCAGTTCTGGGGTCTCTGGGTTGAAGTCAGCCTGGAGTCACTTTCACCACATCAGGAGGCTGCAGCCAGGCCCTGCTAGCTTCCACATTGGAAAATCTCTTAAGCAGAAGTCATTTGTGAAATTCCCAAACAGCATACAATCTTATGTCTGATGTGTGAGCTCTGGTTTGCTTTATTTGTCAGTCACCCTGAAATGCAAGCTTTATGAAAAGACAGACATATATGCTTTAATTTTTGAAGGGAGACTGCCATGGATAGCCAAGAATTAAGACTAAAGCTGGCAAAACTCACAAGAGCAAGACTGAGCTCAGGGTCAAAGAAAAGCCTTCTGCAGGAAGTATCCTAAGGCTACACATCCAGTGCCAAAGCTTTGTCCTTATGGAAAATTTTGCCTTTGTAGCCTCCAAAAGTAATACTTACAGCAGTGTCTCCAAACAGAATCCTGCTGTTTCCTAGGATTTAGTGAAGATTCACTTGAAAAATGAAGAAATTACCCTCAATACTAGTCCTCAGAGTTTTATAAGATACAAACTAAGTGAAGATTAATCACTAACCATCCCAGGATAAAACCCCTGGCTATTGGCCTCCCAGAAAACCTGCCACCCTGAAAAGCTGCCAGAACCAGACAGGCATGAACAGCACTGCTTAAAGTACCACCAGCAGGGAGAAAGAAACCAACATCTAACCTGATGAAAGGGGGTTTTGATGTTAGTATTAGGATAATTATATCCAACACCAGTGTATTATTCATGAGCTAGAAAATAAGCACAGTGCTGCCAAGTAATGGAAAAGCTGCAGTATTGTTTCTAAGTCCAGTGCTGACACTAACACCTCAATTTCCTCAAGGATTTCTGCTGATAACTTGGGGAAAGAAAGTAACATAATGCATCTTCAGTAGCCCCTCAGCAACACTGAAAGCCAAATGACTCAGAGAGTGAGAATTCTACAGAGAAATCCCAGGAGCCTTTTGTTACTGTTGCTCTGAATCCACCACTAGTGAATGAAACAAACAAAAAAAAAAAAAATGAATTTCCAGGGCTTCATAGCTCTGATTCTGATAAGGCAATACACAAAGAAAAGCCTAAATAAAGTAGATACTAAACAAATCCTTCATCTTTGCTTTCTCTCACTGTAGGTGAGGTAGCTGTCAGGTTAACAGCCTGACAGCTGTTAAGATGTTGGACAAGAGAAATGATGATTGCAGCAAGTGGTTCCAGAAAGTCAGGACATCCAGAAGTCCACCAATAATAGCAATGGAGGAGAGATTAAAGAATTCTCAGAAGAGAGATTTCTTGTTGCTTTTTTAGGCATTTCATGAGAAGGAAGGATCAAGTTCATCTTTGAAGTCTGGCAATTTTTCTTTTTTAAACTCTTTTCCCATTTCGGTTGTTATATAACATTGAGAGCAGAGTTCCCTGTGCTATGCAGTAGATCCTTGTTAGTTATCTATTTTAAATATAGCAGTATGTACATGTCAACCCCAAACTCTCTAACTAGTTTTCCTCAGACTGCAGCCAGATTCAGGAAACATTTTTTTCTTCCAATATATTAACAAGGCACATGACAGTTCTACAAAAGTAAAAGCTTATCCAAAGGAAATTAACTACTTGGGATAATTCAGACACCAATCATGGACTTGAAAGAAAACTGATATTTTTCCCATACCAACTTTTGGAGTTTGAGTTCTTACACCCACAAAACCTGCTTGTAACATACAGAAGAAGTTGAAGAGCTCTACTTAGAGAGATTGGTCCAGCTGCTATTTCAAAATCTAGAAAGATCTAGAGGCTGCTGGAGCTTTAGACTCTTGTTTTAATTCAAATATATGGAAATAAACATTCAGAAAGGGTGCACCATGGAAACAAATGATGAATTAACAACAAAGGTACTTTTGTGGGAGCATCTTACAATGTGAAAACTTGCCAACAAAAGGTTTGAGGAGAGATGAATTAATTGTGGGCACTTGTTCTCATCTGCTGCCAAGAATGAAGACCCATTTTCCAAGATCTTTATTTCATTTTTCAAACAAAATATTGTCCCATGTTTACCTGTCTGGTAGCTATTCAGTCTGGCCCCCAGCTTCTCCTCTCTGGTATTTTCTCTTCCCTCCTCACCTGTTTTATGGAGGTATAATTGGCATATGACATTGTATTAAATTGTGTAATGATGATTTGAAATGTGTATTGTAAAATCATCATCATGATGTTTAGTTAACTTACAATACTGCACAGTTATTTGATATAAATTTTTGAGTATGTGATAAGAACTTTTAAGATATACTCTCTTAGCAAATTTCAACATATTGAGTTGGACAAAAAATTCATTCAGGTTTTTCTGTAAGATTTCATGGAAAAATCTGAACAAACTTTTTGGCCAAGACAATATAATACAGAATTGTTAACTGCGGTCACCATGCTGTAAGGTTTCCTTTGAGCTTCCCCAGTGGCTCATCAGTAAAGAAACTGTCTGCAATGCAGGAGACCCAGGGTTCGATCCCTGGGCTGCGGAGATCCCCTGGAGAAGGGTATGGCAATCCACACCAGTACTCTTGCCTGGAGAACCCCACGGACTGAGGAACCTGGTAGGCCATGGTCCATAGGGTCACAAAGAATCAGACATGACTAAAGTGACTAAGCACACACAGGGCTGTCTCTTTTACAACTGAAGTCTGGATGTTGTGACCACCTTCATCATTTCATCCACCACCTACTCCTAGCAAGCACCTATATGAGTTTAATGATATCACTTATATGTGAAATCTAATGGCATTTGTCTTTTTCTGACTTGTTTCACTTAGCATAATGCCCTCAAGGTCCATCCACATTGCAAATGGCAAGATTTCCTTTTTTAAAGACTAAGTAACACTCAACTGTGATTGTATATATACACATATACATACCCCACATTTTCTTTATCCATTTGTCCATCAATGGACATTTAGATTGCTTTCCTAACTTGGCTATTGTAAATAATACTGCAATGAACAAGTGAATACAGATTTCTCTCTGAGATAGCCTAACCACACAGTGCTATTCAACTAGAGGTTCTGAACTTGACTGCGGGCATGAAAGCAATGGCTGAAACTAAGTCTTCTATTAATCTAGCATTACAGTAGATGTTACTGTTAGTAAACCTAAATGCTGGTTGCCACATTGCTAAATAGTCCAATGTCAGATCTGTAATACGTAAACCTACTTGAGGGACTGAAATTCTGTCTGATATACTAGTGAAACCTGTACAGTTTATCTTTACTTAATATGAACATAATGAAGTACACAAAATTAAAATCACTTAAGAGGCATTTTAATTCAGCTGTGAAGCCATCTGGTCCTGGGCTTTTGTTTTTTGGAAGATTTCTGATTACGGTTTCAATTTCCGTGCTGGTGATGGGTCTATTAATATTATCTATCTCTTCCTGGTTTAGTCTTGGAAAGTTGTACTTTTCTAGGAATTTGTCCATTTCATCCAGGTTGTCCAGTTTATTTGCATATAGTTGCTGATAATAATCTCTTATGATCCTTTGTATTTCTGTGTTTTCTGTTGTGATCTCTCCGTTTTCATTTCTAATTCTGTTGATTTGGTTCTTCTCCCTTTGTTTCTTGATGAGTCTGGCTAATGGTTTGTCAATTTTATTTATCTTCTCAAAGAACCAGCTTTTGGCTTGGTTGATTTTTGCTATGGTCTCTTTTGTTTCCTTGGCATTTATTTCTGCCCTGATCTTTAATATTCCTTTCCTTCTGCTAGACCTGGGCTTCTGCATCTCTTCCCCTTTTAGTTGCTTTAGGTGTAAAGTAAGGTTATTTATTTTACTTTTTTCTTGTTTCCTGAGGTGAGCTTGTATTGCTATGAACTTTCCCCTTAGCACTGCTTTTACTGTGTCCCATAGGTTTTGGGTTGTTAGGTTTTCATTTTCATTCATTTCTATGCATATTTTGATTTCTTTTTTGATTTCTTCTGTGATTTGTTGGTTATTCAGCAGTGTGTTGTTGATCCTCCATATGTTGGAATAAACACTGATGAAAGAAATCAAAGAGGACACAAACAGATGGAGAAATATACCATGTTCGTGGATTGGAAGAATCAATATAGTGAAAATGAGTATACTACCCAAAGCAATCTATGGATTCAATGCAATTCCTATCAAGCTACCAGAGGTCTTTTTCAGAGAATTAGAACAAATAATTTCATCATTTGTATGGAAATACAAAAAACCTCGTATAGCCAAAGCAATCTTGAGAAAGAAGAATGGAACTGGAGGAATCAACCTACCTGACTTTAGGCTATACTACAAATCCACAGTCATCAAGACAGTATGGTACTGGCACAAAGACAGAAATATAGATCAATGGAACGAAATAGAAAGCCCAGAGATAAATCCACACATCTATGGACACCTTATCTTTGACAAAGGAGGCATGAATATACAATGGAGAAAAGACAATCTCTTTAACAAGCGGTGCTGGGAAAACTGGACAGCCATTTGTAAAAGAATAAAACTACAACACTTTCTAACACCATACACAAAAATTAACTCAAAATGGATCAAAGATCTAATCATAAGACCAGAAACTATAAAACTCCTAGAGGATAACATAGGCAAAACACTCTCTGCCATAACCCAAAGCGGGATACTCCATGACCCACCTCCCAGAATATTGGAAATAAAAGCACGAATAAACAAATGGGACCTAATTAAAATTAAAAGCTTCTACACAACAAAGGAAACTATAAGCAAGGTGAAAAGACAGCCTTCAGAATGGGAGAAAATAATAGTCAATGAAGCAACAAAGAATTACTCTCAAAAATATACAAGCAACTCCTGCAGCTCCATTCTAGAAAAATAAATGACCCAATCAAAAAGTGGGCCAAAGAACTCAACAGACATTTCTCCAAAGAAGACATAAAAATGGCTAACAAACACATGAAAAGATGCTCAACATCACTCATTATCAGAGAAATGCAAATCAAAACCACAATGAGGTACCACTTTACACCAGTCAGAATGGCTGCAATCCAAAAATCTACACGCAATAAATGCTGGAGAGGATGTGGAGAAAAGGGAACCCTCTTACACTGTTGGTGGGAATGCAAACTAGTACAGCCACTATGGAAAACAGTGTGGAGATTCCTTAAAAAACTGCAAATAGACCTGCCATATGATCCAGCAATCCCACTGCTGGGCATACACACCCAGGAAACCAGAATTGAAAGAGCCACGTGTACCCCGATGTTCATCTCTGCATTGTTCACAATAGCCAGGACATGGAAGCAACCTAGATGCCCATCAACTGACGAATGGATAAGAAAGCTGTGGTACATATACACAATAGAATATTATTCAGCAGTAAAAAAAAATTCATTTGAATCAGTTCTACTCAGGTGGACGGAACTGGAGCCTATTATCCAGAGTGAAGTAAGCCAGAAGGAAAAACAACAATACAGTATACTAACGCATATATATGGAATTTAGAAAGATGGCAGCGAGAACCCTGCATGCAAGACAGCAAAAGGAATGCAGATGTATAGAACAGACTCGTGGACTCTGTGGATGAGGGCAAGGGTGGGATGATATGGGAGAATGGCATTGAAACATGTTAATTATCATATGTGAAATCAATCGCCAGCCCAGGGTTGATGCTCAGAGCTGGTGCACCAAGATGACCCAGGGGGAGGGAATCGGGAGGGAGGAGGGAGGGGGGTTCTGGAGGGGGAGCATATGTAAACCCATGGCGGTTTCATGTCATTGTATGGCAAAACCAACACAATAAAGTAAAGAAAATTTTTTAAAAAAGAGGCATTTTAAGCTTTTTAAAATGAAGGTAATTACATATTGATTTTGTTAGTCATTTTTTCCCATCAACCAATATGTATCCAAATTCTAATTCCTTTAGAAAAAAAGGAATTTAGAAGTTAGGGCCAGATCATTTTTAGCTTAACTGAATGTATTTAATGTTTATCTCAAGATAAAGAATTCAGCTTTTTTTTTTGCATTTTTAAAAATTTCACAGCATTTACAGTATTCTCATATTTTTAATGTACAGTTTATATACAAAAATTTTCATAGTTATTCTAAGTTTTAGAATGCGTCTCCTGAGAAACTTACCATCGAAAAGGATAATAGTCATCCAGAATAAAATAATCCCCTGAATATTTATATAGCACTTATGTTTTTCTATCATGTAGAAATTTATACTGTATATTTAATTACAATTACATAATTATAAGTTATTCTGTGAATACATTTTCCCCTCAAGATTGATTTTGGTCTTATTTTCCTTATTGGAATAGAAATTTCTTACAGCTAAGAACCTTGGCCTGGTTCTATCACTGTTTTGTTAATTGCATTATTTTTTAATCACTCTTACCTAAAAGGTTGTGCTTTGTTAATGCCTGATGCATTCTGAAATAACTTCCATCTTGCAAGATTATCAATGCTCTTACAAAATTTCAGTTTAAAATATTCAGATGCAAATAAGGTAGAATGGGACAAACTTGCTCTGAGAACATCTGTTTTAAAGATGTTACCCCCTTCAGAAAAGTGAAAATGCAAGTCGCTCAGTTGTGTCTGACTCTTTGCAACTCTATGGACTATCCAGTCCATGGAATTCTCTGGGCCAGAATACTGGAGTGGGTAGCCTTTCCCTTCTCCACGGGATCTTCCCAACCCAGGGATCAAACCCGGGTCTCCCACACTGAAGGTGAATTCTTTACCAGCTGAGCCTCAAGGGAAGCCCTACCCCTCCAGAAGCCTAATTCTATTCATTCTCTGCTCCTTTAAACTCCATGAAAGCAGGCAAGAGATGGGAGCTGGGAGGGGGAGGTCTTCTTTATCCCTATCTTTTCAATGCCTCATACATTTCCTGCCACTCAAACACCAACATAGCATTAACTTCTTGTGTGTACAATTAAACATCTCATATCACTCAGGAAAATATAACTAGAAAGGATTCTTTAAGTCTAGAGTCTTCTCATAGCCCTTTGAATCTGATGATCAATTTTCCAGGTATTATTAGGCTCTACAATTTAGCTCTTAAAATGCAAGTTCATACAAAACTAAGTCCTGGATCAGCTTTCAGTTTTTCAAGGCACATATACGAATTTACTTTTACAGTATTTATAGACACTTTCCATATTAAAATTTTGTGTGGTCTAAAAGGTTTATGAATAGACAGTCAACATCACTCATCAAGGAGATGCAATCAAAGGCCCAGTGACATATCACCTCATACCTATTAGGATGGCCACTAGCAAAAAACAAAAGATAACATGTTGGCAAAGATGTAGAAAAATTGGAACTCTTACACACTGTTGGTATGAGTATTCTTTTTTTTTCTAATGGTACAGACACCAGTATGGAGGTTTTTCAAAAAATTAAAAGTAAAACTACAACATGATCTGGCAATCCCACTACTGGCAATGTATCCAGAAAAAGTAAAACCAGAATCTCAAAGAGGGAGCAGTATTCTCAAGTTCACTGGTAACACTAGTCACAGTAGTCAAGATGCGGACACAACCTCATGTCCACCAATTAATGAATGGATAAAGAAAATGTGGTATATATATGTACAATGAAATATTATTCAGCCTTAAAAAAGAAAGAGGGGAACGGTGCCATATGCGACAAGATGGATGAGCCTAGAGGACATTATGCTAAGTCAAAATGGCCAGTCCCAGAAGGATAAATGTACATGACTCCACATATGTGATGTAACTCAAATAGTCAAACTCATAAGAACAATAATAGCATGATGGTTGCCAGGGACTGGGAAGTTGAAGAAATAAGGAGTCATTGTTCAATACGTATAAAGTTTCAGCTGTACAAGGTGAGTAAATTTCCAAGTTTTTCTGTCAAATATTGTGCCTATAAGTAATACTTGATTATTCACTTAAAATTTTGTTGAGAGGGTAGATCTCGTGTTAAGCAGTCTTACTATGATTTTTTAAAGGCTTTGTGTGGCCTGACACTACAATGGTAAAGATCATTAGGCAGGATATTCTCTTACTGGATTTGAAATACATCAGCAATCTAATAGGTAATTCCATGTTTCCTTGAAAAATACAGCAATTGAGCAAAAGGCACTGAATACAAATTAATATGTGTCACTTTCATCAAGCCAGGATAGTCTGATGAACCACTCTTCCTCTCTGTAGAGAGATTTTTGCCCAACTAGAATATTCACCTTCTCTGTTAAAGGACTTTCCTTTTTTTCAGATACTGTGGGACCAACACTGATAAATCCTTATTTAACAAGTCCATTTTCTCTGCTAGAATGAGTTGAATTATGTCTCCCCAAAAGATACAATAAAACTCGGGATCCACATCCCAGAACGACATTTAGCAATAGGGCTCTTATAAAAAACAACTGAGCTCAAATAACGTGATTAGGTTGGAGTATAATCCAGCATTACTAGTATACTTACAAAAAGGAGAATGTGGGCACAAACCAGATACACATAGAGGGAAGGAGAGATGAAGGCACAAGGAAAAGAAGGACATGTAACAGGGTGGGGCATCCACAAGCCATGGAACAGCAAGGACTGCTCACACACCAGATGCTAGAAGCAGCAAAGAACACTTCTCCCCTGGAGACTTCAGAGGCAACATGGCCCTGGAGACACCCTGAATTCAAACTTCTAGCTTTCAAGTCTATGAGAATAAATTTCTGTTATCTTAAGCCTCTCAGTTTGTGGTATTTTGTTAAGGTAGACCTGGGAATCTAATACATCTGCACTTATCACGAATATCCTTTCTTATCTTATTATACCTTCACTATAGAACATTACCCGTTTCAAGGCTTAGCTAGTCAGTTTCAATCCCTGGGTCAGGAAGATCCCCTGGAAAAGGAAATGGCAACCCACTTCAATATTCTTGCCTGGACAGTGGAGCCTTGTGGTTATAGTCTATGGGGTGATAAAAGACTTGGTCACAACTTTGTTGACTAAACAAAAACAAAATTGATCATGTGTGTAAATTGGTTCCTTTCCAATGAGACATAGGAAGGCATAAATATCTGATCTTTCATATAGCTCCCTCCAAAGAAATTGTGCGAAAGTCATATGCCTCATTCTCATCCTTTAAATCATTCTTTACTGTGTTCTTTTGGGACCTTTGGAAGAGCATAGTCGTTCAGTTACTCAAGAGCAAATCATGTGCTCAGTTGCTCAGTCATGTCTTGACTCTGCAGCCCCATGACAGTGTTGTTTTAAATGCTGTCTTCAGGTTTCTCTGTCCATGGAGTTTTCAAGGCAAGAATACTGGAGTAGGTTGTCATTTCCTCCTTCCTGACACAGGGATTGAACCCTCATCTCCTGCATCTCCTGCACTGGCAGGTGGATTCTTTACCACTAGTGCCACTTGGAAAGCCCATTAAACTATGAGACAGGCCAAAAGGGTTTTTCCAAAGCCCCATTATTCTGTTCAAAATTAGATTAAGTGAAAATTGAGTATTACCCAAACTGTTACTCAGACCTTTAATGGTGACATTTATCCCCCTTTTCACAAGTCCAAACAATTTTGGATACCCAGTAACAACAGAGCAAGAAATATTTCCTCAAGGTCAACATTCAAACATTCAACTTAAAGAGTCTATGTCACAGGGCACAGGCATTCTGATCTCTTTTGCTTACTTACCTTAGAATAGAAATTATCTACAGAGAAGACATATAATCTTAATATTTGTTTTTTCACATAAGGGACTAGGAGAATTTTTCCTGTCTCCTAAAAGAAACATTAATAGAGCAAGCATGTATAATTTCTAGGGCTCCCCTGGTGGCTCAGTGGTAAAGAATCTTCCTGCCAATGCAGGAGACAAGGATTTGATCCCTGGGTTGGAAAAATTCCCTGGAGAAAGAAATGGCAACCCACTCCAGTATTCTTGCCTGGGAAATCCCATGACAGAGGAGCCTGGTGGGTTACATGAGGTCACAAAAGACTTGAACACTATTTAGTGACTAAACAACAACAATAATTTCTAAGCAGAGAGAAAATAATTTAAATATATTACAGAACACAATCTTTTCATTTAAATATAGTTGACCTTCAATACTGTGTTAGTTTCATATGGACAACATAGTGATTCGGTACTTTTGAAGGTTATACTCCACTATAGGTTATTAAAGGGCGTCCCTGGTAGCTCATATGGTAAAGAATCCACCTGCAGTGCAGAGACTTGTGTTCAATCCCTGGGTTGGGAAGATCCCCTGGAGAAGGCCATAACAACCCACTCCAGTATTCTTGCCTGGAAAATCCCCATGGACAGAGAAACCTGGAGGGCTACAGTTCATGTGGTTGCAAAGAGTTGAACATGACTGAACAACTAAGCACAGCACATAGGTTATTAAAAGACAGTGAGTACAATTCCCTGTGCTATACAGTAAATCCTTGTTCAATCTGTTAATACCATACCCCTAATTTGCCCCTCCTCCATTTCTTCTCTCCTTTTGTAACCCCAGGTTTGTTTCCTAGGTCTGTTAGTCTGTTTCTATTTCATATAAACATTCATTTCATTTGTGTTATTTTTTAGATTCCACATATAAGTAATATCATGTATTTGTCTTTATCTGCCTGACTTTATGTCACTAAACATAATATTCTCCAGGTCAATCCATGTTGCTTCAAATGCCAGTATCCCACTCTTTTTTATTTCTGAGTAATAGTCCATTGTGTGTGTATACATACACACACACACAGACACACACACGTCCTCTTAATCCAGTCTTCTGCTCTGGGGCCTTGGAATGCTTCAATGTCTTAGCTATTGCAAATAGTCTGTTGAGGGGCGATGTGTGTCTTATTATGGTCTACAGTTCCACTGCCTGGTGCTCAGTTGTCAGTTACTTGAATAACTGAACACATTTTTTTAATAAGCCCATCTCTAAGTCATATAGAAGGTTAGAGTAACTCCTGAGCAACTTTCCAGTGAACAGAGAACCTTACTCATGGCTTGTGTGCAATATGGTCTTTAGTATCAAAGGGACGTCCTTCCACAGAGTAGTGTCTTGGTCTTTCTTGGACTTTGTCTTCTTATTTTCAACTTTTGCCCTTTTGCTACTGACACATCAAATCAAACTGGATCATGGAAGGCCATTCCTGTCACTTTTACTCTATGTCAAACTCATTTCTGACTATAAGATCAGTCACTGAAAACACCCATATTCGGGCTTATCCCTAAAATTCTGGGGTGCAACTCAAGTTACATCAACAAGTATCTATCAAGCATGCAAGAGAACACTTTGTAAGCACTGTGAAAACTATAAGATGAGCTCATTGTGCGCAAGGTGCTTACAATCTAGTTAACTTTGGAAAATCTAAGTGGCAGTAAGAGATTTCAGTCAAACATTAAGAAAATCATTATTTAGAACAATCATTCTCTCTTCTTCCTTGCAGTCCTTTTAAACTAATTCAAGAACAACTTTCCACAGGAAGTTTGTCTGTCACCATACCCCAGTACACAACATCCAGGAGATGCCTCTTGAGCTAATTTAGTGGAGTATAAAGAGTCAATATTTTGTACAAACCAATCTGAGTTCAAATTCAGATTCTGCATACCCTGATAAGTCTATGACTTTGACAAGTCCATTTTTCTCAGCCTCGGCTTCCTCATCTATAAAATAGGCAAGGTGACGTTTACCACATGAAGTGATGATAAGGCAAATAAATCATGTTCATGTATCAGCACAAAGATTTTTGTAATGAGTTTCTTTTACATTGAGATGGATGTCTTTACTGGGGTCACTGGAGATTTTGTATCTTGGTAATTTGTGTTACATGTTTCGGTTCTGCTTCCCTGTCCTGGGTGCTAGGTCCACTAAGAAAGACAACACCTTTTAAAATTTCCAAAGTTCATTATGGCCAACTCCATCCACACTCACATACCTCCTCTGGAAAAAAATAAGTAATTTTTAATCCTTTTAGGATGAAAGATTTCTTCTGATGTTGTTAGTGCCAGGGACAAACCCAGAACTTCAGGGAGCAAAGTTCACACACAGCACAGCAGCTAAAGTTGAAAATCAGCCCCACTGTGTCTTTACTTCTGGTAAACAACCTCTCTGCTAAAGAACTCTATTTTCATCTCATTTTCATTTGTATCACTAAGCAACACCCTGTACCCCAGTTTTATTTCTGGTTCTGCATTTATTGTCACAGACACCTACAAAGTTACAGCCCACATACTGGAGTATTTTTAGGTTTCATTTGTAAGCAGTGATATCTGCTATCAAGTATCTCAATTAACAACAATGATGCTTCCTACTTGTAGAGAATTTATCTTCACAGGCAAACAAATTGTGAACATTCTCACCCATTTAATGATTACTGAACTGTTTACTGAGGTTGCCTCTGGTGATCTCAGCATGAAGGGAGATGGCTCACCTCAGAGCCCACCCTGCAGGAAGTAAAAAGACTCAGAGCAAAGGTCCATTCCAGGTCTCTCACTTCACCTACAATTTGGAGCCCTTTGACAAGTGATGGGCCTCAGTTGTCTTATCTATAAAATGCAGAGATTTTGCTTATTTCTGTGCATCTACCATTTACATAGTACCTTACATTTGATGTCCCACAGGAATTTTCTTGCTTCCAGCTGACTTATGCCCTTTTTACAACCAACTAATTTTGAAAAGTGAAACAAATAGAAACTTGACTTATGTTTTATAAAAATTTATGGAATATACAGATGAAGCCAGTATTTAGAAGCTTTGCAAAAGAAAGAATTAAAAGAAGGTATTGTTGACAAAGTTATTTTACCTTTTAGCCCTGTCATACCCTGATCTTTAGGATCAGCAAATACCTAAGGATATTTAGAAGATGCTTCCCACCAAAAAAACAATAATTTTAGTACCAGGGACTCAGAAAATAATGAGATTTTAAAGTCAAAGAGACCTTCAAGACCAAAAGGCCTCAAGTCACAACTAAAGGAACATTTCACAGGAGGACCACAGTTGGTGATACAGGATATGGCTGAGAATCAGGAATGTGGCCTGCAGGCTACACGGAAAGTGAGCTTCCTAAGTGGCCAGAAAAATATGCAGGAGCTTTGGTTAGAGTCAGAAAAAGAAACTTTAAACTGCAGCAAGAGGCTGAAATATACGTGCAACTGTAACCTTCCTAGTTTGTATATATTTGTTAATTTATATCCTATCTTGTTCCCAGAAAAGGTTTCAAGCAGTTTAACAGCCAAACAATACAGCAGTTTAAATAAACTTTAAAAAGGAAGAAAAGTAAGGCAGAGAATTACAAGTAGGAGGTGTACTAATTCATAGTTTCTAGTGCTGCAGAGAAACACATTTATCCATTCTAAATAAGGAATTTCATTGTCGTGACAGGAAGCATGGGGCTTAGCACAGTGCCTGGCACACAAATACATTCTGTGAGTTACTCTTCATGTTACTAATGCTGTTATTTGAAAATTAATGAATGTTATTTGTTTCTTCTTCAAGTAAGAGGTCAAACTTACCCTGATGGGAAACTTCCTTCCTGTCCTCCCTACTTCCTCCCTACTTCCTTTCTGTCCCCAAATGCTCTAACTTTATGAAATAATAACGAAAAATATAAAGAGCCGTCTAGGTCCTGGAGTCAGTATCTGCACTATTGGCAATACAGCCAGCTCCTAGCACAGCTGTGGTCACATTCCTCACCTTTTTTCCTGACTTCCTTCTTCTTTCCCTTTTCCTAGGGGTTTTATATACCTAGGGCACCTCTTCAACTCTGCTGCACCACCAGTGTAGGATACTTCCATTACTCTGAACTGCACACACAAACCTCAAGCCCTGCAAGGGCTACATTTTCAAATGGATCAAAGCTCAAAAACAAAGGCATTAACTTCTTAAAATATAAATCCAGTTGTCCATGGGTAAAAGGCATAAGAGGTTTGCTTTTTCAGAAAGAGATACATAGAGAAGGAACTGTGAATCATCTCTCATTAAATACAGCACAAAGTTCAGAGTACCAGCTGAAAGTATAACCCAAGTATCATTACAGCACTCACATGGCAGATGTCATTTAAAATGAATCTGTATCCCCCTAAAACTGAGTTCCCTCACCAGATTTATGATTAATCTATCCAAAACTTTCTTCCCTTTCTCATTCCACCCGTTCCCCCTCAGGACTGAGGATTATGAAAGTGGGGACTAAAACAAGTCAGGACCCAGTAGGGCATTCCCAGGTATAAAAGTTTCTCCATATTCCCTGTTTCTTAGTTGTAGAAAAAAGGATTTGGTCTCCTAGGCCTTCCTCTGGGATCCAAAGAGCGGACTCAGCAGTTAATGATGGGAACAAGACAGTCAAAGGACTGCTAGTTCCTCCTGAAGGGATACAGATAACAATCTGATGCAATCTTTGAGTTGTCCTGCAAAAATTAAAATGCCACGTAGAGGAGGATGGTGAATATATGACAACCACAAGCACATAAAATTTAAGACTGGTTGGAACGGGAAGCTTAAGGACTGAGATTCCCAAAACATTACCCTGTTATCTCACCACCAACCAGTCATAAGGTCCACAAGCTGATCAGACATTCTATGACCCTCTCCCCCATACTGTCTTTAAAAACCCTTGCCTAAAAGCCACTGTGGAGTTCAGGTCTTTTGAGCCTGAGCTGCCCTGCTCTTGCTTGTTGAAACTGTTCAGTTGCTCAGTCATGTCCAACTCTTTGCAACCCTATGGACTACAGCACGCCACACTTCCCTGTCCTTCACCATTCCCTGGAGCTTGCTGAAACTCATGTCCATTGAGTCAGCAATGCCTTCCAACCGTCTTGTCCTCTGTCATCCACTTATCCTTGTGCTCTCTCTCTTTCCCAGCATCAAGGTCTTTTCCAATGAGTCAGCTCTTCACAAAAGGTGGCCAAAGTATTGGAGCTTCAGCATCAGTCCTTCCAGTGAAAATTCAGGATTAATTTCCTTTAGGATCAACTGGTTTGATCTCCTTACAGTCCAAGGGACTCTCAAGAGTCTCCTCCACCACAGTTTGAAAGCATCAATTCTTTGGCACTTAGCCTTCCATATGGTCCAACTCTCACATCCATACATGACTACTGGAAAAACCATAGCTTTGACTATGGACCTTTGTTGGCAAAGTGATAGCTCTGCTTTTTAATATGCTATTTGGGATAGTCATAGCTCTTCTTCCAAGGAATGAGTGTCACGGCTGCAGGCACCATCTGCAGTGATTTTGGAGCCCCCCAAAATAAAGTCTGTCCCTGCTTACATTGTTTCCCCATCTGTCATGAAGTCACTGGACTGGATGACATGATTTTCGTTTTTTGAATGCTGGGTTTTAAGCCAGATTTTTCACTCTCCTCTTTCACTTTCATCAAGAGGCTCTTTAGTTCTTCTTCATTTCTGCCAGAAGCGTGGTGTCATCTGCGTATCTGAGGTTATTGCTGTTTCTCCTGGCAATCTTGATTCCAGCTTGTGCTTTATCCAGTCCAGCATTTCTCATGATGTACTTTGCATATAAGTTAAATAAGCAGGCAACTATATACAGCCTTGACGTACTCCTTTCCTGATTTGGAACCAATCCATTATTCCATGTCCGGTTCTAACTGTTGCTTCTTGACCTACATACAGGTTTCTCAGAAGGCAGGTAAGGTGGTCTGGTATTCCCACCTCTTGAACAATTTTCCAGTTTGTTTTGATCCACACAGTCAATTTTAGCGTAGTCAATAAAACAGAAGAAGATGTTTTTCTGTAATTCTCTTGCTTTTTCTATGATAGATATTAGCAATTTGTCTCTGGTTCTTCTAAATCCAGCTTGAACATCTGGAAATTCTAGGTTCATGTACTGTTGAAGCCTAGCTTGGAGGATTTTGAGCATTACTTGGCAAGCGTGTGAAATAAGTGCAGTTGTGCCATAGATAGAACATCTTTGGCATTGCCCTTCTTTGGAATTAGAATGAAAACTGACCTTTTCCAGTCCTGTGGCCCCTGCTGAGTTTTCCAAATTTGCTGGCTTATTGAGTGCAACACTTTTACAGCATCGTCTTTCAGAATTTGAAATAGCTTAGCTGGGATTCCATCACCTTCACTAGCTTTGCTCATAGTGATGCTTCCTAAGGCCCACTTGACTTCACACTCCAGCATGTCTGGCTCTAGGAGAGTGATCACACCATCGTGGTTATCCTTGTCATTAAGACCTTTTTTGTGTGGTTCTTCTCTGTTTTCTTGTCACCTCTTAATATCTTCTGCTTCTGTTAGGTCCATACCATTTCCGTCCTTTATTGTGCCCATCTTTGCATAAGATGTTCCCTTGTTATCTGTCATTTTCTTCAAAAGATCTCTAGTCTTTCATTATATTGTTTTCCTCTTTCTTTGCATTGTTCACTTAGGAAGACTGCTTGATGTACTGCAAATAAATACTTATTTGTTATAAACAGTCTGAGAGTTTGGCTTTCCACACCATGGACATACAACCTCTTGACTGATAATAAAAGATAATGTTGATTTTACAATTTTAAAAAATGAAAAATTTAAATCTATATTGAAAGGCAACTACTAATTAATATACAGTAAAAGTATTTAAAAATTTTTGTTTCATCTTGGCTATTCTCATTCTCCTCTTAATGACAATACTTCCCCTCAAACTGTCCAACTTAATCCCAAACAAAAGATATTCCTGAAACAGTGATTTCCTGGTCCCTTCCACTCTCTAAGACTCTTTCTCTATTCCTTAGCAAAATTAACATAACAGAAGGTCAGTAGCCCAGTCTGAAGACCCTAAACTTCCTTTAGAAAGGTGACAAGGAAGGAGGAGGAGGGGAATAAGAGAGAGGAAAGGAAAGAAAAAAAAAGAGAGAAGATCTGGCCCGTCTCTAAGGGTGAAATCAAGAGTGCCACTAAAGAGAGCAAGAAAGATGATGGTACCTAAAGCAAGACCTCCCAGAACCAGGACCATACAAGATGCTTTACTCATAGGGAAAAAATGTACCAGTGAAACTACAGCCTCAGTTTCATAAACAAATGGAAAGTAATGACAAGTAGTTGGAAGGAAAAAGCAGGCATGCTCTTTGGGAAAGAGCAAGTAAAACCATACTTGGCCTACATTTCAGGTAGTGTAGAGGCCAGTACATCTCAGAGCCAGTCTCAAGCAAGGTCAGTGCTGAGCTGTTAGATATCCTAAAAGGCTTATCTCCACACATTCTTCAAACATTTGTTCCAGGATGTATTTCCAAAGACAACTTGGACATCATGCTGTCCTCTTTATCTATAGACCTTCTGATGTCCACTGCCTTCCTCCTGCAGGTGCCTTCTAGTGTTTTGCACATGTGCTCATTACCACAGCTGCTTCAGATCAATATGAGATGCCTCAGGCAAGTGTTCATCTCAGGTGTGGAGGTAACAACCCCACCTTTACTTATTAGACAAGGACATCTTCCAGATGTCAAGGGCAAGAACTCTGCTCTCTGAGGATATTAGGAGCTATTTTACATAATCACCACACAGAGCTACAGCTCAATTTGTCTAGACTTAGGCACCTAGAAATTTTACCCCCTACAAAAAGAAGTATTTGGGGGCTTCCCTGGTGGCTCAGTGGCAAAGAATCCATCTGTCAAGCAGGAGACATGGGTTCAATCCCTGGGTCCGGAAAGATCTTCTGGAGAAGGGAGTGGTTACCCACTCTAGCATTCTTGGCTGGGAAATCCCATGGACAGAGGAGCCTGGTGGGCTACAGTCCATGGGGTCACATAAAAATCAGACACGACTTAGTGACTAACCAGCCAACAAATGCCTGGAAATTTTACCCCCTTAAAAAGCAGTATTTAGTTGTGATGTCATTAGCCATAGGTATTCAACAATGTTTACATTTTTTCCATGTTTCTTTCACTTTCTCACATTGTCTTTTTGATGTCCAGTGATTATATAAAGAACAAAGTATCATCTTTATTTCAGCAGAAAAGCAACTCTTTGCAAACTTTACCCAAACGTGCTACAGCATAAAACTACACGAATTAAAAGAAATTCAATAACTACCAGCATTGAAACTAAAGTGCTTCCAGGATACAAATCAATACCTCTGTAGTTCAGGAGCTATTTCTACCCATGTTAAAATTACCCAATATTGGTTTTCATTTCCAGTGATGATAGAGAAAGATAAAAATGAATCTCATTCCTATGGTAACAAGATAAATCTAGATAAAATATTATTTCTCTTCAGGACTAATCAAGAAAATGCTGTTGAACTGAATTCCAAAGATAAAAGCTATCTTCATAAGTGAGCAGAGAGTTTATCAGCTTCTATACTTGGGAACAGCATCTGATTTGGGTAAGAGCAGTGGGAGAGCAGGTTTGCGCTAGCCTGGGGACTTTGTAGAGGTGAGTACAGGGATGACAGTACCAATTGGAATCTGAAAGAACCAAAAACATGAACAAATCACTTGACCCAGTAACTCTCCACCCCAGATGCAGCAGTAAATGCAGGACTATGAAGTAGAAAAAAATTGTAATCTTACACATTTTTCAGAGCTTCAACCCTATGATCCTGTCAGAAATAAACATAAAGGTAGACCAAAATCATCTGGTGTTACAGTCTAATCCATCCCAGAGGAACTACTGGCCAAATCAAAGAGACAATACTGGTACAGGAGGTTGTGGTTTGGGTTTAACAGAGAAGAATTCAATTCAAGTTGCTACCTGCCCAGTACAACTAGATTTCAGGATGAATCTAAATGATTAGCCCCTTAACCTAACCATATTATGGATGAAGGCCTTCATGCTTTAGAAACTATTTAAAATAAAAAGAAACAAAAAATAGCTGGGATATGAAAGCATCCTAAATTTCCATCAATAGAGAAATGGATAAAGAAGATGTGGTTCATATATAAATGGAATATTACTCAGCCTTAAAAAGGGATGAAATTGTGCCATCTGCAGAGACATGGATGGACACAGAGACAGTCAGGCAGAGTGAAGTGAGTCAGAAAGAGAAAAATATATATCGTATATTAATGCATATATGTAGAATCTAGAGGAAGGGAACAGATGAACCTATCTGCAAAGCAAAAAGAGAGACACAGAGAACAAATATATGGACACGGTGTTGGGAGGGGGGATGCAGAAGAGGGATGAATTGGGAGATTGGGATTGACATCTTTACACTATGCATAAAACAGATAACTAACAAGAACCTACTGTAGAGCACAGGGAACTCTACTCAGCTCTCTGTGGTGACCTAAATGGGAAGGAAATCTAAAAATGAGGGGAGATATATGTATATATGTATACACACACACACACACACACACACACACATATAGCTGATTCACTTTTCTATATAGCAGAAACTAACATGGCATTGTAAAGCAACTATACTCCAAATAAAAGGACTCAGCCAATGAAAATCTACAGACTGTTTATTATAGCCCTCCCATGATCTTTGTCCTCTATAAATGTGTTCTCCTTTCTTTGTCGTGTGGGAACTTGAATGTGTCACACCATGGTTGCAGACCCTTAACTGCAATTACCTGCTGATCCTAAATAAAACCACCTTTGCTGGAGAAATATATGGCAGTCTATTCCAGATCAATGAAACAAAATCAAAAAACTACAATTCAGTGTCCATTGTTGTATCATACATAATATCCAGTGTATAATAAAAAGTTGAGATGTGAGAAGTAGGTGAAAGTGACCCATAATCAAGAAAAACACAGCCAATAAAAACCACAAAAGAATTAGCAGCTAAGGACTTTAAATCCACTACTATAAAGATGTTAAAGAATTTATAGGAAAATATGGATATACTATGTGAAAAGAGGGTGTTTTAGGAGAGAAATATAAATGGAAGTATAGGAAATCTAGAGCTGAAAAAAAATAAAGTATCAGAAATTAATTCCAACACAGTAGAAATGTGTCTTTGCCACTCTTGTGATGTGTCTTTGCCACTCCTATGATGTGCCTTTGCCACTCTTCTCATACATAAGTGCGAACACATTTCTACAACCCTTGAATATAAAATAGCTTTGTAACTTGCTTTGAACTTAAAAAGAAATGTAGCAGCAGTGATGTTAGTCTTTCTTCTAAGGTCTTAATCTGCTGTTCCTGCTGTGCTAAGTTGTCTCTGACTCTTTGCAACCCCATGGACTGTAGCCTGCCAGCCTCCTCTGCCCATGGAATTCTCCAAGCAAGAACACTAGAGTGGGTTGTCATTTCCTTCTCCAGGAGATCTTCCTGACCCAGGGATTGAGCCTTCATATCTTGTGTCTCCTGCACTGGCAGGTAGATTCTTAATCACCCTGTCACCTGGGAAGTCCAATATGAGGTTAAGCCTAAAGAGACATTGAAATCTTTGGCATGGTACTAGGAAGTGGGGTGAAACAGCATGTGGACAAAGAGATACAACCCTCTCAGCTCTCGCAGCCAAGCCTAGCTTCCAGTCAATTCCCCCGTTGAATGCAGCTCCATGTGTGAATTTGGATGCTTTCAGCAGAATAACACATGGTCAACCCATACACTTCTGACAAATGTTAACTTGATAATGTTTTAAGACACTAAGTTTTGTAGTGGCTTATAACAAGAGATTATTAATACACTGCAGGTAAAAAATATCAGTCAATACGACTACAATTCAATAGATGATATCCAAACTGAAGCAAAGAGATAATAGGTAGAGAATAAATAAGGCTCAAGAAGCCCAAGCTGGATAAATACAGAGAGAAGCATACCTAGAAATAGTATAGTCTAACTGCTGAAAAATACAGAAAATGTCAAAAGCACTCACAGGGCAAAAAACAACAGCATTACACAGATGAACAATATATAGAGAACAAAAGCTAACTTCTCATCAGACACATGAAAGCCAGAAAGCAATGGAAAGGTAACTAATGACAAAATATTCCAGCAAATAAAAATATTTATGTTGCCTCTATATGCACATATACATATATATGCATGTATATGGGATATGTGTACACTCATACAGAATCTTCCTTTAAATGTCAGGTTGATTGAGGTGTAATTTACATACAGGAAAATTAATTCATTTGTCCTTTTTAGGTAAAAAGTTGGATGAGTGAAAAGTTTATAGTTCTGTAAGCAATTCATTCCCTTTTGTTGTCAATCACTACTGCCACCCACAACCAAGCCCTGACTGATTTGATATCTATCCCTATTATCTGGCCTTTGCAGATGTCATAAAAATGTAATCTTACAGTCTGTAACCTTTTGTGTTCAAGTTTTGTGGGATTTTTTTAGCATAATGCATATAACACCCACGCATAGTGTTGCCTATATTACTAATTTAACTATTTTTATTATTGAATAGAATTTCACTGAATGAACCACCATTTGTTTACTCAATCACCAGCTGATGAGAATTTGGGTCACTTCTAGTTAGGGACAATTATGAATTAGACTGCTGCAAACATTTGTCCACCATGTTCTTCTGGTGACATTTTTTATTTCTCGAGTAAATACCCAGGAGTAAAACAGCTGGGTTACCTATAAGTGTATGTTTATGGGTATGCTCAGTCACATAGTTGCATCCAACTCTGTCTGACCCCATAGACTGTAGCACGCCAGACTATGTTTAATGTTATAAGAAACTGCCAAACTGTTTTCCAAAGTAGTGCTACCATTTTGAATTTCCACTAGCAAAGTCCAAGAGCCATGAGACTTCCAGTTGTTCTGTATCTTCTTGGTACTTGGTGTTTTAATCATTATAATAGATATGTTATGACATCTCATTGTGGATTTAATTTGCAAGTCCCCAGTGACAAGTGATGTTAGGCATTTTTAATTATTTTGTCATCCCTCTCTGGAAATGCTTATTCAAATCTTTTGAGATTCTTATGGGGGTATTTGTTTTCTTACTGAGTTGTGTAAATTTTATATGTATGCTGGCTATATATCCTTGGTCAGGTAAATATTTTGTAAATTTTTTCTTGAAGTCTGTAGAGTGGTTTGTTGTTGTTGTTGTTTTGTTTGTTTGTTTCTTTGTTTAGTATCTTTCAAGAAGAAAAGTGTTTCATTTTGATGGACTCTAATTCACACCAGTTTTGTTTATGGTTTCCTTTTTATGTTTTCTAAGAAATCTTTGCCTAACTCAAGATCACAGAGATTCTTTCCAATATTTTCAGGAAATTCTATAGTTTTAAGTTTTACAGGTAGGTCTGTGACATATTTAATGTTAATTTTTATAAATAAGGGATATAAGTTAGGTCTCTTTTTTTTTTATATATGGACTTCCAAGTGTTTTGGCACCATTTGTAAAAAGGACTATTTTTTCCTTATTGAGTTATCTAGTCACCTTCATCAAACTTTTTTTAAAAAATTGATTGTTGCTCAAGGTCCTATTCTAATGATCTGTGTATATATCTTTTCACCAGTAACACAATATCTTGATTCCTGACCACATAAGTACAGCAAATGGTGAGTCTAAAATAGAGTCAAATGTGTAGCCACAATAGCATTAAAGATGAGAAGCTAGAATAAACAGAACTACAGTTTTACAAAGTTCATACACTGCTATCTTCTTAAAGGCAGGCTATGATACGTTAACTTGGTGAGAGGAGTATTCTCAGCAAAGGGAAGAGCAAAAGTTTTGAAGAAATAATGGTATTGATTCATCTGTAGAATGGAAAGTACACCAGAAAGGTTATGATAGAGTGAGCAGTGGGGAAAATACAGAAGGTTAAGAGTAGAGAAGTGTTCCAGGAAAAAATTATTCCGGGTCTTAGAGACTACATTCAATATTTCAGATTTTCTTCCAGATACTGTAAAATTCCCTTGAGGTTCTCATATGCTAAAATGTGTTAGTCGCTCAGTCATGTCAAACTTTTTGTGGCCCCATGGACTGTAGCCTGCCAGGCTCATCTGTTCATGGAATTTCCCAGGCAAGAATACTTGAGTGGGTTGCCATTTCCCTCTCCATTTATATGCTAAAGAAATTGTGTAAAATTTTAATTGTATCTCTCTGGATATTGTGGGAAGAATGGATGGGGACTGGGGGAGACAGAGTGCAAACAACAGAATTTGCTTGGAGACGAGCTTAGTAGTCAGCACGAAGTGTCATGGCTTCCAGAAAGTAGGTACAGTAGAAACAGAGAACCGCGTGGATTTGGGACATGGGATTGATGAACTTGATAACTGATTGAATGTAAAGAATAATGATGGAGAGCAGGGTATCAGGAATTACTGTCCAATGACTGACTCCTGCAGCAGGTTGGTTGGTAAGAAAGATAAGTGACCAGGAAAGTGGACTAATAAAAAGACAGAACACTTTCTGAGATATGTTGGATTTGGGAGAATGACACACTCTTCCTCCTTGTGTGCAAGATACAGTGTAGCCCCAGGGCAAGCAGAACCATGTTGGAACTGCTAGGGGTAGGCAGCTTTGGGCACCACAGCAGAGATTCCTAGGATCAAAAGCATCAGCACTGTCGTGTGACAACCAGAAAGCCCTGATCACGTGCCCTCTACACAGCTACAAGGGCAGAAGTAAGTGTTTGAAAAGGAAGACAGACTGATAATTTAAACTGAGAGCCCTGTTTGTAAGCACATGTTATGCTTCTAAGGACTGCCAGAAATATGAGAATTTTGTGGCAATGAGGCACTAACAGATTTAGTAAGTACATGAACCACTGACTTAAGCCAAGCAGACATTTCTGTTGAAAGACTGATAGGACTTCACAAAATCACAATATAATGCTACATATGAGTAAAGAGAATTTTGTTCTTGGAAAGCAAGTTTATCCTGGAAATAGTCATGTACTGAACAAGGCAGAGTTAATAAAACAGCTTTAGGACTTTCTATCCCACTTCCTTTAATTTGCCTGAAATGCTTTTGGAAAATAGAGAATAATTTTTAAAAGTCATTTATATTCTTTCAGTGTTGACTGCTGTTACTCAAGAAAATGTGATCATACTTAAGAACTTTTAATAGAACTGAGTATTTTTAATCCCTTAGTTTCCCTCCCCTCCAAAAAAAAAGTTTTGTGGAATAAAATACCCCTTCTCAGACTCCCTTGGAATAAAAACTTATTTAGATCCAATTGTTTCTAAAAGCTGTACTCTTTTTCAGACTTCTTATTTTGTATTGGGGTCACACATATACATGTATCCAGTCTCCTCCAAACTCCCCTCACATCCAGGCTGTCACATAACATTGAGCAGGATTCCCTGTGCTATACAGTAGGACCTCGTTGGTTATCCATTTTAAATATAGCAGTGTGTACATGTCCATCCCAAACTCCCTAACTATCCCTTCCCCCAATGCTTCTCCTTAGCAACCATAAGTTCTTTCTCTGTTTCTTTAAAAACTGTACTTTTAAAGAGAATAATTACATAAGTAATTATTCATATGTACATATAAAGAAAGCATTCATTTGGTCACGACTATTAGTAATAAGTTGAAAAAAGTTTCTGATGTAACAACACATTTTTATTCTATTTCTTTATAACATTTAGTACAGTGCTACATAAGGATCTGACATTGGTGATGTTACAGGTAAAATTGTGTCCCCACCAAAACTTTTTAAAAAGTTTAAAAAGATTTGAAGTCTTAACCCCTGGTACCTTAAAATGTGACCTTATTTGGAAAAAAGGTCATTAGGGATAAAACAAGTTAAGATGAGGTCATACTGGAGCAGCATGGACTCCTAATCCAATGACCGATAGCCTTATGAGATAGTGGCTGTGTAAACAGAGGAACACTCAGAGAATTCCATGTGACAAAGGCAGAGACTGGCATTATGTACCAACAAGCTAACTAGCTAGTTGCCAAAGATTTTCAAACCACCAGAGGCCAAGAAGAGTGAAGGCAGGATTCAGAGGGAATGTGATACTCTTGACTTTGGATTTCCGGCCTTCAGAACTTGGCGACAGTAACTTTCTGTTGTGGTAGGCCACAGAGATTTTGGTCCTTCATTAGGCAGCCCTAAGAAACCAATGCAGGTGGTTGGAGGCTCTTTCCTTTCACTGAACCCCTTGTATCATCTTGTCTTGTCCCAATTCCTAAAGTTCTTGTGAAGCCACCTGAGAAATTTTCATTATTCCCAACTTCAGTGGTGGTGGTGGTTTAGTTGCTAAGTTGTGTCCACTCTTGCACAATTACATGGACTATAGCTCACCAGGTTCCTCTGTCCATGGGATTTCTCAGCCAAGATTACTGGAGTGGGTTGTCATTTCAGGGGATCTTTCCAACCCAGGGACTGAACCCACATCTCCTGCTTGGCAGGAGGATTCTTTACCACTGAGCCACCAGGAATTTACCATTCAGCCACCCTCAATTCTGGGTAACTCCAGTACAGCTCAGTTCAGTTACTCAGTCATGTCTGACTCTTTGTGACCCCCAGGACTGCATCACTTCAGGCTGCCCTGTCTGTCATCAACTCCCAGAGCTTACTTAAACTCATGCCCATTGAGTCAGTGATGCCATACAACCATCTCATCCTCTGTTGTCCCCCTTTCCTCCCACTTTCAATCTTTCCCAGCATCAGGGTCTTTTCAATGAGTCAATTCTTCGCATGAAGTGGCCATGGAGTTCTGGTTTCCACATCAGTCCTTCCAATGAATATTCAGGACTGATTTCCTTAAGGATTGACTGGTTGGATCTCCTTGCAGGGGCAAAATAGCATTTAGAATCATCTCATTACCCACTAGAGGCACTCAGAGGGTTCAAACAAACTTTGTGTGCACCTGGACCCAAAGACCAAGAAAGAACTGTGTTTGAGTGTCTCTGCGAAGGTACAGGTCAATAGTGGCCTACCACAGCAGCAAGGGCTCTGGGTGCAGCAGATTTGGGTACGGCATAAGCCCTCTTAGAGGAGGTCACCATTAACCCCACTATAGAGCTGCCAGAACTTACACAGGAATGAGGAAACAGACTCTTGGAGGGCACAAACAGAACCTTGTGCACACTAGGACCCAGGAGAAAGGAGCAGTGACCCCCAAAGAGACTGACCCAGAGTTGCCTGTGAACGTCCAGGAGTATCTGGTAGAGGCGTGGGTCAGCGGTGGCCTGCTGCAGGGTTGGGGGACTGAGTATAGCAGTGCATGCATGGGACCTTTTGAAGGAGGTCACCATTATCTTCATTACCTCCACCATAGTTTGGCCTCAGGTCAAAGAGGGAACACAGCCCTGCCTATCAACAGAAAACTGGATTAAAGATTTACCGAGCATGGCCCCGCCCATCAGAACAAGACCCAGTTTCCCTCTTAGTCAGTCTCTCCCATCAGAAAGCTTCCATAAGCCTCTTATCCTTCTCCATCAGAGGGCAGACAGAATGCAAACCACAATCACAGAAAACTAACCAAACTGATCACATGGACCATAGCCTTGTCTAACTGAATGAAACTATGAGCCATGCCATGTAGGGCCACCCAAGACTGACAGTCATGGTGGAGAGTTCTGACAAAACATGGTCCGCTGGAGAAGGGAATGGCAAACCACTTCAGTATTCTTGCCTTGAGAACCCCATGAACAGTATAAAAAAGGGAAAAACATAGGACTCTGGAAGATGAACTCCCCAGGTCGGTAGGTGCCCAATATGCTGCTGGAGATCAATGGAAAAATAATTCCAGAAAGAATGAAGAAACGGAGCCAAAGCAAAAACAACACCCATTTGTGGATGAGACTGGTGATGGAAGTAAAGTCTGATGCTATAAAGAGCAATATTGCATAGCAACCTGGAATGTTAGGTCCATGAATCAAGGCAAATTGTAAGTGGTCAAACAGGAGATGGCAAGAATGAACATCGACATTTTGGGAATCAGCAAACTAAAATGGACTGGAATGGGTGAATTTAACTCCCATGATCATTATATCTACTACTGTGGGCAAGAATCCCTTAAAAAAAAAAAATGGAGTAGCCATCATAGTCAACAAGAGAGTCCAAAATGCAGTACTTGGATGCACTCTCAAAAACAACAGAATGATCTCTGTTTCCAAGACAAACAATTCAATATCACAGTAATCCAAGTCTATGCCCCGACCAGTAATGCTGAAGAAGCTGAAGTTGAACGGTTCTATGAAGACCCGCATAGCCTTAATGAGGTAGATTAGTTAAGGGTATGGGGCATCCCTGTGGGCTCAGCTGGTAAAGAATCTACCTGCAATGCAGGAGACCCTGGTCCAATTCCTGGGTCAGGAAGATTCCCTGTAGAAGAGACTGGCTACTCACTCCAGTATTCTTGGGCTTCCCTGGTGGCTGAGACAGTCAAGTATCCATGTGTAATGCTGGAGACCTGGGTCTGATCCCTGGGCTGGAACATCCCCTGGAGGAGGTCAACCTACTGCAGTTTTCTTACCTGGAGAAACCCCATGGACAGGGGAGCCTAGAGGGCTACAGTCCATGGGTAGCAAAGAGTCGGACACAACTGAGTGACTAAGCACAGCAGCACAGTGAAGAGTACCCTCCACTAGAAAGAGAATAAGGATGAGAGCGCTACTTAAGGAGAGATCATTTCATCCCTTCCTCAAGGAAATCCTCACATTCAAGCCGAACAGATGTACTGTTTTTACATTTCTCCATTTCCTTCTTAGGCATCTCAAAGCACCCCTCCCTATAACAAGACAGGGTAAGCATTACATATATACTCATAGACTGAACAAAATGGATTTTTGTTCCCTCATTTCATATTGTCTTCACTATCAGTGTAAAACACTGCAAATCAGTAGAAAAGCACCTGACAGCAGCAGTTAGGAACAATAATTATGCATCAAGCTATTCCCTACATTCTAACCCAGAAAGAATGAGATGGCGCCGGATGATAACTCCTGATTGACAGAGCAAGTTCTAAATTGGTATCTCAGCCATGACAGGTACACAGATACTCATGCAGATTCGAATGCCCTTTGTATAACCTCTTTCACAGCAAAAGCCAGGTAAGGTGACTTGGAAGAAAAACTGCCAAGTTGGGCAGGGCAATCAGTGAGGAAGGCTCCAGAGCGAATTTCATGTCTCAGCAGAGGTGAAGTCAATCCAGTTCAATTTGACTTTCACAGCACATTACACACAAGGTTTCTGTAGGTATATTCAAAGTAGAAAACACCCACAGGTCTTGACCTTAAAGCCTGTTTTCCTTCCTCAGGACATGAATTAGGAAGCAGTAAGTTTCCCATAAAGAGGGTCAGCAGGTAAAACTATAGGGGAAAACACAGTTCAGAGAAAGGGTTACAGGACTAGATCACTTTGAAAATGAAATAGAACATAGATCTCCCACAGGGGAGTCTGCATCTGCACCAAGGGACAGGGGTTCAACAGAATGCCCAGCAGTGGCCACTTAAGTAGTCACAAGCTGGAAGATAAGACCTAGCCATACTAAGCAGAGCTGGAAACGCGACACCTCCTTCCCATGGCCTGGGAAAGACACTAAGTTCCATCTGCTCAGCTTCATGGTACATGACTGCTTTCACATACATTCACACGTATGACAGCATCTGGTCCTCAAAAAACCTGGTAAGGTAGGAACGACTACAGTATTAGTCTGCTGTGCTGTGCTTAGTCTCCCAGTCGTGTCCAACTCTTCGTGACCCCATGGACAGTAGCCCACCAGGCTCTTCTGTCCATGGGGATTCTCCAGACAAGAATACTGGAGTGGGTTGCCATGCCCTCCTCCAGGAGACCTTCCCAACCCAGGGTTAAAACTCAGGTCTCCCTCATTGCAGGCGGATTCTTTACCACCTCAGCTAGTCTTTTAGAGCTACTGTGACAAATTATCATTAACTGGTGGGTTTAAAACCAGAAATTTGTTCCCTCACACATCTAGAGGTTAAAAATATGAAATCCAAGTGTTGGGAGGCCCTCCCCTTGCCCCCACCAGCTGCTAGTAACCATAGGCATTCTTTGGCTTGCGGCTCCATCACTCCAAT
Organism: Antilocapra americana; assembly: GCA_007570785.1. Lineage (NCBI taxonomy): Eukaryota > Metazoa > Chordata > Mammalia > Artiodactyla > Antilocapridae > Antilocapra > Antilocapra americana. Next base: position 8,413,784 of record ML664175.1, read on the forward strand.
CTCTGCCTCAGCCTTCACAGGACTGGGTTCTCCCTGTATCTTTGCTTCAGAAAGAGTGTCCTCTGCTTCTTGTAAGGCTAGAAGTCATGTTGGATTAGGGCTCCCCATCATGATTTTACCTTAACTTTATTGAGTCTGCAAAAACACTATTTTCAAATAAGATCACATTCCAAGGAACCACTAATTAGAGAACTTCAATGTATCTTTTTGAGGAACACAGTTCAGTCCCTGACAGTTGGCCACACTTCACAGATAATAAAAATGAGTTTTTAACAAAGGCCAGGTGACCTAAGTTGACACTATCAGCAATAAGCAGGAGCTAGGACTTCAACCATGTCTGATTTTTTTAAGTAAAAAAATAAAAGTAAAAAGTAAAGCCTTTTTTAGAGTAAAACTTCTGTTATCAAGTGACACTGAACTAGAAAAATATAAATAATCAAAATTATTATTATCTAGAAAGCAATTACAAAAAAATCAGAACTATTCTACATAAAAACAACCAGTTTGAATACAATTGAAGTGACTTTTACAAGGAAAAGATAAAACATACATAAAATAGATAAACAATAAGGACCTACTATATAGCACAGGAAACTACACTCAATATTTTGCAATAGCCTATAACAGAAAACAATCAGAAAAAGGATACATATATGTGTGTGTATAATTGAATCACTTTGCTGTCCAACTGAAACTAACACAACAATATATCAACTATACTTCAGTTAATAAATAAAAAGAAAAAAAAAAGATAAAACACCTAGGAGTAAACATAAGAATATGTGTCTGGGTCAACATAATGGATTACACACATATCTGCTGTTCTAAAGCCTGACTAAAATGACAACAACACTCCTGCAGCTCCATTCTAGAAAAATAAACTACCCAATCAAAAAGTGGGCCAAAGAACTCAACAGACATTTCTCCAAAGAAGACATAAAAATGGCTAACAAACACATGAAAAGATGCTCAACATCACTCATTATCAGAGAAATGCAAATCAAAACCACAATGAGGTACCACTTTACACCAGTCAGAATGGCTGCCATCCAAAAGTCTACAAGCAATAAATGCTGGAGAGGATGTGGAGAAAAGGGAACCCTCTTACACTGTTGGTGGGAATGCAAACTAGTACAGCCACTATGGAAAACAGTGTGGAGATTCCTTAAAAAACTGAAAATAGAACTGCCATATGACCCAGCAATCCCACTGCTGGGCTTACACACTGAGGAAACCAGAATTGAAAGAGACACGTGTATCCCAATGTTCATCGCCGCATTGTTTACAATAGCCAGGACATGGAAGCAACCTAGATGCCCATCAACTGACGAATGAATAAGAAAGCTGTGGTACATATACACAATAGAATATTATTCAGCAGTAAAAAAAAATTCATTTGAATCAGTTCTACTCAGGTGGACGGAACTGGAGCCTATTATCCAGAGTGAAGTAAGCCAGAAGGAAAAACAACAATACAGTATACTAATGCATATATATGGAATTTAGAAAGATGGTAACGAGAACCCAGCATGTGAGACAGCAAAAGGAACGCAGACGTATAGAACAGACTCGTGGACTCTGTGGGTGATGGCAAGGCTGGGATGATATGGGAGAATGGCATTGAAACATGTTAATTATCATATGTGAAATCAATCGCCAGCCCAGGATTGATGATCGGGGCTTGTGCATCGAGATTTCCTGGAGGGAGGGAGGAGGGAGGGGGGTTCTGGAGGGGGAGCATATGTAAACCCATGGTGATATCATGTCATTGTATGGCAAAACTAATTAAAAAATAGAAATAAATAAATAAACGACAACAACAGAATAAAAATACATTACCCACCTGGATAAAGAGTAGGAGAAAAGAAGTACCTGAGAACTATCAGAACTGTCAACCACAGCTTTAAAAGTTAAAAATGGATATTAAATCATCCTTACTGAGCCAAACTCATCAAGCAGAATGACTCTGGAAAGCCAGCCCAAAACAAGTCACTTTACCTTCTAGGACCATAGACAGTCTCTAGAACTGGAATTCCCAAATGCCTTTGAAACGATCCCTCCTTCTAACACAAAATAACTAAAACAGCCTTATATTTTTTAGGCCACAGAATCATTTAATTAAACTACTGCTGCTGCTAAGTCACTTCAGTCTTGTCCGACTCTGTGTGACCCCATAGATGGCAGCCCACCAGGCTCCCCCATCCCTGGGATTCTCCAGGCAAGAACACTGGAGTGGGTTGCCTATCAAAACTGTAAATGCACATAACACTGACTCAGCAATAACTAATTTTTTCTTAAGAATGTACTCACAAATGTATAGTTGTGTAAAATGATTTTTAGAGTATCATATTAATTAAAAAGTAGAATTAAACTATTAAATATAATAAACTGATGTATTCACAATGGAATATGTCAAATGAAATATTTTCAAATAGTTTAAAAAGAGAGAGAGAAATCTGCATGTACTCATAAGAAAAAAATCTCCAAGTTTAAAAGAATTAAAATTCAGTTTGAGGTATCCTACCATCTTAGCCCATTCACCCATCCTCCTGCGGGGAAAGATTTGATCTCAGTCCATTTAGCTTTTTGCTGGAACTTGGTCTACAGTAAGGTCCAACAGGTAGATGAACCCATCTGTCTACTGGACTTTGGAGAAGGCCTCAAACAAAAAGGAAAGAAAAGTGGGCCTCTGAATGAAAACCAACATGAAACCACAAGTCCAGCAGAATGGATCAGACAGGACAATAAGCCCTATACATCCAAGGAAATAATAGTTCCAGGTCTAGGATGAGGCTGTGTTTCCATTCCTGAATCAGTCTCTCCTCTACCAACTCTCAACCAAACCTCACCAATTCACAACTACACAAAGAGAACAAGGGGAAAAGACACAACCATGTGGTCAAGGCCCAGCAACTCTGCTCTGGGTAACCCTTCGCAAACACCTGGCCCTGTACTAGGGCAGAAGCTCCCTCAGTTCAGACCTGAGGGTTAACACCTAAACATTCTCATAGGAGGCCAAGAACCTGGTCAGCCCAGGACCACAGCCTGGTCAGGAAATAAAGGGCAGCAGGCAGCATCTCTGATCAGAATAGAGAAGCCATTCTGTGCACATCCATGCCTTTTGGAAGAATAAACTGGACTTCTTGTTAATCAAGCAGGAGATTACTCAGAACATAAAACTTGTCACACTTATAAAAGGGACATACTTACAGTCATAGACAGCAAAATAATGGGATGCAAGATAGAACTAGCATTCTAGTTATGCTGTTTATCTTGCATTTTCCCCATTCAAGTCTACTATCCATTCTTTTTTGTTCTGCTCTATGCTTAGTGAGGTTGGCCTGTGTGGACTTAATCAGCGAGTTCCCTTCTCTCAGGTTTCAGGTCAGCTTTGGCCCTGGAAATCCCAGCCAGAGGTCAGAGAAACAAAGGGGATTGAGGTCAAAATATTTACTTCCCTAGTTTCTTCCCACGCAAGGTCATTTCAGGCCGAGGATACACCCCCATCCAACATACCAGTTCCTCTTCGGGGAGTTCTTCACCTGACTCTTCTCCCAGGCTCCCTCCCCTCACACCTTCAAGCCAAGGGACAGTAACTTCCAGATGTCACTCACTTGATGTTTCACACCATTCCCTGTGATTTCTCAATACCCTGTCCATAACTTGTAAATAACCCATGTGTTAAACTTACCTCAAACTATCATCTATTATTGTTGGGACCCTGACTGATAAGTGATTTTTACGGAAAAAAACAAATTTGTCTGAGTTTCTAAAAGAATTTTTTATCACATGTGATATACAAATTATGGGGAAACATTGACCAATATTAGAGACATCGACGGTATTTCACAGCAATTCATTCATTGAATCTGAGAAATCATTTAACAAATAGACAAAGCACGTAATGTATCTTCTTTGTTACAAAATTATAAATCAACTGAAACCAAAGGTTAGGTAGTCTAAGAGCTAAAAATATATATACTATAATAACAGGACAGTGTAGAAGGGAAAGGTTATTTTAGGTAAAGTAGTCACAGAAGGCTTCTCTCTGCAAGAAACATTGGAATATAGACATAGGTGAAGTGAGGATGTAAATGAAATAATTATAGAGAAAGAGTGCTCAAGGCAGAAACAAAAGGAATAGTATTATCATATTTGTAGTTTTTAAAAAAATCACTCTAGAGGAGGGAACTAAGATGGCACAGGAATAGGATGGGGAGTCCACTCTCTCCCCAATAAATACACCAAAAGAACATTTAAAAACCGAGCAAACTCCATAAAAAAACATCTGAATGCTGGCAGAGGACTTCAGGCATCTGGAAAGGCAGCCCATCGCCGACGAAAGAAGGCAGGACAAAAAAAAAAAAAGTAAAAAGAGAGGCAAAGAGTCAGGGACCGAGATCCCTCCCGAGAAGGGAGTCTCAAAAAAGAGAGAGGTTTCCCAACACCAGGAAACATTCTCCCCAGCGGATCTATGGCGGATCTAGGAGGGCAACGGAAACGGGAGTAAAAACAGATAAATAATTAAGCCCCCCAGATTGCGTCTCTAACTGTAACTCCCAGCGGAGCGGCGGCCCAGGCGCCCCATGCCCCACTAGCCAGAGCAGACTGCTCAGGGAAGGGCGGGCCGCTCGCTTAGGGAGAGGACTGGGACTGAACGCTGGGGCACCTAACCGAGGGTGCTAACCGGACAGACCGCTGGGTAGCTTTCCCAAGGAAGAGCCCCCGCCAGGCTCACGCACAGAACAAAGGGCAGCGAGGACTCAGTCCGGTCCGCTGCGCGAATCAGCCCGGCGGAGTTGGGCAGCTGCGGGCTGTGGACCGGCCCAGCCCCCGCCGGAGAGCGGCCCGGGGAGGCTTCTGCTCCCAAACCACGGCAGAACTGGGTGCTAGCCAAGACCTCTGGGGATTCTGGACAGTCGCCGCCAGAGATCGATGCTCCACACACCTGAGAAGGCGCCCCCAACTGCACACCGAGAAAACCAAGTGGCTGGGCTAGGGAAGGGGAGAAGGCGCAGCCCCCAACTGCACCGGGCAGGCGACCAAGAGCCTGAGCAGAGGGGGCGGGGAAAGCACACTCTCCAGGAACAGGACAAACCCCAGAGCACTGAATAGACAACACAGCAAGATAAACAAGATGAAAAGGCAGAGAAATACCCAGCAGGTAAAGGAACAGGATAAATGTCCTCCAGACCAAACAAAAGACGAAGAGATAGGATGTCTACCTGATAAAGAATTCCGAATAATGATAGTGAAAATGATCCAAAATCTGGAAAATAAATTGGAGTTGCAGTTCAATAACCTGCAGGCAAGGATTGAGAAGATGCAGGTAAGCTTTAACAAGGACTTAGAAGAAATGAAAAAGAGTCCAAATACAATAAATAATGCAATAAATGAGATCAAAAACACCCTGGAGGGAACTAACAGTAGAATAACAGAGATAGAAGACAGGATAAGTGAGGTAGAAGACAGATTGGCAGAAATAAATGAAACAGAAAGGAAAAATGAAAAAAGAATTAAAAGAAATGAGGACAATCTCAGAGACCTCTGGGACACTGTTAAAGTCTCAGAAGAAGACAAAAAGAAAGACCATCAGAAAATTCTTGAGGAGATAATTGTTGAAAACTTCCCTAAATTGGGAAAGCAAATAACCACTCAAGTCCAAGAAACACAGAGAGTCCCAAATAGGAGGAACCCCAAGCGGAACACCCCAAGACACATATTAATCAAATTAACAAATATCAAACTCAAAGAGCAAATATTAAAAGCAGCAAGGGAGAAACAACAAATAACTCACAAGGGGAATCCCATAAGGATAACAGCTGATCTCTCAATAGAAACGCTTCAGGCCAGAAGGGAATGGCAGAACATACTTAAAGTCATGAAAGAAAATAATCTACAACCCCGATTACTGTACCCAGCAAGGATCTCATTCAAATTTGAAGGAGAAATCAAAAGCTTTTCAGACAAGCAAAAGCTGAGACAATTCAGCAACACCAAACCAGCCCTCCAACGAATGCTAAAGGATCTTTCCTAGATAGGAAACACGGATGGGGTACATAATCTCGAAACCAAAACAATAAAGTAAATGGCAACGGGACCATACTTATCAATAATTACCTTAAATGTAAACGGGTTGAATGCCCCAATCAAAACACAAAGATTGGCCAATTGGATACAGAAACAAGACCCCTATATGTGTTGTCTACAAGAGACCCACCTCAAACCTAGGGACACATATAGACTGAAAGTTAAAGGCTGGAAAAAGATATTCCATGCAAATAAAGACCAAAAAAAAAGCAGGAGTGGCAATACTCATATCAGATAAAGTAGACTTTAAAATAAAGGCTGTGAAAAGAGATAAAGATGGACATTACATAATGATCAAAGGATCAATCCAAGAAGAAGAAATAACAATTATAAATATTTATGCACCCAACATAGGAGCACCACAATATGTAAGGCAAATGCTAACAAGTATGAAAGGGGAAATTAACAACAACACAATAATAGTGGGGGACTTTAATACACCACTCACACCAATGGATAAATCAACTAAACAGAAAAGTAACAAGGAAATTCAAACTTTAAATGATACAATAGACCAGCTAGACCTAATTGATATCTATAGGTCATTCCACCCCAAAACAAGGAATTTCACCTTTTTCTCAAGTGCACACGGGACCTTCTCCAGGAGAGATCACATCCTGGGCCATAAATCTAGCCTTGGTAAATTCAAAAATATTGAAAGCATTCCAAGCATCTTTTCTGATCATAATGCAGTGAGATTAGATATCAATTACAGGAGAAAACCATTTAAAACTTCCAACATAGGGAGGCTCAATAACACACTGCTGAATAACCAACAAATCACAGAAGAAATCAAAAAAGAAATCCAATTATGCATAGAAATGAATGAAAATGAAAACACAACAAACCAAAACCTATGGGACACAGTAAAAGCAGTGCTAAGGGGAAAGTTCATAGCAATACAAGCTCACCTCAGGAAACAAGAAAAAGTCAAATAAATAAACTTACTTTACACCTAAAGCAACTAGAAAGGGAAGAGATGCAGAAGCCCAGGTCTAGTAGAAGGAAAGAAATCTTAAAGATCAGGGCAGAAATAAATGCAAAGGAAACAAAAGAGACCATAGCAAAAATCAACAAAGCCAAAAGCTGGTTCTTTGAGAAGATAAATAAAATAGACAAACCATTAGCCAGACTCATCAAGAAACAAAGGGAGAAGAACCAAATCAACAGAATTAGAAATGAAAACGGAGAGATCACAACAGAAAACACAGAAATACAAAGGATCATAAGAGACTATTATCAGCAACTATATGCAAATAAACTGGACAACCTGGATGAAATGGACAAATTCCTAGAAAAGTACAACTTTCCAAGACTAAACCAGGAAGAGATAGATAATATTAATAGACCCATCACAAGCACAGAAATTGAAACCATAATCAGAAATCTTCCAAAAAACAAAAGCCCAGGACCAGATGGCTTCACAGCTGAATTCTACCAAAAATTTAGAGAAGAGCTAACACCTACTCTACTCAAACTCTTCCAGAAAATTGCAGAGGAACGTAAACTTCCAAACTCATTCTATGAAGCCACCTTCACCCTAATTCCAAAACCCGACAAAGATGCCACAAAAAAAGAAAACTACAGACCAATATCACTGATGAACTTAGATGCAAAAATCCTTAACAAAATTCTAGCAAATAGAATGCAACAACACATTAAAAAAATCATACATCATGATCAAGTAGGCTTTACCCCAGGGATGCAAGGATTATTCAATATTCGCAAATCAATCAATGTAATACACCACATTAACAAATTGAAAAATAAAAATCACATGATTATCTCAATAGATGCAAAGAAAGCCTTTGACAAAATTCAACATCCATTTATGATAAAAAAAAACCCTCCAAAAAGCAGGAATAGAAGGAACATACCTCAACATAATAAAAGCTATATATGACAAACCCACAGCAAACAGTATCCTCAATGGTGAAACACTGGAAGCATTCCCCCTGAAATCAGGAACAAGACAAGGGTGCCCACTCTCACCACTACTTTTCAACATAGTTTTGGAAGTCTTGGCCACAGCAATCAGAGCAGATAAAGAAATTAAAGGAATCCAGATTGGAAAAGAAGAAATAAAACTCTCTCTGTTTGCAGATGACATGATCCTCTACATTGAAAACCCTAAAGACTCTACGAGAAAATTACTAGAGCTAATCAGTGAATACAGTAAAGTTTCAGGATACAAAATCAACACACAGAAATCCCTCGCATTCCTATACACTAACAATGAGAAAACAGAAAGAGAAATTAAGGAAACAATTCCATTCACCATCGAAACAAGAATAAAATACTTAGGAGTATTTCTACCTAAAGAATCAAAAGACTTGTATATAGAAAACTATAAAACACTGATGAAAGAAATCAAAGAGGACACAAACAGATGGAGAAATGTGCCGTGTTCGTGGATTGGAAGAATCAATATAGTGAAAATGAGTATACTACCCAAAGCAATCTATAGATTCAATGCAATTCCTGTCAAGCTACCAGAGGTCTTTTTCAGAGAATTAGAACAAATAATTTCACCATTTGTATGGAAATACAAAAAACCTCATATAGCCAAAGCAATCTTGAGAAAGAAGAATGGAACTGGAGGAATCAACCTACCTGACTTTAGGCTATACTACAAATCCACAGTCATTAAGACAGTATGGTACTGGCACAAAGACAGAAATATAGATCAATGGAACAGAATAGAAAGCCCATAGATAAATCCACGCATCTATGGACACCTTATCTTTGACAAAGGAGGCAAGAATATACAATGGAGAAAAGACAACCTCTTTAACAAGTGGTGCTGGGAAAACTGGACAGCCACTTGTAAAAGAATGGAACTAGAACACTTTCTAACACCATACACAAAAATTAACTCAAAATGGATCAAAGATCTAAGCATAAGACCGGAAACTATAAAACTCCTAGAGGATAACATAGGCAAAACACTCTCCGACATAAACCAAAGCAGGATCCTCTATGACCCACCTCCCAGAATATCGGAAATAAAAGCACGGATAAACAAATGGGATCTAATTAAAATTAAAAGCTTCTGCACAACAAAGGAAACTATAAGCAAGATGAAAAGACAGCCTTCAGAATGGGAGAAAATAATACCAATAAAGCAACGGACAAACAATTAATCTCAAAAATATACAAGCAACTCCTGTAGCTCCATTCTAGAAAAATAAATGACCCAATCAAAAAGTGGGCCAAAGAACTTAACAGACATTTCTCCAAAGAAGGCATAAAAATGGCTAACAAACACATGAAAAGATGCTCAACATCACTCATTATCAGAGAAATGCAAATCAAAATCACAATGAGGTACCACTTTACACCAGTCAGAATGGCTGCCATCCAAAAATCTACAAGCAATAAATGCTGGAGAGGATGTGGAGAATAGGGAACCCTCTTACACTGTTGGTGGGAATGCAAACTAGTACAGCCACTATGGAAAACAGTGTGGAGATTCCTTAAAAAACTGCAAATAGACCTGCCATTTGACCCAGCAATCCCACTGCTGGGCATACACACCGAGGAAACCAGAATTGAAAGAGCCACGTGTACCCCAATGTTCATCGCTGCATTGTTTACAATAGCCAGGACATGGAAGCAACCTAGATGCCCATCAACTGACGAATGGATAAGAAAGCTGTGGTACATATACACAATGGCATATTACTCAGCATTAAAAAAAAATTCATTTGAATCAGTTCTACTCAGGTGGACGGAACTGGAGCCTATTATCCAGAGTGAAGTAAGCCAGAAGCAAAAACAACAATACAGTATACTAACGCATATATATGGAATTTAGAAAGATGGTAACGAGAACCCAGCATGCGAGACAGCAAAAGGAACGCAGACGTATAGAACAGACTCGTGGACTCTGTGGATGAGGGCAAGGGTGGGATGATATGGGAGAATGGCATTGAAACATGTTAATTATCATATGTGAAATCAATCGCCAGCCTAGGATTGATGCTCGGGGCTGGTGCACCGAGATTTCCCGGGGGTAGGGAGGAGGGAGGGAGGAGGGAGGGGGGTTCTGGAGGGGGAGCATATATAAACCCATGGCGATATCATGTCATTGTATGGCAAAACCAATAAAAATAAAAATAAATAAATAAATAAAAAATAAGCCAGAACCCAGAGCTTAACATATATGTATCAATTTAAAATAAATAAATAAATAAATAATAAAAAAATCACTCTATAAAAGAACAGGAAGTCCTAATCAGAGCCAACAGACAAAAAATAAAATGCATGCAAATAGGAAAAGGAGTAAAATGGTCTGTTTTCAAATAATATGATCTAATGTATTTAGAGTATTTAATTAGTACATTAAAGATCTAATGTATTGGAGTATTTAGGCGTGTACAGAAAATCCTAAATACTCACAAAAAAATTGCTAGAATAATTAACAGATTCAGTAATGTTATATACTATAATAGCAACATTCAGAAAACAGCTGTATTTCTATACATCAATAACAAAACATCTGAAAAAGAAATAAAGAAAATAATCCCATTGACAATACCACCAAAGCAGTAAAATGATCAGTAATAAATTTAATCAAGGAGGTACAAGATCTCTATGCTGAAAACCAGGATCCTTTGATGAAAGAAACTGAAGGCACAAATGAATGGAAAAATATCCCATGTTCATAGATTGGCAGAATTAATAAGATTAAAATGCTCTTGTTATTTAAAGCAGTCTACAAATTCAATGCAATCTCCATCAATACGCCAGTGGCATTTTTCACAGATATAGAACAATCAATTCCCTAATTTGTATGGAGCCACACAACACTCCCAATAGCCAAGCAATCCTTAGTGAGAGGAGATAAGCCAGAGGCATCACATGTCCCAGTTTCCAACTATACTGCAAAGCTATAGTAATCAAAACAGTGTGGTACTGGCATAAAAATAGACGTACAGATGACCAAAACAGAATAAAGAAATAAATCCATGCATATATGGTCAATTTATGACAAAGGATACAAGAATATACAACAAAGAAAGAACAGTCTCTTTAATAAATGTTGTTGAAAAGACTGGACAGTCACATGCAAAAGAATGAAACTGGACCCCTATCTTACACTATATACAAAAATTAACTTGAGATAAATTAAAGACTTACATGTAAGATCTGAACCTGCAAAACTCCTGGAAGAAATTACAGGGATAAGTCTTGACATTTGTCTCCACAGCTGTTTCCTAGACATGATATCAAAAGCACAAGCAACAAAATAAAAAATAAGTGGGACTACATTAACCTTCTGCACAGGAAAAAAAACAATATGAAAAAGAAACCTATGGAATGAGATAAAATATTTGCTAATTAAATCTGGTAAGGAGTTAATATTCAAAATATGTTAACAAACTCATAAATTCCAATAGCAAAAAAAACTGTCTTTTAAATGGGAAGAACTAATTAGATCTTTTTCCAAAGAAGCCATACAGATGGCCAACAGGTACATGAAAATGTGACCAACATCACTAGTCAGAGAAATTCAAATCACAACTACAATAACTAGCATGAAAAAGAATTAACAAATGCTGCTTGGGGTGTGAAACAAGGAACCTCTTGTGCACTGTTGATGGGAATGTAAATTGGTACAGCCACTATGGAAAACAGTATGGAAGTTTCTCAATCAACTCAAAACAGAACTACCATAAATTCCAGTAATCTCACTTCTGAGCATATACTTAAAGAAAATGGAGGCAGGATCTCGCAGAGATGCCTGCAAGCCTATGTTGATTGCACCACTAGTTACAACAGCCAAGATAAAGAAATTATGTAAAAGTCCATCAACAGATGAATGGATAAAGAAGACGTGAACAAACACACACACAGTGTAATATTACTCAGTAAGAAAGAAGGAAATCCTGCCATTTGTGACATCAGAGAACCTGAAGGACATATGTCAAGTGAAATAAATCAGATAGAAACAATTACTTTATGATTTCACTTATGTGGAATTTTTTAAAGCTGAAATCAAAAAAACATAGTAGAGTGGTGGTTACCAGAGGCCTGGGAGTAGGGGAAGTGGGGAAATATTGGTCAAAAGAGTACAATTTTCATTTATATGATTAACTGGGTTTGTAAAATCTAATGTAGAGCATGGCAGTTATAGCTAACACCATATTATATTCTTGAAAGCCGCTCAAAGAGTGATTCTTAATTGCTCTCACCACACAAAAAAAGAGATGGTAATTATGTGACAAGCTGGAGGTGTGAGCTAACACTATGATGGTAATCACTGCAATGCATAAATGTATCAAATTAACACATTATACACCTTTAATTTACCTCACACCATGTGTCAATTATATAAAATGACAGTTTTCCTCAGTAAAACTGGGAAAAAATAAACAGGCAAAAGACATAAAGAAACATTTCACTGAAAAGGATATACAGATGGCAACTAACCGTAAGATGTTCAGCATCACCAGTCATTTGCAAAATGGAAATTGAGACCATAATGAAATACCATATACCTATCAGAATAGCTGAATTTTTAAAGTGACAATACCAAATAATTTTGAGGGTATAGAGAAACTGGACTGGTCATACATGGCTGGTGAGTATAAAATTATCAGCCATTCTGGAAAACAGCTTGCCAGTTTCTTATAAAGCTCATACCATGTGATCCAGCATTTTCAGTCTTGAGCACTTATCTCAGAAAAAATATATATGTGTGTGTGTGTGTGTGTGTGTGTGTGTGTGTATCCACACAGAAATCTGTACATGAATGTTCATAGCAGCTTTACTTGCAATATTCATAAACTAGGAGTAAGTTCCTCAATAGGTTAAACAACCTGGGGTGCCTCCAGACTATGAAACACTATTCAGCAATAAAGATGAAATCAAATTGATTCAGCAACACTGCCGGGATCCTTCAGAACATTTTGCTAAATGAAAAAGCTAGTATCAAATGATCACCACTGTGTGATTCCATTTATGTGTTTAACGTTATTAAAATGACTGGACTATAGAGATGCAAAACAGATGAGTAGTTGCCAGACTTAGGGATGTGAAGGGGGAATGAGAGAGTATAAAAGGGTAGCAAGAGGGAAATCTCTGATGATGGAATAGTTCTGTATCTTGATTGTGGTGGTGGTTACCCTAACCTACTGATGTGATGAAGTGACATAAATCTACATACATACACTGGAACAATGTCCAATTTTACTATAAGTATATAACTATAAGGGGAAACTGAGTGAAATGTACATGAACCTTCTTTGTGCTAACTTTGCAATTTCCTGTGGATCTATAATATTTCAGGATATTAAGTTTTACTAGTTCATTCTGGTGGCTATGGGGAGAATATATCATAGGAGCAAAGGTGGAGCCAAGAAGACTGGTTAAGAAGTCTTCACCATCATCCACACAGAGAGGCAGGTGACTTATGACTAAAGTGGTATCTGAAGAAGTGGTAGAAGTATTTGGATTTGACATATTTTGAATATGAAACTACAGGATTTGCTGGTGAATCAAAAGTGATGTAAGAGAATGAGAAGCAGATAACCTTTAAAGGTTGTGTTTTCTGTTTGTTGTTTTTTACACCTAAAGTCACAGAGTAAGTGTCATTTTCATTCACTCAGGCAGAAGACATGAGGAGCAATGGCTTATGGTTTATTTTGTTTGTTTTAGTCGCTAAGCCGTGTCCAACTCTTTTGCAACCCTATGGACTGCAGTCCCCCAGGCTCCTCTACCCATGGGATTCTCCAAGCAAAAATACTGAAATGGGTTGCCATGCCCTCCTTCAGGGGATCTTCCTGACCCAGGGATCAAACACGTGTCTTATGTTTCCTCCACTGGCAGGCAAGTTCTTTACCACTAATTCCACCTGGGAAGCCATGGCGTATGGGTAGTGGGACTCAGTTTTAGCCATGGTGAGTACCCATTAGCCATTACATGGTTATGTCCGGTAGTAAGCTATGTGTGTAAAGCTAGAGTTCAGGAGGAACATTTAGGCTAAGATATAAATTTTGTGATCAGTTTACAGATGATATTTGAAGCTCTAAGACTCTGAGATCACCCAGAATGTATATATAGAGAAAAGGTCTAAAGACACTCCACAATTTAGCAGTTGGGAAAAGTAGTGTTCAGCAAAGGAGCCTGAGAAGTAGCCAGTGAGGAAGGTAGAATTCCAAAGGAGGGCAGGATACCAAAAGCCAATGGAGGAAAAATTATTTTGGGTGGAAGGAGGGATAATCAACAGTGTGAAATATTACAGAAAGATTAAGAGTGAGAAGTAAGAACTGACTGCTAGGGTTGAAGAGACAATAACATTGGAAAGAATAGTGTCAGTGAAGTGAAGATTGTGTAGAGGTATTAAAGAAAAGATAGGAGGTAAAATAAATTCTATAAACAACCCTGTGGAATGTTTGTTGTAAAGGGAGCAGAGAAATTGGGTGGTTACTGTAATATGCGTATAGATCAAATGGAAAAGATTAAGATGAAAAATATCATACGCCTGCCTGTATGCTGGTGAGAATGTTGTATTAGGAACAATAAAAGGAAGCCATGACTGAGAACACTCTAAAAGTGGTCACCATATGATTCTTTCTATACCTACCCTCATAGTGGCAGAGAGGTTTCTATAACCAGTTATCAAGAGGAATTCCACACAGGAATGCTCAGCTGCTACATGACAGACAGAGGTATAGTGGTATTAAAGCACAGAATAGTTGATGGTGGAGAGATGACATCTGAAAAGATGTTTTCTACTTCACAAATTAGCGCATTCACCTATCATTGCTTTCTCATAACTCATGACCGAGACAGATCTATTGTATATACACTTGTCCTCAGCATCCTAGAAGGTTTCTGATTCTGTCTTCTGAATCAAATCCATGGACTCAAGCTGGAGAGTTCATTTTTTTCTACCCTCGCATAAAAGTGAGTTAGCATCTGATTATTAACTCACCTTAATGCATTTGATACTGCTGTACACATTCCAAACTGGAAGGAGTAAGAGCTTTGGGGATCATAGTTACATAAACAACAGGCTGTAATGATACTGTTTTAACATAGTTAATTCTCTTAGGAGCTTAAAATGCTGAGCCACAGAAACAGCTTAATAAGTCTCGACTTTCCTGAGGTAGGAAGAATGCTATCAAGTTAAGAGTTGAGGTTCAGAGAAGCTGTGCCTGACCTCCCCACCCTTCCGCTTGCTCAAGGAATCAGCTAAAGAATCAGCCAAGTTACCTCAACTGAACTCTGCTACAAAGACGGTCTACACGAGAACCTCTGCAAGCTCTATTCTTTGTCTTAATAGGCTCTAAGCCATAAGCTGTTGGCAGTAATAAGTATGATCATACATCTCCATCCTGTGTCTTCACACATATACACACATCCCTTTTAGAAGACATAGATTATCGGTACAAGGGTGATGAGAGGCCTTACAATAAGACAAAGACATGCCACGCACCTCTGTGCTCAGTCGCATTGGACTCTTTGCAACCCCGTGGACTGTAGCCTGCCAGGCTCCTCTGTCCACAGGATTTTCCAGGCAAGAAGACTGGAGTAGGTTGCCATTTCCTGCTTGGGGGATCTTCCCAACTCAGAGATGGAACTCACGTCTCCTGCATTGGCAGACAGATTCTTCACCACTGAGCCACCTGGGAAGCTCTACCCATACAGGTATTGAAACTCTGACCAGGATGGTTACAAATGTATTATTAATAGACAATGCTTATGGAGAACAAGATGCTGCTCTAAATGCTTTCCATGGTTTGACTCTCCTAATCTATCAGTCATGAGATATATATTATCCTACTTTACAGAAGGAAAGTGAGGCACAGAGAAATGAATGATTTTCCCATGGTTTTATAGCTAGTTCAGATAAAGTCAGAATTTTGAAGCTAGTTGTTCTATCTTCAGAGTCTAAAATTTTAACCGGCATGCTTTATTATCTAACACACATGCTCCCCAATCTCAACAACTGTATTTTCTGACAGAAATCATTTCCTCACAGTTTCCAGGAGGTGTGGGACCACGTCCCAGAGCAGAGGTAAGAAACCCTTTGCTGCAAGACAGGATGATGCTCTTGTTTAATTTCACCCCAAGGTCTCATAAAACATGGAAGCAGCTGCAACTCAGAGAATAAATTTGTTCTCAGCAGAAAATTATCCTCTAGTACAGTGTCGGAAAGTTTAATGATTATAGTGTTCATTTGTCCAGCTTATTAAAAATGCATTTTCAGGGGACCTAGTCCCTGGAGTCTGATTCACTAGATCTGTGATTGGGTCTAGTAACCTGTGCTTAACAAGCCTTGCTACCACCATTGCTGCTTCTGCGAGGCAGACCTAATGAAGTTGGCTCCCAGACCCCACTATGCCAAGGGCCACTCTCAGGAAGAGACAATTCTAGTTATAAATTAGTAGAGAGGAGGGGAGTCACATGAATTAATGAAATTTAGTTATTGGGTGAATTACAAAAACAAAGCCTTTAAAAGAAAAGAAAATACAAAAACAAAGCCTTTGATACTTCTTTAAAGTCAAAAAATCAACGTAAACCATTGCTTTCTTTGCCATTTGTGCTTAGTCACTAAGTTGTGTCTGACCCTTGTGACCCCATGGACTGTAGTCCTGCCAGGTTCCTCTGTCCATGGGGATTCTCCAGGCAAGAATACTAGTGTGGGTTGCCATGCCCTCCTTCAGGGAATCTTCCCAACCCAGGGATCAAACCCAGGTCTCCTGCTTTGTGGGCAGATTCTTTACTATCTGAGCCACCAGGGAAGCCGTAATTGTTGCTAATAAAGTGGTAATAAAATATATTAGAACGATCTGAGAGTTAGAAATGTATGAATGAACCCCTAACTTCCTGCCTCATTTGTATATCTTGGAAAATTGGGCCTCTATTTTCTCCATTTTATAAACCAAATATGATATTGTGTATAATTCTGTTGAAAAAATTAGACTATTTATGTTTATTCCCACCATATGCCTGAAAATTGGGCACATACTTTCCTTCCTGCTTGGGATGTGCATACAAGCCTGAAGGTTGAAGAGCCATCCCACCAAATGAAATGAGCAGAACAAGAGAGGGAGCTTCGGTCTGACAGCATCTTGAAACGTCCTGTCAGCTCTGGACTGTCTATCTCTTGAGATTTTACAGTGTATACACAACTCCAAATGTAAGCCATGGTTTTCAGATTTCTATTTCTCACTACTGAATGAGGTCACTGTCCCTTTATCATTGTGTAATGTCCTTGTCTGCCTCTTGTTACCGTCTGTTTCATAATCTATTTTGCCTGGTATTACTACCAGAGAACCACAGTTCAGCACACACTGGGGTGCAGTGGTGGCTGCACCCAGGGTGTAGGGCCTAGGGTCATAGCCCAGCATCGGCTAGGGGTTTCTTCAGGGTGTGCTAGATCCAGAGCCCAGCATAGGCTGGGGCTTCTCCCAAGGGGCACCACCTTGGTGAGGGGGTGGAAGTCAGATCCAGGCATGGGCTGAGGAGGTGGGTGCTGGAGTGGCTATGGCAGGCCGGCTAGAGCAACAGGTGCTTCGCTATCTGCTGCCCCTGCACTGGGACTTTGAGAAAGTTTGTGTGCATAGTCTATGAGCAGAGTGTCAGTTTCCTACACTCTTCTGATTGTAAGCTGGGCTGGTTTTCAAACCCAGTTAAGGGCTCTCATCTTCCCAGTACTGGTCCCTAGGGCTGGGTTGTTCAATGTGGAGCTCAAATCTCTGGCTCCTTTGAGAGAACCTCCAAGTTTATGATAGCCTTTTCCCTTTTGGGTTCCCTTCCCCTCTTCCACATCTCGGTATGTTTTTTCCCCTTATGCACTTAATTATAGAAGAGCTTTTCTATATGTAATGATAGTTTGGGTGTGTCCATGGGAGAAAGTGAGCTCAGTCTTCCTACTTTGTTTTTATTCCATTTGTTATGTTTCTCCAAAATTAAAAAATAAAGAAACCCTCCATGGGAAGAACATCTCATTTGTTCCCTCTCCAAGAAACCTCATATTATTAATTCATAACACTACAAGACCTTATCTATGGGTTCCCAGAAGCACTAATTTTATTCTCTGTGAAGTCATACAGAATGGAAGTAGCTCTAAAAGATTAAAGAAAAAATGCCTAGTATATTTCCTTAGAGCATTAGACCAGTATGTTTACTTCATTCTCCCATTATGTTCTATGAATAGGCTATCAAATGGTTTGTGAGCACTTCTAGAAAACAGTCATCACTATAAAGCAGTATGAATTCATTAAGAACAAGCTCTGTTAAATTAATGGTTTTACCTAAGAAATTGGTTTGCAGCATTTATTGATCCTGGTTATAGTACAGCTATCCCTGGGTAAGGTGGAGAAACATGGATTGGAAGCGTATACGGTTTTTAATTAAACAACTATACCCAAAGAGGGCCAGTTAGTGAATAGATGTTAAGAAAACCAACGTATCAGTATTCATCAACATCCTAGAAAACGGTTTTAAAAGTCTATCAATTTTATAGATAAGCTAAGAGGAATAGCTAATTTATTATATGAAGCAATCAAAATTTCATCCTCTCTCAAAGATAATAGACATAAAAGCTTTGCTTTTATGACCTAGAGGATAAGATACCCAAGAATGCTTTATAAAACCAAGTTTGATAATAGTTGATATAAAAAAAGAAAAATTCCAAATAATTATGTGTATTGAAATGCCTATAAAAGCTAAAATAAACTCAGACTAATTCAACAAAGGTAAAATTTTCTGATTGAGCTGTATTTTCTTGAGGGACACCTTTAATAAAAGTATCATGTATTCATAAGCAGGTACGCTACATCTGAAGCATTGTGTGCAAACTGTCTGCTTTGCACAGACAGCTGTGCAAAAATAACTATGATTTTTGTCATGTAAGTCCTACCTGAAAATTCAATCCCTATCCAGACTCTGGGATCAACATTATCCACTAGATAGCCCTTCTTTTTTCCTCCCTAGATAAGGAATACAACAGCGTGGTGCTGTGGGATTGACTGAAGAGAAAAAGATAACCATGTTTTTCTCTGGTGGCTCAGACAGTAAAGAATCCACCTCCAATGCAGGAGACCTGGGTTCCAGTCCTGGGTCAGGAAAATTCCCTAGCGAAAGGGATTGGCCACACATTCCAGTATTCTTGTCTGGAGAATTCCATGCACAGAGGAGCGTGGTGGGCTACAGTTTACAGGGTTGCAAGACTTGGACATGACTAAAAGACTAACACTTTTATTTATTTTACCTCCAAGGTTTGAACGACTATGGGAGATAAAAGTCCAAAGTACCAGTTACTAAATATTAAGAAGAGCAAGTGTTTCTTTATTCACTGATCAGCTCAGATGATGGCTATCCTAGAGCAGAGGCAAGAGAGGAAAGAAGGCACAAGCTCCACTCCTGCCTACTCAGGCTATCGTTTGCCTGCCTGTTCTCAGACCTGTTGCCCACTCTCCTTTGTCATCTGCCTTGTCATCTGCCTTCTAGTTTCCATCACTTAATTGGAGGCGATGAGGAAAGACTCAAGGAGAGTATTTCTGCCTCCTCTATTTGGGCAATGCCTCTAGCAGTGATTCTGCCTGTTGCATGGCTCCAGCTATCACTAAACAGCCTGACCTCTGCAGCCCTAGTTCCCATAAGGTAGCCCTCTCCACAGTTCTAGACATCACCACCTTCCTTCCTACCAGCCCACCATGGCCCTGCTTTTCTGTGAGAACCTCTAGATGCTCCTTTAGTTCTTTTCTCATCTAAGTAACAAATTTGTTACAATAAATTGCTTCTGTTAAAGGATCTGGTGTGGGACTTCCAGTGATAAAGAATCCGCCTTCAATGCAAAGGACACAGGTTGGATCTCTGGTCCGGGAAGATCCCACACGCAGCAGGGAAACTACCTGTGTGCCGTAACTACTGAGCTCTCGCGCCTAGAGTCTGTGCTCCCCAACAAGAGGAGCCCTCGCACCACAATGGGAGGACGCCCACACACAGCAGTGAGGCCCCAGCGCAGCCAAAAACGAAACAAATATTTTTTAAAAGATCCTGACTGATGCTGTCCTACCCTATCACTCTCACTTAGTCTAGTGATTGACTAAAGCAGGGTAATTTTTTAAAATTACCCTTTATATTTGTAAATTAGAGTTTAATGGACTTATGCCTCACTTATGACTGGGAATGTGAGAGCTGCTGCCTTTGAGAGAAGCCTCAATCTGAGCATGGTAAGGGCAACAGAAGAAGCAATATGACCCAAGAAGGCTCATTACCATGCTGAGAGTCCCGTGGCTGCCAGAGGCAAAGAGATGCAAGAGTTCCTACGGTTACACTGTCACTTTACATTCGGTCTTAGACCTTCGGAAATCTGACTTCTCCAAAACTATTTTTACAAAGATATGCAGTGACCTATTTTTTCACTGTTTTTTTTCAGTACTCACGCTGTTTGACCACTTGGCCACATCTGACTGCACAACTAATCCCACAGCCTGCGACTCCAGGTTGGTCACCCTAGACGTACAAAATGAGGCTCAGAGCAACGAAGGCTGGGCATTCGTTACAATCCCAATTAGGCTGTGATGGTTCTAGTCTTGTCAGTTTTACCTACTTTTACTTTAAATATTTACAGGTATTGGACTCCATTAGGTTTGAATTTGTGGGCATCTTCTATATCCTTAAAAATGCTTTTTGGCTGAGATATAGCTACCGCAGCTTTACGTTTCATACACATTTGGCATATCTATCCTTTCTGGACAGGCTAGAGGTTTGTTTTAACCTAACAATCTCTTTGCTAGTTTTACTCTCTATTGAAACTAGTGATTAATTATTTCAATTTACTTCTGCCATATTACTCTGTTCCATATTTCAGTGGAGCTTTTTCCTTGCTCCATTTTACTTTATGTAAGAGTACTTTATTTGGTGATGTAACCCCAGAAAATAACAGTAGAAGTGAAAAATGAGGAAGGAGTTCCAGGACAAAGATCTGTAAAGCTGGCTGCCACCCAGTGACTGGATGCTGCATCCTGTGAGATCCCCACAGAACTCATCTCAAGACACACGTTCCCACCTGTTCACAGTCGAAAGTTCAGCCAGAATTCAAACCCCTTTCCATAGGCAGTTGGTCACTGTCCTCTGTACAAATTCATTACCAAACCCCAAGTCAGCCCCTCACTCTGTTGTAATCTAAAATATCAAAGCTATCTCTTTACCAAGCAAGTATCTCTCATCTTCCTGGTCAAGGTATTCTTTTACTGCCTGGGTCATGTTCACCTGATTCTATTGACTTAATAAATCCTATCCACATATTAAATAAAAACAGAATTCCCAGTTAAATAACCTTTTCAGATAAACAAAGAGTTTTATTTAAGTACGCCACATGTAATATTTGGATTCTACTTAAACAACAAACCCATTTATGGAAACCCAAACAATATGAATGCAAATAATATGGAAGACCAAACAATACAAACATCAAAAGTCCAAACCACTTGGAAGGTTTATCACCAACATAATGTTGTTGTTGTTTTAGTCGCTAAGTCATGTCTGATTCTTTGGAGACCCAGTGGATTACAGCCAGACAGACTACTCTGTCCATGAAATTTCCCAAGCAACAATACTGGAGTGGGTTACCATTTCCTTCTCCAGGGAATCTTCCTGACTCAGGGATTGAATTCATGTCTCCTACACAGCAGGCGGATTTTCTACTGCTGAGCCACCTTAACCAAACAAATTTCCCTTGTCTGTTGTAATATATTTTATTTTTCATCAGTACTGCCAATATTCTTTACTGTCTTTAAGACAGAGCTCTAATCCTTAGCATGTTACACAAAGCATAACATGAATTGACCCCATCTTCATTCATTCTGCAGTATCATTTCTCACCTAATTGCATTCTGTTTTTAGACTACATATGAGTTCTAGAACAGATAGCCCACACACTGCCCTTATGCTCCTACACAGTGCTCCCCAGAGCCAATATTTCCCTGGGCTAACTCCTGCCTGTCCCCTCAAATTTAGTCTTTCTGCCAATTCTCAAACTTACTCTCTTCAGCTCAATTCCACCAAGTCTCATGTCACCCAAAAATCTGTTTAGTGTCAGAACCTTATAGTCAAATTCTGCAGAGTCTGCTGAATATATTGTTACTGACTTTCTAGCCAAAAGAAAAGTGCCCATAAATTATGCTTAAGTCCTATTACTGATAGAAATACAATTTCCTGAGGAAGCTTTCCCCTTAACTGTATTAGAGCCGCACTGAATGCTTTCACTACTAGTCTCCTTTAAGAGATCGTTACCTTTGGAAATATCATGCTTTTGCTCTTTTCTTTCTCTGCCATGACTGATCAACTTCTCTGTAGGATAAGTGTTTTGGGTGAGGGTGGCAGTGAAAGGATGGCTTGGAAATAAGCTCCACTCATTTTCTCCCCCAGATTGCACTGGAAAAATGATTACCAGCCTCTCATCATAAAAGTCAGTAGTTCACCGGGGCCAACATGAACAAAATAAAACCAGAGCAACATAGAGCCCTCTGAAAGTGAGAACTTAACAAGAAGAGGAGATAGGTTAGCCATCTTTGAGCATTCACTCATCACTTATTACCTCCCTAAAACCCCAAGATCGTTATATCACAATCTCCTCATATCCTAACTTCAATATCTCTGAAGTTTAAAGGCAAAAGCCTGACCTGGAGTAGTGGTAGAAGCACACGGTGGTTTTGTGATGTCTGGGTCTCTCTGCCCTGACTCTCACCCATCTCTCCCCTCTTCTCTCCTTTGAATGCACAGGGAGGGAAGCAGATTAAGACCAGGCCCTTGGTTCTTCTCCAGTATACATGTTTATACATTGTTTTTCAGTTGCTAAGTCATGTCCAACTCTTTGCGACCCCATGAACTGCAGCATGCCCGGCTTCCCTGTCCTTCACCATCTCCTGGAGTCTGCACCAACTCATATCCATTGAGTCGGTGATGTCATGCAACCATCTCATCCTCTGTCATCCCCATTGGACCAGGGTTTCCTGTGTTGCAGGAGGGTTCTTTACCAGCTGAGCTACCAGGGAAGCCCTGATTATACATAGTAGCTAGTGGTAAGAGACCACAAGAGCACAAATGAAAAGCAACCTAAGACTGAAGATAACAAAACTAACTTTTAAGACACCAAAGTATACCAGCTGAAACAAAATTATTAGAACTGATAGATTTTTGAGCAGCCTAATAAATATATTTAAAATGATAAAGATATGAAAAAATTATTTAAATGTTCATACTACCCAAAGAGATGTACAGATTCAATGCAGTTCTCATTAAAATCTCAATGGAATTTTTTTAACAGAAATAGAGAAAATAATCCTCAAGTTTACATACAGAACTAAAGAAGATTCTGAATAGCCAAAGCAACCTTGAGAAACAAGAACAAGGCTGGAGGCATCACACATCTTAATACCAAAGGATATTACAAAATGACAGTAATCAAAACAGCATAGTATAGGCAAATAGATGTATAGACAAATGGAACAGAAAGAAATCCCAGAAATAAACTCATGCATATATAGTAAGAACACAATAGAGAAAGAACCGTCTTTTCAACAAATGGTGCAGGGAAAACTAGATTTCCACATGCCGAAGAAAGCAGTTAGACCTCTATCTTAGGCCATACATAAAAACTACTTCAAATTAATTAGATTCCAGTGTTATATTTAAATCTACAAAACTTCCACAAGAAAATATAGGGGGAAAGCATCTAGACACTGATCTACATAATGAGTTATTTGATATGACACTAGAAACACAGATAAAAGAAAAAATTAAGTTGGACTACAAAACTTTAACTTCTGTAGAGCAAAGAAAACCATCAGAGTGAAAGGCTGTATACAAAAGAAAACATTTGCAAACCATGTATCTGATAAGAGGTTAATATTCAAAATATGAGGAACTCTGATAACTCATTAGCAGAAAAATGAAATAAAACCAAAGCCAACTTGATTTTTTTTAGCAGGCAAAGGACTTGAATGGACCTTTCTCCAAAGACAATATAGAAATGGTGGAAAGACACATGAAAAGATGCTTCACATTGGGGAAATGCAAATCAAAACCACAATGAGATTAATTCATATCTGTTAGCATGGCTACTGTCAAAAAAAAGAAAAATTAGAGGGGAAAGGATAAGTGCAGGCCAGAGAAGGTAAAAATTTAACACTGTTGGTTGGAATGCAAAACAGTGCAACCACTATGAAAAACAGTATGTCAGTTCCTTTAAAAGATAACATGGACCTACCCATCCCACTTTTGGGTATATAAGAGTTCAAATCAAGACCCCCAAGAGATTGCTGCATTCCCACATTCATTACAGCATTCTTCACAATAACCAAGACATGGAAACCACCTAAATGTCCATTGACAAATGAGTAGTTTTTAAAAATGTGGTATATATACACAAGGGTATATTATTTAGCCTTTAAAAGAAATCTAGCTTTATGTGACAACATCAGTGAACCTCCAGGACACAATGCTAAGTGAAATAAACCAGTCACAGAAATATAAATATTGCATTATTCTACTTATGAGTCATCTAAAATAGTCAAACTCACAAAAACAGAGTACAGTGGTGGTTTTCCAGGGACTGCAGAGCAGGAAACATTGGGAATTGTTGCATAACAGGTATAAAGTTGCACTTTTTCAAGTTACGTTCTAGTGATCTGTTGTACAACAGCATGCCTATATTTTATACTGTATTACACACTTAAAATTTAAGAGGGTAGTTCTCAGGTTAGGAGTTTTATCACAATAAAAAGGTTTTGTGAGTGACAATAGGTGAAATTTTTTAATCAAACTATTTGGAGTAACTATACAGCAAAAGAGCAAGACTTAAAGTTGGAAGCTCAGATTGAAACACTCAGAACACAAGAAAATATGAGAAAGCTTTAAAAAGAAAGCATGTGGAAAATAAATGTGCCAACAACTAATAAAAAAAATTCTCAAGAGGCAAAACTATTTCTGCTAAAATTTGACATCCATTCATGAATTCAAAAGAAAATATCAGCAACCCATGAATGAAGAATTTCCCAAGAAAGTATCTACAAAAAATCTGCAGAAAATATTGAGGAAGAGGATGAGAAATAATCAAGAAAAGCTATTAGAATGAGAATATTCAGTTAAGACTGGATTCAAAAATCTTCCTCTGCCCCTCTTGCCCACTAAAAATCAATACCATTTCTCTAAACCTAAGATGACCATCTAGGAAACACAAGAACAAGTTATTTTTAATAACAACAAAAACAAAGTACCCAGGTTTCAGCTTTAAAAAACAAAGTCCTCTACAGAAAAAAATTTCAAAAACCTAATGAAAGACACAGAAGGTGTCTTTTGATAAACAGATGAAGATTTCCATAATCACAGGTGAGAGGTTTCATTATGAGATACTATTTTATCTCCCGTATTAATCAAATTTAATTTAACCCCAATCCAAACTCAAGCTGGATTCAAGGAACTGATTTCTAAATGTGTATGAAAATAAAGATGCATGCAAACAGCTTTGAAAAGGAATAAGAAAATGTTATGTTATACCACAGACATGAAAATATGCTATAAACACTAATAAAAATGAGGATGGCGCTAGTACAAAAACAGAAACCATCTAATAGGATAGTGGAAAGAGCTGAGATAAATACTCATTTACATATGGGCACTTATCATTTAATAAAATAGCACCACAAATCAACAGTGAAAGGATAATATACAGAGAGCTGGGAAAACTGGTTCATGAATTGAGAAAAATTAAAATGCATTCTTACTTAATTCAAAAGGGTAGACTCCAAATGGAATAAGGACTCAAACATATTCTTGTAACCCATAAAGTCAACAAAATATAGAAGGATATCCTCAACATAAAGACAGGGAAGAATTTCTTAGACCAACAGAAACACAGACCAAAATAAATAAATAAAACCCTGAATTTTTACCAAAATTTAAATTTTCTATACAAACACACCATGGAGAGTTAAACAAAAGGCAAATGTGAAGAAGATACTACCGATATGCATATTTAACAAGGGCCTAACTATTTAAAAATGAAGAAATTCCTATAAAACACTATGATAAGAAGTCCAATGGGGAAAATGGGCAAAGGATGTCAAAGGACATCAACAAAGAACCAATCCAAAAAGCTAATAAGCCTGTGGAAAGAATTGTATACCTATTAGTAATCAGGAAAATGCAAATTAGAATAATGCAGTATCATTTTATGCCTAATAAACTGCAGAGAAAATTGCTAGAGAATGCCAAGTGTTCCTGGCAAGTGTACAGATTGATCTCTAGAAGGTCTGCATCAATCTGGCAGCACTTAATCAGGTGAACGAATTACATACTCTTTGACCCAAAATTCCATACCTGAACTATTATCACAAAAATTCCCACACAGATCATCAGGGAGCATGTGTGAAGGTGTTTATTGCAGTTCTGTTGGTGATAGGATGGAGATACAGCTGTCTCCTTGGTTCCACAACGGGAAAATGGATACACAATATGATAGTTAAACCACAGTGCACCATGAAATAGTAAGAAGTAGTAGACTAGATGTACACACAATCACAAAGGTAGGTCACAAACAAAAATGGGTTAAGGAATACACAAAATATAAAACTACTGTAAGTTTAAAATACATAAGATAAAAGAAGAAGTCTTGAAATTGCTCCATAATAATCTGGGTGGGTGGGGATAAGTGGTTAAGGTACAGGGGAAATTATAGATAAAATGATCTGGGCCATCAGTCTACTATTATTGACACATTATAATTTTCTCTCTACTTTTGCATACTTAACATGCTGTATAATTATTAAATGTATACAAAACTCAAATTTTACCCCAAAAAGAGAATATATGTAAAATGCACCAGAATAGTTGCTTGAGGGAGTAGAAGGAAGTAATAGTAAAGAAAATATAAAAGGAAAAATAAGAGGCCTTATGTTGGCCAGTGAAAATGCAAGTATAACACTTCTTGTTAACTGGTATATTGCCATTAATTTTTCACTTCAGAGAAGCTCCCTGGTCTGTGGCAGTGAAAGGCAATTACTGTATGCACCCATTAATTGGTAGTCACTGCTTTCATTTGTCAAAGCAAACTAAGATGAAACAATGTTCTTTAACCCAAACATTCATTCAATACCATGACCCTCCCTGTAACGAGACTATTTTTCAAATGCCTCCTTTGGCATTTATTTCACTACCGATATACTATCACTGTTTACTTATTTCCAAGTCATTGATTCATTCTTTCCCTCCCATCATGATTTTCAGACCTTAAAATTAAATATTGACTCTTCCTACAAAACTTATCTTTTGCATATTTAGGAATACCACACATACAGTCAACTGGAACAATACTGGAATAAGAGCAAAAGAACTATTTATTAAAATGAAATGGTGACTATTTTTATTTCACCTATTTTTTTATACTAGGTCTTTGAGTCTCCAGACTAGATACGTGCTACTCTGGGAAGTAAACTGAACAGGTAAATTGCATGTTCAGTCAGGCCCCATTGAATCTAAAACCAGCCTCAATAGTGTACTCAAGTAGAAGACTTTGTTTCTCCATGACTTACAAGTAGAAAAATAGAGTAACAACACAAATTATTTTGGACCTCCAATCAAATGGGTCCCAAAAGAAAGAAAAGGTGGAGGGGATGAAATGTAGTATAAT
Organism: Antilocapra americana; assembly: GCA_007570785.1. NCBI lineage: Eukaryota > Metazoa > Chordata > Mammalia > Artiodactyla > Antilocapridae > Antilocapra > Antilocapra americana. Next base: position 8,441,526 of record ML664175.1, read on the forward strand.
TAATAGTTCAAGTTAGGAGTTCTAAAATGTTAGCTTATATCAGAATCACCAGGAGATGATTGTTACATCAGATAGCAGGGCACCACTTTCAAAGTTTCTGATTCAGTACACCTGGGTTAAGACCCCAAGAAACATGGTTCCAGGTGATTTTGATGATAGTGGTGGCAGTATTCCAAGGCTAAAGCTTTCGATCAACCCTGCCCATGCCCAGGCCCAAACCCTTGACCACTAGAGCATATTGCTTACCATACTCACCTGATTTTGCTTAAAGCATTTCTCCAAACTACCAAAAATATGTTTAATTTGTATGTGTATATATGAGAAAAGTCTGGGGGCAGGTTCACCAGGATAATACTTCACTTAAAAGAAACTCAGTTCAGTCACTCAGTCATGTCCAACTCTTTGCAACCCCATGGACTATACAGTCCATGGAATTCTCCAGGCCAGAATACTGGAGTGGGTAATCTTTCCCTTCTCCAGGGGATCTTACCAACCCAGGGATTGAACCCATCTGTCTCCCACATTGCAGGCAGATTCTTTACCAAATGAGCTATCAGGGAAGCTCCTGCTAGTATGTGAGATGAGTGTAATTGTTCGGTAGTTTGAATATTCTTTGGCATTGCCTTTCTTTGGCATTGGAATAAAAACTGATCTTTTCCAGTCCTGTAGCCACTGCTGAGTTTTCTAAATTTCCTGGCATATTGAGTGCAGCATATTCACAGCATCATCTTTAGGATTTGAAATAACTCAACTGGAATTCCATCACCTCCACTAGCTTTTGGAGGAGGACATGGCAATCCACTCCAGTACTCTTGCCTGGAAAATCCCATGGACGGAGAGGCCTGGTAGGCTACAGTCCATGGGATCTTGAAGAGTCAGACACGACTGAGTGACTACATTTTAACTTTTCACTTTCATGCATTGGAGCAGGAAATGGCAACCCACTCCGGTATTCTCGCCTGGAAAATCCCAGGGACAGAGGAGCCTGGTGGGCTGCCATCTATAGGGTCACACAGAGTCGGACACAACTGAAGCAACTTAGCAGCAACAGCCTCAATCATTTTGTCTTTTTGCATTTATTTTTCTTGGGAATGGTCTTGATCACTGCCTCTTGTACAATGTCACAAACCACCATCCATAGTTCTTCAGGCACTCTGTCTATCAGATCTAATCCCTTGAATCTATTTGTCACTTCCACTGAATAATCGTGAAGGATTAGATTTAGGTCATACCTGAATTGTCTATGGTTTTCCCTTCTTTCTTAAAATTCAGTCTGATTTGAGCCACAGTCAGCTCCTGGTCTTGTTTTTGCTTACTGTATACACCTTCTCCATCTTTGGCTACAAATAATATAATCAATCTAATTTCAGTGTTGACCATCTAGTGTTGTCCATGTGTAGAGTTTTCTCTTGTGTTGTTGAAAGAGGGTGTTTGCTATGACCAGTGCGTTCTCTTGGCAAAACTCTATTACCCTTTGCCCTGCTTCATTTTGTACTCCAAGGCCAAATTTGCCTGTTACTCCAAGTATTTCTTGACTTCCTACTTTTGCATTCCAGTCAATTTGACTTCTGGCAATTTGATCTCTGGTTCCCCTGCCTTTTCTAAATCCAGCTGGAACATCTGGAAGTTCAAGTTTTTGAAAAGTTCCTACTTTTGCATTCCATATAATGAAAAGGACATCTTCTTTGGGTGTTAGTTCTAGAAGGTCTTGTAGGTCTTCAAAGAACTGTTCAACTTCAGCTTCTTCAGCATTACTGATAAGGGCATAGACTTGGATTACCATGATATTGAATGGTTTGCCTTGGAAAAGAACAGAGATCATTCTGTCGTTTTTGAGAGTGCATCCAAGTACTGCATTTCGGATTCTTCTGTTGACTATGATGGCTACTCCATTTCTTTTAAAGGATTCTTGCCCACAGTATAGATAACTGAGTTAAATTCACCCATTCCAGTCCATTTCAGTTCGCTGATCCCTAAAATGTCAGTGTTCACTCTTGTCATCTCCTGTTTGACCACTTACAATTTGCCTTGATTCATGGACCTAACATTCCAGGTTGCTATGCAATATTGCTCTTTATAGCATCAGACTTTACTTCCATCACCAGTCACATCCACAACTGGGTGTTGTTTCTGCTTTGGCTCCATCTCTTCATTCTTTCTGGAATTATTTCTCCACTGATCTCCAGTAACATATTGAGCACCAACTGACCGGGGGAGTTCATCTTTCAGAGTCCTATCTTTTTGCCTTTTCATACTGTTCATGGGGTTCTCAAGGCAAGAATACTGAAGTGGTTTGCCATTCCCTTCTCCAGCAGACCACATTTTGTCAGAACTTGTTTTGTGAGAATTCTCCACCATGACCTGTCTGTCTTGGGTGGCCCTACGTGGCATGGCTCATAGTTTCATTCAATTAGACAAAGCTGTGGTCCATGTGATCAGATTGGTTAGTTTTCTGTGATTGTAGTTTTCAGTCTGTCTGCCCTCTGATGGAGAAGGATAAGAGGCTTAGAGAAGCTTCCTGATGGGAGAGGCTGACTGAGGGGGAAACCCAGACTTGTTCTGATGGGCAGGGCCAGGCTCAGTAAATCCTTAACCCAATTTTCTGTTGAAGGGCGAGGCTGTGTTCCCTTGTTATTTGACCTGAGGCCAAACTATGGTGGAGGTAATGAAGATAATGGCGACCTCCTTCAAAAGGCCCCATGCACACACTGCTACACTCAGTGCCCCCAACCCTGTGCAGGCCACCGTCGAGGAGACTCCTACTGGAGTCACTGCTGGAGACTCCTGGACACTCATGGGCAAGTCTGGGTCAGTCTCTGGGGGTCACTGCTCCTTTCTCCTGGGTGCTGGTGTGCATAAGGTTCTGTTTGTGCCCTCCAAGAATCTGTTTCCTCAGTCCTGTGTAAGTTCTGGTGGCTCTATGGTGAGGTTAGTGGCGACCTCCTCTAAGAGGGCTTACGCAATACCCAAGTCTGCTGCACCCAGAGCCCCTGCCTCTGCGGCAGTCCACTGCTGACCCGTACCTCTCAGGAGACACTCAAACATAGTTCTGTCTCAGTCTCTGTGGGGTCTCTGTGTCTTGGCGTGCACAAGCTATGTTTGAGCCCTCTGAGCATCTCTGGCAGGTATGGGGTTTGATTCTAAATGGGATTTAACCCCTCCTACCATCATGCTGGGGCTTCTCTTTGCCCTTGGACATGGGGTATCTCCTCAAACTCACTGCAGCTGCTGCTCCAGCACCATGCCTAAAACAAACTGGGTCTCTAGAAATTTCAAGCTGCCCAAATATTGTGCCAAACACAATTCATTCTTGTCCACAAATGCTTATTAGGGACTAACCACGTGACCAAGTATTGCACTAAGCATGATGCACTGCATAAAACAGACAGACAACCTCTCCTTCCCAGAGCTTGCACTGAACTCCCAAATATAAGTCCCAGCAAGGTCTCTGCTAGTCCATATGGTGCTTTCCTGTGAAGTATAAAAAAAAAATCCCCACACAGAAAGTGGAGCACAGGCTACATTTAAACTCCTCCTATACCCTGGATTGGCCCCTTGTACAGTATAGGACCTGTATAAACAGTCAGTCACCCAGAGACTTGTTTATACAAAGCCCTTATGTTTAAACTTTGTCTTGTTTATTTCTATGTAATATGCAGTTCTCAAACTCAATTATGGGTTGTCAAATTCCACAGCATATTTCAAGGTTTTAGAGACTTCTACAAGGTTGAAGGGAAACTCAGGTATAAAGCTTGGGCTATCATAATCCTCTATCCATGGGATATCCTCATGATTACTCTGTAGCAGATTCATATTTGTATTTTGCCTCTTCATCACTGGTTTTTGTCCCCTCCCCTCCCTTACAGGAAGCATACTGTATTTAACAGTAATTATATGCATGTATCATTTTAATGTATGTGTATAGAAATGTACAAACCTATATTTCTTTAAATATAATGCATTCGTGTTATTTTAAGATCAATGGACTTTCAATTTCATACACTTACGTTATGCTATAGACTTAGCCCTACTTATGATTTTCACTCAATGCTACATTTTTTAATTCTAGTAATACAGTTAAATGTACATCTAATTCATTACTTCTAGCTGCAGCAAAGTATTCCATGGAATATATCCACCATATTTTGTTTTCCATTCTCCAAATGATGAACACTGAGTTTACTACCAATGACCCCAATTACTTCCAACAATGTTATAATGAAAATTCTGATACACATCTCTTAGTGGACTATTTCAGGATGAAATAATTACCAAGTGAGAAGTGATGGTGGGAAACAGGTGGAAAAAAACAAGAAAATTCACAACCTAGGCAGAAAATAAATTTTCAATGATTTTGGAATAAGTGTTGCTGGAGTTGCCTTTTTTTGGGAAGCAAAGGAAAGGCAATAAAAATGATTTCTTCAAAAACTGATAAGAAATGCTTCATTACAGATGTGCTCTGTGCTCTTATAACCACTCAGAAAGAACAAACTAGAAGTATTAGAGTTCAGGACAAGTCACTTAATGAGAAGAATTAATTTATAAATTTAGAAAAGTGGTCATGGTAACCTAGCAAAGATTATTTTAGTATCAGCTGTGAAGGAAAAAAAAGAAAAAAGCACTATTCCACTTCCTATAAGGACACTGCCCAACTACTCCATAGGTCATAAACTTCCCACTCTGGAATAGTTCAGGAATGTTAGAAGAAAAACTGTTTTTAATACTTAGAAAAATAGAATCAGCAATTGTTGTTACCAATGGTTCTTAGTGCTGCCTCACTTCAAAATCACCTATGAAAAATTCCATTGCCAGGGCTCCTTGCTGGACTACTCAGCTTAGACTCTCTAAAAGTGAGTTCAAGAATGGTATATTTTTAAACTGTTCATATAACCCACATGTGCAGATAAGATCGGTAAAAATCACTGAACCAACCACTTTAAGTTACAAATACTCAGTTTGCAAATCAGGATATCAACAGCAAGTACGAGAAAACATTGCTTCAAACTGGCCTAAGTAATGAGGGAATTTATCAGCTCACCCAGCCACAAGTTCGTAATGCAGACTTCTGTGAAGGTATATCCAGGACACAGCTACACGTCTCCAAAGTTCTGCCACTCCTGCTCCAACGGACGCCTTCCTCCTCACGCTGGTAACAAGACAGCTTACAGCCACCTCAACACCACACATCCCAACACACCCAGTTCCTGTTGCTTCTAGGAGGAGAGAGAAAAAAAAACTGTTCCCCGCAATCCCCACTGCATATATACTCAGCCAATTGTACAAGCTGATAATGGCAACTGAATTATCAAGACCAGCTGAGACTGATGGTTCTCAAATGTGAGTGTGCATTAGAATCACCTGGGAAGCTGGTTAACTCAGATCACTGCCCTCCTCCCAGGGTTTCTTTTTCAGTTCTTATAGGGTTGTTGTTGTTTAGTTGCTAAGTCATATCCTACTCTTTTGTGACCCCATGGATGGCAGCCCACCAGGCTCCAAAATGGAGCAGGTTGCCATTTCCTACTCCAGGGAATCTTCCCAACCCAGGGATGGAACCCACATCTTCTGCATTGGCAGGCAGATTCTTTACCACTGAGCCAACAGGAATCCCTCTTCACAGGTAGGGCCCAAGTATTTACATACACAGTACCCACAGCAATTGTGATGTACTCTGAGAACCATTCTGAGAAACTGCTGACAATATAAGCATCTTTCCCTAAAACACATGGCTATGTCAAAGAATAAACACCTGTGGTTATTTAAATATGACCACAAATTCTCGGACCCTCCTTTCAAAAGTTGGATTCAAATTTCCCTTCCTTTGACTGTGAGTTGGACTTAGTGGCTCATGTATAACAAACAGAATAAGGTAGAAGTGATGGTATATGACATAAATCGTGAGTCCTAAAACACACTGCAGTTTCCATCTTGGTCACTGTCTCTTCTGAATTATCCACTCCAAAGGAAGCAAATGGCCATATCATGAGGACTCTGACGAGCCTCCCATACAGTAAAGAACTGAGCCTCCAGACCATAGTCATGTGAACCAGTCCTCTTGAAAGCAGATGCTCCAGCTCCAGTCAGGCCATCAAATGACTACAGACCTTGCCGTTATCCTGATTCAAACTCCTAAGAGATCCTAAGCCAGAACTCCCCAAACAGGCTGCTTCTGAATTGCTGATCCACAGGAATATAAGATTATAAATGTTTGTTGTCTGAGGCCACTAAATTTTGAGGATAATCTGTTATGCAGCAATAGACAACTAAAGTAATAAGTAAACAAAATTGTGTGAGAGGAAAGAGAAATCATCTTGAGTAATCCACAGTGTCTGGTGCAGCTTGCTTCAGTTAATGAAAGTTTAGTGTGACAACACACATACCAAGAAACTTGGGAAATCCAAACTAGATTTTAAGAGGGGGGTTCTGGAGGGGGAGCATATGTAAACCCATGGCGGTTTCATGTCGTTGTATAGCAAAACCAACACAATAAAAAAAAAGTAAGATAAAAAAAGAAACAATGGGAAGTTAAAGGTCCTTCTATATTCAAGCAACCTCTAGGAATCTCAGCATCAGGAGCTCAGGGATCTTTACTACAGTGCTGTTCCAAGGTTAGTTAAAGAAATATTTATTCCAGGTATTTGGGGGAGAATGGATACATGTATTTGTATGACTGAATCCCTTTGCTGTCCATCTGAAACTATCACAACATTGTTGATTGGCTATATTCCAATATAAAATTAAAAGTTTAAAAAAAATTGTTCCCTTCTCTTCTTCGTATAGACCAGCCATCTCACTTCTGTATCTTTTGTTATTAATCTCATAATCTCCATTCCTTCCTCCCAGTTTGTGCCTCCACCCAGGGTTCCTTTGACTCTCTTACTGCTACTCGAAGTGTGCTCTACTTGCTCTACTTTACCCTTGAAAACTGATGACCAGAATCATCAGTTTCACCTGTGAGCTTGTTAGACCTTATGGATTGTAGCCCACCAGGCTCCTCTGTCCACGGGCTACTCCAGGCAAGAATACTGGAGTGGGTTGCCTTGAGTACTCCAGGGGGTCTTCCCAAGCCAGGGATTGACAGGTGAATTCTTCACCACTGAGCCACCTGGGAAACCCTAATAAATAACTTTAAAAAAAGAGAGAGCATTTGATTAACCTGTTTTATCTTTTAGTACAAAAGCATGTCATAGGCATTTAACCATTCAACTGTGGGGAAAAGAGTGAGTATGGCAGGATTACATGACCCAAAACATAACCCCTGCTGCTAAGAGAGGCTGTGGGGAATGTCGTTTCCTGGAGTGCAATGTTCCTCAATCTTAACTACACATTAGAATAATCTGGGGATCTTAGAAATCTCAATGACTAAACCCCACAGAACAATCAATTCAGAACCTCTGGGTTAGATTCAGACAGTAATAGTTAATCCACCCTTGGGGCTTCCCTTGCGGTCCAGTGGCTGGAGCTGCATTCTCCCAGTGCAGAGGACCCAGGTTTAAACCCTGGCTGGGGAGCTGAATCCCACATGTAGCAACTGAGAGTTCACGTGCCACAACTAAAAAGATTCCACATGCTGCAGCTAAGGGACCCCACACACAGCAACTGAGGACCCCACGTGCCCCAACCAAGACTCAGTGCAGCTAAATAAATAAAAAATATATATTATATATACGTACATACAGCTAATCCACCTAGACCATTACAATTTGCAGCCAACATTGGAAAACATTTTTAAAATAAAGGGTGGACAAGCAGGTGCCATGTCTATATAAAAGTATTACAAAACGAATACAAATCAAAATGATGTTAGCTTTAAAATCATGGTTATTTATTTTTTACCTCAATGTAAAATTAGTTGAATGAATGGAAGCTTCATGTAATGAAAAGAACACAGGTTTTGAATCAAACAGACCTAATTAAATGGGGTTTAATTAACCCATTGGTTGAGTGAATTGGGGCAAGTTTTTTAATCTTGATAAACTTTGGTTTCCTCATCCACAAAATAGACCAAAAAAACCAACTAACTCATGGGGTTCTAAGAATAATAAATTTTATAATGCACATAAAACACCTTAGACATTGTAGGTAATACAATGTGTTTCTTTCTCTTCCATATATGGGGAAATTTTTTTTTAGTGTAATTTGGTGTATTATTGGATGTAGACCTCTCATCAACCCCATAGGGGAGGAGAACTGTTGTTTTTCTCATTTTATAGCGAAGAACACCTGAACTCAACAAAAAGTTAAATAATGAGTAGTGGCACTAGTGGTAAAGAACCCACCTGACAATGCAGGGAACGTAGGAGACATGGGCTCAACCCCTGGGTTGGGAAGGTCCCCTGGAGGAGGGCAAGGCAACCCACTCCAGTATTCTCACCTGGAGAATCCCACGGACAGAGGAGCCGAGCTGGCTACAGTCCATGGGGTTGCAAAGAGTCGAACACAACTGAGGCAGCTTAGCACACATGCAGAAAGCAATAAAACTGAGATTCAAACACAGGCTATCTAACCCCTGTGTTGTTTTTTTTTTTTTTATTTTAAATTTTTAAAGAATTTAAAGTCTAAATTCTTTAACATCCCACTCTACCACCTTTCAAAAGTAGCTACCTCCTGGTCATAGAAGACAAACATCGGTGTGCAGACAAGGTGGAAGGAGACACTGGGAAGAGGAGAATCACGTCTTTAGTGATGGGGTGTGGCACTTGTGCTACCAGCATCCTACTAATTGTTCTGCTCTTTCTCTTCCCTCAGGCCAAGTTGTCAACTGTAGACATTTCGTCCTGTCCCAGAAGGTCAAAATGCAATTCATCAAAGGTGGCACTGTCAGTATAGTTCTGAAAAATCACTAGAATGTGCTTATTTTTTCATACACAATTCTTCCCTACACAAGCATAACACAGACTGTACTTTCATAAACTAAGGAGTGGGAGAGATACAAACCTATAAATAACTATTTCCAATTAACCTTCTTCTACTGTTCCCATCTTTCAATTTGATCTGAGTTCTCTCTCTTCCAGAAGCCAATTACACTTGTCACTTGATTTTTTTCAGACATATTTCTTTTATTGTTTATAGTGCTTCTTCTATCTTGTTGTAGCTAATTCCTGCAATCTCTCCTGGTAAATTCATTGACCAGGCTGGTTTTCAATTTAACTAAATTTCATTTCTACTTTTCTGCATCTTTTCAACACACTTATCTCTCCATAACTCTTTAGTTTAACATACATGTAGAACAGATGTCTATCAATATTTGAAACTAACACAATATTATAAATCAACTATCCTTCCAAATTTAAAAAAATGAGTTTGGATGGCAATGAAATTGAAAGTGAAAATCACTCTGTCATGTCTGACTCTTTGCAACTCCATGGACTATACAGTCCATGCAATTCTCCAGGCCAGAATACTGGAGTGGGTAGCCTTTCCCTTCCCCAAGGAATCTTCCCAACCCAGGAATCAAACCAGGGTCTCCTGCATTGCAAGCAGATTCTTTACCAACTCAGCTATCAGGGAAGCCCCTTGGACAGCAATGGATGTATATATTTAAAATTGAATAAATCACCATTTTCTTAATAATAATATTAAAAAGAAAACCCTCAGATGTAGACTTAAGAGTCAGAACTGCAGCAGGCCCAAGTCCTAAATTTCAGTTTAAGTTAAAAAGTTATATTTGGCATACTTCACTTACTCTCTTTAGTTACTAAGATCTCACATAATTCAGAACTTTTCCTATTTCTCTTTGTTGAAATGTAACCATCCCTTACTAAAGCTCTTTGATTCTCTGCTAAATAACAATTATCTCCTCTCTTTTCTACGTTTCTATACTCTTCTCAACTGATTCATTCCCACTGGCATACAGGTAAAACAGGAGGGAAGGGGACAGGGCACAGCCTTTAAAAGAATAACACAGGACAGGATAAGACAAAAACCAGTTAGAACCAATTAGGTCCAAGATGGTGGAATATTCAGAGCTAGATCTTGAGCTCATCATATCCTTATTGTAACATATTACCATAAGCTAAATTGCACAACCACCAGAGCCATGACAGTTCTAATGCTGACCATCAGGGACCAAAAAGTGAACAGTGGCCCAATTCCTGAAAATCTCTGCTCCTTCCCCAAAATAGTTGGAATAATCTTCTCACTCAATAGCCTTTGAAATTACCCAGCCCATAAAAATTAACCACACATTATTTGGAGGTTGCTCTCCCCTTCTGAGATAGCCCTGTAGAGTATGTTTCTCTCAAGGCTTCTTGCCTTCTAAGATTACCCACTCTCAGTCTGGAGTGTGTTATTCTCTAAATAAATCCACTTTTTTCCTATCACTCCGTCTCTCACTGAATTCTTTCTGTGATGAGACATCAAGAACCTGAGCTTCATTAAATCCTAAGAACGTGGGTTCAAATTCCAATTTGAGTTATATATTCAAATATTTCCCATCTTAAAAAAGAAATCCCACATCATCTTGAACCTACTACCCCATCTTTAACACCCTGTACAATAAAATCAACTTGGAGTTGTCCGTAGTCATTCTCGACTTATTCACTCTCTAGTCTCTCTGAAACCAGTCTGAGTCAGGTAATACCTGGGCTCCAGGCTAGGCATTTACAAGTAGTCTCCTGTTTACATTTTCTGAGAAAGGAGGCAGGTGGGCTCTAGGGTAAATATTTATAACCTTCTCTTTACACTTCAAGATGGAAATAACAAGATCAAAGTAAATAGCCAGACTGCCTCCTGTGGACATTTTCTAAAATAACAGCTATGGCAGGGACAGTTCAGTTCAGTTCAGTCACTCAGTCATGTCCGACTCTTTATGACCCATCAACTCTTTGTAACCCCTTTGCCAGGCTTCCCTATCCATCACCAACTCCCAGAGCTTGCTCAACTCATATACATTGAGTTAGTGGTGCCATCCAACTATCTCATGTTCTCTCATCCCCGTCGCCTCCTGCCTTCAATCTTTCCCAGCATCAGGGTCTTTTCAAATGAGTCAGCTCTTTGAATCAGGTGGCCAAAGTACTGGAGTTTCAGCTTCAGCATCAGTCCTTCCAATGAATATTCAGGACTCATTTCCTTTAGGATGGACTGGTTGGATCTCCTTGCAGTCCAAGGGACTCTCAAGAGTCTTCTCCAACACCAAAGTTCAAAAGCATCAATTCTTCCGCACTCAGCTTTCTTTATAGTTCAACTCTCACATTCATACGTGTCTACTAGAAAAACAATAACTTTGACTAGATGAACTTTTGTTGGCAAAGTAATGTCTCTGCTTTTTAATATGCTGTCTAGGTTGGTTATAACTTTTCTTCCAAGAAGCAAGCATTTTTTAATTTCATGGCTGCAGTCACCATCTGCAGTGATTTTGGAGCCCAAGAAAATAAAGTCTGTCACTGTTTCCACTGTTTCCCCATCTATTTGCCATGAAGCGATGGGACTGGATGGCATGATGAGTTTTCTGAATGCTGAGTTTTAAGGCAACTTTTTTGGCAGGGACAGAGAGGGGCTAAACCCTGTTTGAGTTAAAGATTAAGAGGTCACATATTTCCCATCCTTGGGGCAAGGGAGACATTGTACATGTGCAATGTCAAAATGGGATCAAAAAGGAGAGGGTGCCACCCTATAATAGATGATGCCAATAGGCCTCTGAGGTGGAATCCATCTTGGAAAAAAGTTGTGCATGCATGCTGGAGAGGCTTCCTAGGGCAGGTTGGGTGTGAAAAAGGAAGCCAGATAATTGGCCAAAGGTAAATAAAGACCTGGAAGAACTGCCCTATATAAATGATTTACCTGTCTCTTTACCATGCATCTCCTCATTTGGAAGGACCCCCACACCCTTTCTCTCTGGGTATGTATCTCTGCCTCATTTCTATCTTAAACTGTTTCTCCGTATGCTTTCCTGCTTGTTGCTCTATGCTTCTAATAATAAACTTCGCACCTGTTTTTCCAGTTTTTGTCTCTTTAAAACATTCTTGCTTCAAATAGAGACAGTTCAGTTCAGTCACTCAGTCGTGTCTGACTCTGAAACCCCATGGACTGCAGCATGCCAGGCTTCCCTGACCATCAACAACTTCTGGAGCTTGCTCATATCCAAACTCATATCCATCAAGTCGGTGATGCCATCCAACAATCTCATCCTCTGTTGTCCTCTGGCAACAGCCATGGAAATTTTGTTTCTAGCTTCTAGCCCTTGCTGGTCTAGTGGCTAGAGTTTGATTTTCATCCAGGCTACCCAAGTTCAAATACTGAGCAGGGAGCTAAGATGTCGCTTCAAGCCACCACTCACTGCTACCTCTGAAATCAAGTTCAACAAACTTTCATCCCCACCACTCCATGAAACAACTCCACTACAAAATTACCAGTTACCTCCTTCTTGCCAATTTCAATGGACAATTCTCTGCTTTAGTCTTCATCCATCTCTCAACAGCATTTCACAGTGTTATGACTACCTCCTCCCTGAAAAACATTCTGACCTTGGCTTCCATGATACCAGGCCAGGCTCCATGTAGTTTTATTGCTTCCATTAGTTGCTCTTTCATAATCTCCTTTCAAGGGTCTTCCTCTTCTGCCTAACTTCTGAGTGCTATCCTTCATGCACTTATCTACTCAAATTCTCCGCAAAGGTATTATCATGAGACTAATATTTACATGGGAATACTATGTTTTAATATTTACATGAGAATACCATAATAGCTAGGTGCTAAGCACTCCCATATTTACATCTCAACCCTGACCTCTGCCCAGTCCAAACCTGCATATCTACTTGCAAAACTGTAGGCAGTCCACTTGATGTGAATTGTATGTTTAACAGGCATCTCAAATTTAACATCCAACACAAGAACTCTAGATTTTCAAACCCAAAACCTGCACCTTTGCAAGTATTTCTGTCCCACCTGGTAGCACCACCAATAGCCCTGTGCTCTTGATTCAGTGACTCTTTCATCCTTCGTGTTCATCCTTGATTTGTCTCCTCATTCCTCATTCCCTTCATCTCCCTACCTCATCCCACATACCACTCATCAGTCCATCAGCTGATACTTTGATTCTACCTCTGAAATATATTCCAAACCCAGCCAGTTCTCATATCTTCACTGCTACCACTTTCCTTCAAGCCTTTGTCACTTTTATACAGAGTAAGTTCAGTTCAGTTCACTTCAGTCACTCAGTCGTGTCCAACCCTTTGAGACCCCATGGACCGCAGCACGCCAGGTCTCCCTGTCCATCACCAATTCCCAGAACTTACTCAAGCTTATGTCCATTGACTTGGTGATGCCATCCAACCATCTCATCCTCTATCGTCCCCTTCTCCTCCCACCTTCAATCTTTCCCAGCATCAGGGTCTTTTCAAATGAGTCAGTTCATCGCATCAGGTGGCTGAAGTATTGGAGTTTCAGCTTTAACATCATTTCTTCCAATGAATATTCAGGGTTGATTTCCTTTAGGATGGGCTGGTTAGATCTCCTTGCAGTCCAAGGGACTCTCAAGAGTCTTTTCCAATATGGCAGTTCAAAAGCATCAATTCTTCAGCGCTCAGCTTTCTTTATGGTCCAACTCTCACATCCATACATGACTACTGGAAATACTATAGCCTTGACTAGACAGACCTCTGTTAGCAAAGTAAAGTCACTGCTTTTTAATATGCCATCTAGGTTGGTCATAATTTTTCTTTGAAGGAGTAAGTGTCTTAATTTCATGGCTGCAATCACCATCTGCAGTGATTTTGGAGCCCCCAAAAATAGTCTGTCACTGTTTCCACTGTTTCCCCATCTATTTCTCATGAAATGATGGAACTGGATGCCATGATCTTTGTTTTCTGAATGTTGAGCTTTAACCCAAACTTTTCACTCTCCTCTTTCACTTTCATCAAGAGGCTCTTTAGTTCTTCTTCATTTCTGCCATAAGTGTGGTGTCATCTGCATATCTGAGGTTATTGATATCTCTCCCAGCAATCTTGATTCCAGCTTGTGCTTCATCCAGCCCAGCATGTCTCATGATATAGTCTGCATTTAAGTTAAATAAGCAGGGTGACAATATACAGCCTTGATGTACTCCTTTTCCTATTTGGAACCAGTCTGTTATTCCATGTCCAGTTCTAACTGTTGCTTCCTGACCTGCATACAAATTTCTCAAGAGATAGGTCAGGTGGCCTGGTATTCCCATATCTTTAAGAATTATCCAGTTTGTTGTGATTCACACAGTCAAAGGTTTTGGCATAGGCAATAAAGCAGAAATAGATGTTTTTCTGGAACTCTCTCGCTTTTTCGATGATCCAGCAAATGTTGGCAGTTTGACCTCTGGTTCCTCTGCCTTTTCTAAATCCAGCTTGAACATCTTCATGATTCACATACTTTTGAAGCCTGGCTTGGAGAATTTTGAGCATTACTTTACTAGCATGTGAGATGAGTGCAATTGTGCAGTAGTTTGAGCATTCTTTGGCATTGCCTTTCTTTGGGATTGGAATGAAAGCTGAACTTATCCAGTCCTGTGGCCATTGCTGAGTTTTCCAAATTTGCTGGCATATTGGGTATAGCACTTTCACAGCATCATCTTTTAGGATTTGAAATAGCTCAGTTGGAATTCCATCACCTCTACTAGCTTTGTTTGTCATGATGCTTCCTAAGGCCCACTTGCCTTCACATTTCAGGATGTCTGGCTCTAGGTAAGTGATCACACCATCATGACTATCTGGATTTTGAAGATTTTTTTTGTATAGTTCGTCTGTAGTCTTGCCACCTCTGCTTAATATCTTCTGCTTCTGTTAGGTCCATACCATGTCTGCCCTTTATTGTGCCTATCTGTGCATGAAATATTCCCTTGGTATCTCTAATTTTCTTGACGAGATCTCTGGTCTTTCCCATTCTATTGTTTTCCTCTATTTCTTTGCACTGATCACTGAGGAAGGCTTTCTTATTTCTCCTTGCTATTCTTTGGAACTCTGCATTTAGATGGGTATATCTTTCCTTTGTGCAACAGCCTCCTAACTTGTCTCTCTGCTTTTGCTCTTGTTTCCTTCACAATCTACACTCAATTAGCAGAGACATCAAAGAATCACTCTCCCCTGACTAAAGCCAGTGGCATTTAATTATACCTGGTATAACATTTAACTCTTTACTTTGGCCTACATTTCTGATGGTCTGATTCCTATGGTGGCCTTTTCTGCTTTTCTCCCTTACCTATATTCTTCCTTCATATCATTGGGCTAAAGCCATGGCTGTCAAGCTTAAGTGTCAAATCACTGATTCTAGGACAGAAACAGGAAATGCTCAAGATGATCTTGGAGCATCTTGTAGTGTCATAAAGTAAGGAAATGCTAACACACACACACACACACACACACACACAACACTGATAGAGGCATATCAAAAAGTCACAGGAGCCCACTGAAAGAGCTCCCAATGACCAACACTGGGATATTCTGAGCAAGAAAATACATTAAGTAGTATTGGATTATAATCCAAAGAATAATATCCATGAGTCCATACCAATATAAATAAATGACTGAATAAATTAATAAGTGGGGAGAAGAAACAATCTCACATACAGAAGGATTTCACATGAATTATAGATGACCATATAGGAGAAATCTGAGAAGCACTACTTGTGCCAGATGATCAAGGTCATCATCAACAGTCATAAATTATTTTGATAGTATGTACTCTTAATGAAAAATTACACTTCTGTGATCTTCCAAAAACTCATAACCACAGTATAACCATGAGAAAAACATCAGACAAATTGTAGTAGCAGGGCATCCTACAATATACCTAACAAGTACTCTTCAAAATTGTCAATCAAAAAAACAAGAAAGTGTGAGAATCACAACTGGGGGCTTCCGAGATGGCTCAGTGGTAAAAGAATCCACTTGCCAATGCAGGAGACTCAAGAGATGCAGGTTCTATCCCTGGGTCAGGAAGATCCCCTGGGATAAGAAATGGCAACCCCCTCCAGTATTCTTGTCTGGAAAATTCCATAGACATAGGAGGCTGGTGGACTACAGTCCATGGGGTCCCAAAGAGTCAGACACAACTGAGCATCCATGTGCATGCAAGAAACTATCATATCCAAGAGGAACCCAACAAGACAGAAATTAATTGTAATATGAATCTGGGAACAGAAAATAGGATCCTGGAACAGAAAAAAATATTAGATAAACATAAGAAAATGTGAATAAACTATGAACTTTAGCTAACAATAATGTATCAAAACCACTTCACTAGTTAAAACAAACATAGCAAACTACTGTAAAAGGTCAATAATAGAAGAAATCGGAGGGTGGTGTATGGAAACTATCTGTACTCTCGCTTCAATTTTTCCATAAATTTTAAATTGTTCTAAAAAATAAATAACTGTCTTTTTAAAGTCTCTTTTTTTTAAGAAAAAAAGAAAGATAAACCTTCTGGGGAAATTATAAACTTTCTGAGTAGGCAGTAGATTGCTCCAGGGCTTGAAATAGGAATATAAGTCAATCTTATTCAAATCCCGGGTAGCTTCTGATTTACACCATAAACTCACTAAGATGAAGCACAGCTTTAATGCTCTAGGCAAAAATAAAAATCTGCTTTCCTCTCTCTGTCTCTTCAAAGGCATTGTAAAATGGTCTGAAGTTTCCTAGACTGTGTTTACCTGAAGAAGTTCTTAAATAACTTCTTTGGCTTTCTCAAACTTAGGACTATGACACTATTGTCAATAAATCTCACAAGTTTATACCCTGTTCCAATTTGAATTGTTATTGTTTAGTTGCTATGTTATGTTTGACTCTTTTGTGACCCCTATGGACTCTAGCCCATCAGGCTAATCTATCAGTGGGATTTCCCAGGCAAGAAAGCTGGAGTGGGTTGCCATTTCCTTCTCCAGGTGATCTTCCCAACCCAGAGATCAAACCTGAGTCTCCAGCATTGGCAGGTGGATTCTTTACCAATGAGTCACCAGGGAAGCCCTCCAACTTTGAATAAATGTGCTTAAAACAAAAACTTGAGCATAAATCAGAATCACCTAGTGGGCTTATACAAACTCTGATAACTGGATGCCATCTTCAAAATTTCTGATTGCTTAAGTCTTGTATTTCTGAGTGCCTAAGTAACACTCATACCACTAAACAAAACCAAGCATGGTAACTCCATTGTTACCCTAGGTTTTTAAAGAAAATGATGTGAGACCAAACTCAACCAATGATACATGAGAGGAAAATAGATGAATTGCTTCTGAGAAAGCCTTCCTCATATTGAAAGGAAGGCACAGACTCCTCTCTTCTCTTGCAAGTATTGTGCTGAAATATAGCAACCAGCTTGAGATCAAGAGGGAAACTGCCAAAAGATGGCATAGCAAAAGATGGGGAAACCTGACATCATCGAGCTACTGAATTAACTAACCTTGGAGTCCACCCTCGCTCCAAACATTCCACATGAGATAGATTATTTCTTAATTCTCTATGCCAGTCTGAATCATAATGCTTGGTTTCTGATAATAAAGATCATTCTGAGACTCTACTTCCCAAATTCTATCCCTTTCCTCTCTCCTCATCATTTACTAGTTCCAGCCACAATGGTGTTCAGCTTCTCAAACCTACAAAGCTCATTCTGTATCAGGATCTGCCATTCCCAGTCCCTCTCCCTGGACACCAGAGGAGGGCACGTCAGCCCACTCCAATACTCTTGCCTGAAGAATCTTACGGACAGAGGAGCCTGGCAGGCTGCAGTCCATAGCGTCGCACAGAGTTGGACACGGCTAAAGCGACTTAGCACACATGCATACGCACTGGTCACTCTGCTCCTTGATGTATTTCCTTGCTCAGACTGTCTCAGCGTTGGTCTTTGGGAGCTCTTTCAGCGGGCTCCTTGATGTGCATCTATCAGTGTGTGTCATCTTGAATACTTCCTGTTTCCTTCAAAGCAGTTACATCATCCTAAATTATGTTCTTATATTTATATCTTTGTTCCTTTTCAACCTCTACCACTCTCTTTTCTTTCTGTAATGATAGGTCCATGAGAATTGTGACCGTCTCTGCATCTCCAGTGCCTGGAAGAGTGCCTAGGAATGGCGTAATTAACAAATATTTGTTTAATGAGTAAATTCACTAAAAGAGCTAACATATGCTCATTTTTATATAAACATGGACTTTTTCCAAATGTGAGAATTTCAGAAAGCTTGCTGAGAGAAGATATTTAAAGGTAGATCTCAAAGATCCCCTTCAAAATGAAATGACTCCATGTAGAGACCTGTGTATTGCATCTGTGTATATGGCTCAGATGGTAAAGAATCTGCCTGTAATGTGAGAGACCCAGGTTTGATCCCTGGGTCAGGAAGATCCCCTGGAGAAGGGACAGGCTACCCACTCCAGTATTCTTGCCTGCAGAATTCCATGGACAAAGGAGCCTGGCAGTCTACAGTCCCATGAGGTCACAAAATGTCAGACATGACTGAGAGACTAACACCTTCACAGTGCATCACATTCTTGATAAGAGATCAAGCAGAGATGCCGTCAAAGCTCCTGGTGTACAAAGAGAGTTGGCAATGTATTTATACACCAGACTGCAGCAATACCAGCAAAAAAAAGGAAAGTGACTTTCAAAGACAAGAGTCACTAAGAGCAGAGAACATATCCCATCTCTAACCCAGGGAGCTTCGTATAATTAACAAGATAAGGGATTATTTCATATGCTTACATATGATATAAGTGATATACATTTCTGTATAAGTCAGAGAGTGGAATCACTACCATTCACATGACCTGGCCCAGAAATTCAAGTCAGTTTCTTACAAGAGGAGGTAAGACAGGCTTAAAAAGGAGCACAGCTCAGGGGAGCTGACAAGCTTCATTCTTACTTGTTTTCGGAGAAAAACTCCATCCAAAGGTCACCCTGAGGAGCATCTGGAGCACAGTGGTGGGATCATTTGTTTCTTCCTCCAACACCTGTGAGTTCCCTGTTTCCTGGATTGATTGTCTACTATGAACTCACAGGAAGCACCCTCCCTGATTCCTCCAGGGATATCATCACACAGGTCAGACAAATGGATTCGTCCCATATTCTGTTTTCATCCTCCTTTTAAAATTGGAAAAGCCTCTTTACCAAGGCCAGGCTGTCCTGATGAACAAGCAGAACCAGCAGCTACTGATGATGTAGAATTCATAGTTGAAAGATGATGCCTTTGACTCTCAAAATACTACCCCAACCACTGCCCACAATTGAACTTCACCTGAAAAGGGATGAAATCTTTTATTTTATTTTATTTTTTTATTGGTTTTGCCATACAATGACATGATATCACCATGGGTGTACATATGTTCCCCCTCCAGAACCCCTCTCCCTCCTCCCTCCCGACTCCCTCCCCCCGGGGAAATCTCCGTGCAGCAGCCCCGAGCAACAATCCTGGGCTGGAAGGGAACAATTCTTGCTTGACCTGGTGTTCATGTCCTATAACTTTATGTGTCTTGTTGAATTTAAACGATTTTGGTAATTGTTTTAAAAGATAGGTGTAAGTTCCCAGAGGAATATCCATCACTGGAAGATACATTATCAGGTCATCCCTATTCAAGTGGTCATGCTCATAAATGTAAGTCAAACAGGATTTACTATGTAGGGCCTTAAACTGAATGAATGTTTGGAGGAAGGATTTTGCTTGGTTTTCTTTTTCTCTAAAAATTGCTTTTTAAGTCCAGGAGTTATCTTCCCATCCTCCTTCTCTAGGTGGGGGGAAAAAAGGGCACCTTCTTTCTTTCCTATTCACCACCCAAATAAACCACAATGTGGATTTGAAGGCTGGGAAGTTAGAGTTAAAAGATAGAGCTATCATACACTATTCTATTCACAGTTGTGACTGTAAAGGATAAAACTCTACTTACTATAGCTGTATGTACTACTCATTTGTGGATTCATAGATAAAAGAATCTAATTTTCCCTTATAAATCACTCTTCCCTGAATTTACTTCCAGTTTTATTTGCTCCTGATTCCTATAAACACACCTACATTAGTCCTGTTTGGTCTATGTCTCTGGTTTATCTAATGATTTGGGGCTGCTTGCCTTGTTTTCGCTACTAAATAAATTATTTTGGTTCTTTATCTGCCTGACTACTCTATTAAACATTAACAAGAGAAAAACTTATTTTTAAATATTAGTCTTATGTTAGTTAATTTATTAGGACTAACAGGCTGCACCTTCACTTGTTTATTTATAGTTATCAATCACCTATGTATCAAACATTATGCTAGGCACCATAGGGAAAAATTAAAAGGAAGACAGCTTCTACCCATATGTTAGTTGCAGCATGATAAGAAATGTATAAAAACAAGTGTTTTATGAGGTAGAAAGTGGTAAATATGCTCCAGAAACTTCACTAAAATTTGATGAGAGGTCACAGATAGAATGGGTTTCCCAGGGGGCACAGTGGTAAAGAATCCACCTGCCAATCCAGGAGATGCCAGAGACGCGGGTTTGATCCCTGGGTTGAGAAGATACCCCAGAGTAGGAAATGGCAACCCATTCCAGTATTCTTGCCTGGAAAATTCCACAGACAGAGAAGCTTGGTGGGCTATAGTCCATGGGGTCTCAAAAAGTCTGACACAACGAAGCAGGAGAGAACACAGCTAGAATACAACAGAGGAAAAAGAGACCAGATTCAAGAGAAACATCTCATTAGGACACTAACAAAAAAATCTAAACCAACAGGAAAATTGGAGAGTAGAAAGAAGCTGCTGAGCATTTGATTTTAGTAAAATATAGACTTGGGGGAGGAGTGAAAAAACAGCAAAATTATACAATAGACCACATAGCAAGCTTAGAAAATATATGAGCTATAAAATCTTGATGCAGATTATAAACTTTACAGGTGCAAGTTATACAAGTGACACAGAAGATCAGCAATCAAGACACCACATTTGGTCAAAACCTTATCTGAGAAATTCTGGACTTTTCTTCCAAAATGCATTTCTCTCTGAAAGTATAGTCATCTGTGGAAACTGCTTCAGTAACAGGAAATAAGGAGTTAATTAAGTGAAAATGTCAAAACCTTGAGGAAAAGTAATCATACAACCTTGGAGTTTTGCAACAGACAGAAAAAAAGAAACTTGGCCAAATCAAGAATATACTTTATCTAGGAAGCCAGATTCTAAGACATTAAAAAGAAAGGCAAAATTGACTCCATACTCTGGTCTCCCTACAAGAAAATGACTCACAAACTTGGAAGATAATTTAAAACAATTTTCATTATATAGCATTAAGTCGTCACTAAAAGGACAAGACATGTATTGAAATAAGTGTTATATGGGATATTTTTCAAAGTCAGAATAGGTAGGAGGAAGGCTATGTAATGAGAGAATAGATG
This sequence comes from Antilocapra americana, assembly GCA_007570785.1. Lineage (NCBI taxonomy): Eukaryota > Metazoa > Chordata > Mammalia > Artiodactyla > Antilocapridae > Antilocapra > Antilocapra americana. The sequence continues at coordinate 8,462,834 of ML664175.1, forward strand.
CCCAAGAGGTTCTCTGAGGAGCTCACATTCTCACAAATTAATTTTATATTAATTTGTAAAAATGTACAAAAGCTAGAAATAAGAAACAGAATCAGGAATGAATATAAAAGAAGTCTCAGAACTAGAAAAAAAGAGTGAGATGCTGGCTAAAACCTGTAATAAACTGAGGATTGAAGAAAAAACTGGGAAAAAGGGAAGATGAAAGAATATAGAAAGAATGAAACAAAACTACATAATGAAATATTTTTAATGGCAAAGGAAAGGAATCAATTAAATAATATCAATTGCAGTTCATAGACAAAGGGAACAGTAATAGAATGGTGAGTTGAGTTTCAGTGAAATTGGTTTCTCACTCCTGGTAGTATACATTGACTTCCTTGAGTGTCCGTGGTCATCTTGGTCCTACAGTGTTCTTTAGACCAGAAGGTCTATTTGGATCTATACATGGGTGAGACATGTACTTGGTCCGCTGCCTTCTTCCCAAGATCTCTTTTCTCTAGGTAGATTGTTTCCTTTTCTCAGTCTGGCTCTTAGACAATCCTGATCAACCTTCTTAGAGGACTCTAAGAAGTGTTTAGGACTCTACTCAAAAGTGTTTAGGTGAACAAGGACAAACACTGGGTTGGCCAAAGTGTTCATCCCTTAACATCCTACAGAAAAACCTGAACAAACTCTTTGGCCAACTCAATACAGCTTAAGTATAAGACAACTGACCTGGTTGAAAATGGGAGAAGAGATTTCCTTCTCCTTTTTCTTTGAAAATTTGGAATTGTAAGCATTTTCTTATCTCTTTTAAATATATATCTATTCTTTTGAAGACCAGATGGGCCTTTTGTCAGCAAGCCTTTTGTCTATTTTATGAGTTTCTCAAGGACAGGGAAGCCATCTGTTTGAAATGCAAACATCAAAGAGGTAGCACTCTTATCTCCTATTTTTTATTAGAAGGTATGAACCTAATTTCAGTGGGCACCTTACTCCAAATTACAAAACTACCTCCTTATCATAAAGAGATGAGAAGTTTGTTTTCCCCTGAATAAAGCAATTTGCCTAATACAGATGGTCACCCCAATTATCAGGTAAAGTTAGAATGAACTGTGTGTGACAAATGGTGTTGTTGAGTCCTCTCATTTGAGAACCAATTATTCATTATCTTAAAAATATATATTTGGTAAAACACTCTCGACATAAATCACAGCAGGATCCTCTATGACCCACCTCCCAGAATATTGGAAATAAAAGCAAAAATAAACAAATGGGACCTAATTAAAATTAAAAGTTTCTGCACAACAAAGGAAACTATAAGCAAGGTGAAAAGGCAGCCTTCAGAATGGGAGAAAATAATACCAAACAAAGCAACTGACAAAGAATTAATCTCAAAAATATATAAGCAACTCCTCCAGTTCAATTCCAGAAAAATAAACTACCCAATCAAAAAGTGGGCCAAAGAACTAAACAGACATTCTCCAAAGAAGACATACAGATGGCTAACAAACACATGAAAAGATTATCAACATCACTCATTATCAGAGAAATGCAAATCAAAACCACAATGAGGTACCATCTCACACAGGTCAGAAGGGATGCTATCCAAAAGTCTACAAGCAATAAATGCTGGAGAGGATGTGGAGAAAAGGGAACCCTCTTACACTGTTGGTGGGAATGCAAACTAGTACAGCCACTATGGAAAACAGTGTGGAGATTCCTTAAAAAACTGGAAATAGAACTGCCATATGACCCAGCAATCCCACTGCTGGGCATACACACCGAGGAAACCAGAATTGAAAGAGACACATGTACCCCAATGTTCATTGCAGCACTGTTTATAACAGCCAGGACATGGAAGCAACCTAGATGTCCATCCACAGACGAATGGATAAGAAAGCTGTGGTACATACACATGATGAAATATTACTCAGCCATTAAAAAGAATACATTTGTATCAGTTCTATTGAGGTGGATGAAACTGGAGCTTATTATACAGAGTGAAGCAAGCCAGATGGAAAAACACCAATACAGGATACTAACACATATATATGGAATTTAGAAAGATAGTAATGATAACCCTATATGCGAGACAGCAAAAGAGACACAGATGTATAGAACAGCCTTTTGGACTCTGTGGGAGATGGCAAGGGTGGTATGATTTGTGAGAAAGGCATTGAAACATGTATATTATCATATGTGAAACCAATCGTCAGTCCAGGTTCAATGCATGATAAAGGGTGCTTGGGGCTGGTGCACTGGGATGACCCAGAGGGATGGGATGGGGAGGGATGGGGAACACATGTATACTCATGGCGGATTCATGTCAATGTGTGGCAAAACCAATACAATATTGTAAAGTAAGAAAAAAAAAGGAAATAAACTCTGTACATATTCTTCCCTATGGAAAAAAAAAACAACATATATGTAAAGCGTTATATCTATATAAGGAGATGTGATTCCTTTTTGTCTTGAAATCTCTCAAAGCTGATTGCATGTGACACGCAGAGTATTTCTAGTTTAATGCTTATTCAATAATAATAGTGTTCTCTTTGTTTTATTACCTTTGTGAAGAAAATTTCTGGGTTGAGAGAAGATTTTGTTTTTAATCATATTCCTTCCAAACATACCAACCTTTGTTTTCTTGATGGCTCATTGAAAATTAACATAAAAACATTCTTCAAAAGACATGTTTATGTCTACAGGGAAAGAGCTAAATTTAAAATACACATAGTTTGGGAGTGCTGCTTTTTTCCTGTCAGCAGTCAACATCTTCAATGTTGTATTTATTATTGTTGGATAAAAAATTTAGAACAGCTTTTTTTCCTCCTTGATTCTAAATAAATAAAGATCAAAAGTGACCTGAAGTTGAATTTCTGTCCTAAAAAAAAGATTCTGATCCATTTAATAACATTGAAATGACAACTGAAAATTTTTCCAAACAGAAAAAAAGAATAGTATTCAGGTGTTTTCATTGGTATATCTGAATACTACTAAACATTTGCAGGAGAGTCATTGTGTTCTACTGAAATCACCATCTTTCTATAACAAAACATTTCATTAGGTTATTGAAACCATAGAAACCATTTGGCAGCATATTCTCTCCCACCAGCTGCTATGTACTGATATCAATTGGCCTTTGACAGATATTTGCTAGTGGAAGTGGTATGTTTCCCCATGGGGTAGGGACTAGCAGTCTCATTGAAAACAGGCATCATTCTCATGCATAGACAATAGCAAAGCAGAGATGGTCATGTGGCGATGGATACAGAGGAAATCTTAGTGAGGGTTACAGAGGGCTGAGTTCCCTGTGGTCAGTGAACAGTATGTTTTATGAATACAGAGTTAAACAGAATTGTCAGAGATGTCATTGCAATGCTAAGATGAAGACTACAGATGATGCAATACTAAGATGACTACAGATGACACGTGAGTTTAATTCCATGAGCCAAATTTAATTGGGAATGATTGATTGGAATGCTGTGCTGAGGAAGATTCTGAGGCTGTCTATCATGAGTGTAGAATCAGGGAATAGCAGCACATGGATTACATATTTACTTTTCTTCATATAAAGCTCCTTTTGTACTTTCTAGATGAGACCTTGTACTTAATGACTGCTCTACAAAAGAGACCTAGGAAATGACTACAATTGGTTGGAATGACTGGTAAGTTTTGACCATAAGAATTCAACTCACCCAAAGCTGTAATTTGGGAAAGAGACAACTGCTCAACAATTCACCCAATTTAAGAGCTGAACGGCTTGGCTTAGGAAAAAAAAATACATATAACATAATTCAGCTACGTTCTAAGATAGCAAAGAGCTGTGCTAGTCAGTGATCATGTGGGGCTTTTTTAAATCTCCTTGCTTGTTGACTTATAACTTTTTCTTAGAATCCCAGCAGCCTCTATTTGTTGAATCCTAGACCTGGAAGTTATAACTCCATCATTTTCCAGGAAAGGAAGAAAGATGAGGTCCAGAAATGTAAACCTTTTAAAATCACACAGCTTCCAAGTGGCAGAACAAGGTCTAAAGCCCTAAGATCAGAAGAGTCCAGTGCTCCTTCATTTCACTATTCTGTGGGACTGATTCTCCCTCCTTCACTCAACCTGGAGCTCTTTTCCCAAGCAAACCCTCACCTCATGGAAGGGCTCCACAGGGTCCAGCACAGAGACTTGAAGACATGTCTTAAGTGAATACTGTTGAGCACAGGGACCTACGTGGCTTAACCTCATGGGCTTCTCCTATGATTCTTGTAAGAACTAGGTACGTGTTATCTCACAGGTATTCTTTGTAGATGCCCACAGTCCCATCAAAAGGTTGAATTAGGCTTCCACTCTGGGAAAAGGCCCCATCCCACATCTCACATGTAGGGTCAATCCCATAAATAGTAGGTCCCTTCCCTCAGGGACCTCTCCATTCCTTGACACTTTCGGTTCGGCATATCCTCAACTGTAGTCCTGATGGTTCCCATCTCCTATTCCTGACAGCTTCTGAGCAAAGAAAAAAAAATAATGTAGCATTCTTATTGTGCTAAGTTGTTCTGTTGTGTCCAACCCTTTGCAAACCCACAGACTATAGCTCACCAGATTCCTCTGTTTATGGAACTCTCCAGGCAAGAATACTGGAGTGGGTAGCCATTCCCTTCTCCAGGGAATCTTCCTGACCCAGAGATCAAACCCAGGTCTCCTACATTGCAGGCAGGTTCTTTATTGTCTAAGCCAAGAGGGAAGCCCACAGCACTCTTATTACCTGTTATGATTTCTAGTTTCTTCTTCCTTCTTAATGAGGCTGACTAAATTAAACACTCTTGACACAGTGCTCAAGATTCTCAAGTCAAAGCCTATGAAATGGAGTTCAGTGGTCAGAGATAGAAGCCGAATAGCCTGACTTCTTCCCAATGCTTTGGGAAAGAGTTTCACACTCTTTTTTAACCCATCTTAGCTGCTTAGCAAGCTGAGGCCTCGTGGGACTTTGCACTTATTTCCAAAGATCAGGATGAGAGAACAACTTCAGATCAGACCATTCCTCTCTTTGGTCAGGTTCTGGGATCAGTGCCTAGGAGACTATTTCACACCTCTTCTGGTGCTTTACATTTGTAATATATTTATCCTTCTCCAAGTTTATCTAAAACACAATGCTGTGTGCCTTTTATCACATTGCCCATATTATGAAACAATTCAGAGCACAAGCATGAAAAGGTCAGTTCGTTAATATTTCATGATTACTCTCAGTGTATATTGGCAACCAAGATACCATGCAATTTCAGTGAATACAAGGAGACCAATAACCATATAAATAATACCAGCAACAGGAACTCTCTTAGAAAGTGGACATTTTAAAACTCTTACACCACATCATAGACAACAAAGTTTTCTCTACTTCTGTTAAGACATTTTCAGGGTAGGCAAGGTTCTCTTGGGGCCCTAACAGCCAGAGTCAACAGCAGGTTATACCCTACCATAAAACAAATCAGGACCCTGGAGGGCTTCTACCAGGCTTCAGCCTGACAGTGTCAAAACACCTTAGCTTCCTAAATTCACCGCTGCAAAGGGGCATCAGGGAAGAGAAACAGCTGAAATGACAGCAGTGAAGAATTAGAAGCAGACAGTCCTTCTACAGCTGCTAACAGTCAGGGGACTGACACACTCCCTTTGATCTCATCTTTAAAAGTTGCTTTGAAATGAAAAGACTCTGAAATATATTAGCAGTCATGATTTTAAAGGTCATTAATAGAAGCCCAAATATTTAACTCTAACATTATGGTTATATTGACAGAAACAAATTGCCATTTACTTCTTGTGGATTTTGTCAAGAAGAGAGTCTCAGGACCATTATCTATATGCATGCTTTGTCCTGAGAAGCAAAATAGAAAGATTACCTGAAGTGTGGATCATGAGAAATCAGACCCACAACAGAAATAGAACCAATGGTATGGATGAACTGATGGCTTAACATCACACTAGTACGAGGAAGAGCAAAGGGAGCAGAAGAGACCCTGCCCAAGTGAAGACAGAGCAGACAAGAAATTGCCCCAAAGGGAAGAGCACACCAAGAACAAATTTGAAATTGGGTCATTTGTAGAAATGTGGATGGACCTTGAGTCTGTCATACAGAGTGATGTAAGTCAGAAAGAGAAAAACAAATATCGTATATTTATATATAAACAAATACATGGAATCTAGAAAAACGGTACGATGAACCTCTTTGCAGGGCAGAAACAGAGATGCAGACATAGAGAATGAATGTGTAGACATGGGATAGGGGAAAAGGGAAGGTGAGATGAATTGGGAGATTCGGTTTGACGTATATATACTGCTGCTGCTGCTAAGTCCCTTCAGCCATATCCAACTCCAGACCCCATAGACGGCATCCACCAGGCTCCCCCACCTGGGATTCTCCAGGCAAGAACACTAGAGTGGGTTGCCATGTCCTTCTCCAAAGCATGAAAGTAAAAAGTGAAAAGTGAAAGTGAAGTCGCTCAGTTGTGTCCGATTCTTCATGACCCCATGGACTGCAGCCTACCAGGCTCCTCCGTCCATGCAATTTTCCAGGCAAGAGTACTGGAGTGGGTTGCCATGTCCTTCTCCAGATATATATATATATACTACCATGTGTAAAACACATAGCTAGTGGGAACCTGCTGTATAGTGCAGGGAGCTCTCCTAAATGCTCTGTGACCTACAAGAGTAAGATTAGGGGGTGGGATAAGGTCTCAAAGGGAAGGGATATATGTACCCACCTGACAATGCAGGAGACATAAGAGACATAGGTTCGAACCCTGGATTGGGAAGATGCCCTGAAGGAGGGCATGGAAACTCTAGTATTTTTGCCTGAAGAACCCCCACAGACAGAGGAGCCTGGTGGGCTACAGTCCATGGGGTCACAAAGAGTCAGACACAACTGAAGTGACTTAGCATGTACACACACGTAGTTGATTCACTTCATTGTACAGAAGAAAATAAAACAATATTGGAAACAACTATACCCTGTAAAAATGCTTAAGGATAAAAAATTGATTAAAAACCATAGAGCTTTTAAAAAATGTTCAAATGATGAGTTTGGCAATGAGATCAGCAAAGCCACAGCCATAAAGACACTACAGAGGAATGCTATAAACCCTTTGCATGACCCACAGGAAAATGACAAATGAGGAGATGCCACAGCAGCTAAACGGATGCTGGCCTGGCTTTGCCTGACCCAAGTTCCTCATCAACTCAATGTGAGGAGGTTATGCTGGTAACAACTAAATTCACTTTTGTATAACATGCCCAAAGTAAGGTGCATTCGTTAAAATATTTAACTGTTTGACTGAATTTATTAGTCACACGTCTCCCCAAAGAAGAGGTATGATTGGTCCTCTGTAGCTAATGGAAGCCCTCAGCTGTAGTATCGGCGTTTCACACCAGTATAGCTAGAGCCATCATCAGAAACCACTGGAAGCCCTCAAATGTAGAGAACGTCTCTGTTCCAGGCAGGCATTGGCTGGTGGAGTCCCAGATGGCTACCAATTTTACCCCAATCCTTCCCTCCTTCTTGAAAACAGGGTTCAGCAAACTATAGTATCATGTGGTCCAGACCAGGTCAGCTGCTTGATCTTATAAATAAGCCTTTATTGGGACACAGGCATATCAGTTTGTTTACATGTTGTCTGGGCTCCTTTATTACTCTGAGAGCAGAGTTAAGTAGCTGCAACCATCAGGACACTTTCTCCATCACTTGCCTCCTTCCTCCACCTCATCCCTCCTCTTTCTCTTTTTTAGGACTATTATTCAGCCACAGTATTAACATCAGGAAGTGTCTGGATCCCCATATAATCCAGCATTCTAGAACCCAGCTGCCACTAGTGGTTTGTTCTAGTTTTGTTTTGGTGTTTGGAGTATTTCCATTGCTATTGCTTTGAATTCACTGAATTTATTAAGTTAAAAAAATTTCTTTTGATAACAATCAAAAAAGAGTTAAGAATCTACCCCTTTCCCTCCATTCTACCTCTTGAAACAATCTATATTAATGCTTCAGTCCTTCCTCACTTTTCTCTAGGGGTAGCTTCTAAAAATATTCTTTATCATTAAAATAAAGTTGATAGGATAAAACATTTAATATGCAGGGCACATTTTGTCACTCAAGAAATATTTTTGAATACCTGTCTGTTTCAAGCACTATGTTAAGCACTGAAAAACCAATGCTCTAGGACATATACTTGGATATCAAATAGCATCAACTGTTTCTTCTCAGAGAGTAGCTAAAGAACTCCACCATGCTTCATAAAGCGATGAAGTTTGATTGCACACACCAGCTAGTCAAGTCAAAGATGGGTAACATTAGGCAAAAGGAAGACTAATAAATAGTTGAAGGCAACTCATTCTCCAGATTGAGAAAGACAATCAATTTATAATCCAGGGTGATAATGAACCAGTAGATACCTTCTTATATAGTTGACCCTTGAATAACACAGGGCCGCTTATACACAGATATTTTTTCAATAAATATTTTAGAAAACATTTTGGAGTTTTGCAGCAGTTTGAAAAAAATCACAGATGAATCACAAAGCCTAGAAACATAAAAAAAATTAAGATTAGGTATGTCATGTCATTACCCCAATGTTCATCGCTGCTTTGTTTACAATAGCCAGGACATGGAAACAACCTAGATGCCCATCAACTGACGAATGGATAAGAAAGCTGTGGTACATATACACAATGGAATATTACTCAGCATTAAAAAAAAAATTCATTTGAAGCAGTTCTACTCAGATGGACGAAACTGGAGCCCATTATCCAGAGTGAAGTAAGCCAGAAGCAAAAACAACAATACAGTATATTAACGCATATATATGGAATTTAGAAAGACGGTAACGAGAACCCAACATGCGAGACAGCAAAAGGAACGCATATGTATAGAACAGACTCGTGGATTCTGTGGATGAGGGAAAGGGTGGGATGATATGGGAGAATGGCATTGAAACATGTTAATTATCATATGTCTAATCAATCGCCAGCCCAGGATTGATGCTCGGGGCTGGTGCAACGAGATTTCCCGGGGGGAGGGAGG